>CM053786.1:789208848-789661348 GCA_028749045.1 Cupressus sempervirens
GTGCAATTTGTATTGTAATTAGGTTTTTTAAGACTATTAGTTGTTTATAAGGATGTTCGGAGGATCCTATCACCATTTAGCAAGGAGGTTTATAAGCTATTTGCGAAATAGTGAAACTTTTTCTATTTCACAAGTCTATCAGTTTGTACCTTGCAAAACTACGAAAATTTTGCAGCTTTGCAAGCTTGCTAGTTTGTGTCTTGCGAAACTGCAGAATCTGGTTTCCCAATGGTCATGGAAGTTCAAGCATTTGTTGTGTCAGTTGGAATTGGTTGGGAACATTGAAAAACTTCTATTTATGATGTAAGAGGCTGGTGATGTATCGAAAGAATTGAAGAAATAAGGTGTGGAATTTTCTGTATTTCCTATGTTCTTTCGCGCATTATCATGTTGTCCAATTGGCATGTTGCACTTATGAATTGATCCTATTAATGTTGAGAGTTACTTGTTTTTACAAGGGGTTTGAAGATCTGAAGTTTAAACTCTCCCTAACCTAGGGGTTGGTAGAAATACTTTTATTTAACCTAACATCCTCAATTCAAAATTGATGAAATCCTAGGGAATGATAGGTATGTGTAACCTTAATGTGTATCATCATAAACAAAAAGAATGGTTTCAAACTTTGGTGATCTTTACAAGGAACCCCTAGGGCTCGCATCATCGTGTGACAAGCAGATTGAAATGATAACAGCATTAACGTACTGATGTAGAAGATCAGGGAAGGGTTGGGTGTTGATTAACATTGTTTAGAGTATGTGTGAGAAGATTCTAGACTTGGAAAAGTGATTGGACTCTTATAACCCAACTCCTGATTCCTCCTCATTAGATATGTATTAAAAATTAAATAGAAGAAGATGGCGTTATGTTTCACATAACACACATCCACACTTGAACAGCCATCAATCATTATATTCTGCCTTTGGCTATACTTCTTTGTCGCTATTCTATCTTCTATTATGTCTTCCCTTACAGTACAAAAAATTGAACATTACAGCAGCATACATAATACCCAATCTTATAACAATCCATAGACGTGAGTACAAGCCATGCCCTTTCTTCATCCATGTGATTAAAATATGTCCTGAAGCATCACTCAATGCTGCAAAAGTCCAAAGCTACAACTCTTTGGTATTGTCTGTGTCAACTTTGTGAGTCTA
The DNA here is from genome assembly GCA_028749045.1 of Cupressus sempervirens. NCBI lineage: Eukaryota > Viridiplantae > Streptophyta > Pinopsida > Cupressales > Cupressaceae > Cupressus > Cupressus sempervirens. The sequence continues at coordinate 789,210,006 of CM053786.1, forward strand.
CAACATGTTTGGTGAGTGTAGCATATGGGAATGCTCATAACATTCGAATGGAGTATCCTGCCAATGTTTTCATGTCCTGATTCCTAATGGATTTTTTTTATTGCACAATTCCATTACATTCTCAGTAATGACATTTTAGAAATACTACCTAATCATTTTGCATCTTGAATTGTCCATACTAATGGCAAGTTTGATAAAAGGATTATTAATCATTATAGAAACTCTTAATCAAAAACAGTTTAGAACCTTCATACGCCATTCATCTTTTTTCTCTCATTGCTATGCCTTTCCATCTGGAGGAAGAACCATGTAGTTGGTAACATGTTTGGAAGGTTTAGAAAAGTAGTAATTGGTGCATCAATGGATGAGTTTTTCTTTGAACAAATCAAAATTTTCTTTATGTTTTCTTGTCTATGTAAATAAATTGGATTTTTATGATAGATTTATCAAAAGTACTGGTAATTTGACAAAATCAGTGCAAATTTGTAGTGTGACTTGCTAAATTAACAAACCTACTAATTTAATAAAAGTAATATTTTTCTTCTTTGGCAGAAAGTAGACTACATCTGTAGTTGGTAACATGTTTAGGTGGGTCCCCTATTTCTGAACTCACTGGTTCTCAAAAGCATTTCGCGTGGTGTTGAAGGTCATGTTGTGCCATCGTAACCAATCACAATATAAAGTTAACATGACATTTTTTTTAAAAATATGGCTGAAATGTTAAGAATACACTTGAGAAAGCATTGTATTCTCCACTCAAATCTGATGATCACAATGTCCATCATTTAGAAGCTTTTAGGCTATTCATCAAGAAAGATACCACCTTATCTTCTTCCTGATTGAGTATTCCTCGTTAATTGTTTCAATTACCTATTAGTTTTGATTGATTGTGGTGGGATTGTTGAAACTGTAAAAAAATTGAAGTAATTTAGTGTTATGCAATTGGATTTCACCTTGCCAAACTAAATGTAGTCTCAAGAACTAATGTTTACATTTAAGGTTTAGAACCCCTGTTTCTGAAGAATCATGTCATGATATAGAAGTTAATTTTTATGTCAAACACTGTATAATGCTATGACTTGAGCTGAATAGTCACCTTACACGTTTTCCTTCTGTAATTATCTTCTTAACTTCATGTGCCATTAGGAAAATGCAGAACTTCAACAACTCATTGACCTTTTAGTATTTTAGGAATAGGCTCTCTAAACATGAATTTGTAAAGGACACCATTGTCATGTTTCAAATACATAGAAAAGTGGATGGGGATGAATCATGTTTTAAATACATAGAAAAGTTGATGGAGGTGAATGCCCACACAAAAATATAGTAAACTTGTATCAGTCACATTAAATAGGTTGATTATTCACCATTTCTAATAGGTAAGAATAGAGTCAGCAAAATCACAAAGGTGAGGAATATAACACACACTTTGGTAGGTAGTTGAAAGACATCAATATTGGTTGAACAGTCAAACCCTGGAAATGTTGCTTAGAGTGAGGCTAGCCTCTAGCTTAGTAGCAATAGCAATTCTAATGCTGATTCTGCTAATCACCTTAGAAAAAGCACACATTTGTGGAGGTCTTGCCGAGGCTATCTACAAGAGTGTAACTTTAAAGTTGATTAAACTGGCCTTTAAGAAGAGACGTGACTTAATACGTATTATTATAATTTACAATGGAGGGTGTTTTCTAGAATGAATTAGTTTTCTAAAATTCAAGAGCCTTTAAATGATCAGGTATTTTGGGTGGGGAGTCGATGTAGAAAGGCAGCCATTATGTTTTGGACAATGGAAAGGAGTAAATTGACACATTTTTTGATGAAGTGTCTAGCATGGATCATTTTTAAAATGCACCTAGGCTAGTTTTTTGCTGACTTCATGCTTGGCAAATAGTATAAAAATAAGCGATCAATTGTCTTTGACCTTCTACTAGAGAATCTTTTCCAACATAGGTTCATAGAATATTGTTGTAATGATTTTGTTGGACATTACTAGCTTTAGCTAAGGTTTGTAGAAAAGTTGACATTGGGTTAATTTTTTAGTAACCAAAGCTTCTGTTGACTCGTTTTCTTAATTATTATGATATTACAGTTTTGGAAGAATTTAAGCTGATTGCGTGTTGAGCTATGCATTGACCACAAATATCCCTTTTGAGTACAATGTCTTATGCATCATTCAATAGAATTTGTTAAAGCTTTAGCTTTAGGTTTAGACTTTTAGTTACTTGAGAGCCTTTGCTAACCTAAATTGTAGCCATAAAAGTTTGGCCCAATTCTAAACAGCATATAAATACATGGGTTATAGTGAATACATGGTCCTTGATTTTTTAACCTGTTAACCATTTCAAAGTATTGACCTCACTAATAGAGTTCACTTTTGAAGGCCATTCTGGATATCCTTCTACAAACTAGCCAGACTATTGCTATTTATTTGTCTATTTAACAGAGCCATCAAAAGCCCAATATCTTGTAAGGATGTTCTAAACACAAGATATTGTTATGTATTTAGCTTTAATGATCTATCTCCATGGACAAGTAGGATCTCATCTGGAGTTAAAGAAACCATGTCAACTTCATGGCTAAAATTTGATTGAAGGACTTGATGTTTCTGAAATTCATCTTGCCCTTCCAAGTGCCCACCTCTTGCCCCAAACCCACTCCCATAGGTTTAGCTTTCAAAATATTAGCCTTTAAGATCAAAGAATATTTCAACTTGTTCTTGATATTGTGTGATAGGATGTTTTATTAAATGCTAGAACACTCTATTTAAGCTTTTACGGGGATGGAAAACATATCCATTAGATAAATGGGCATTGTTTCAAGTTTCAGTTCAATTGGTGAAGTTTAAATTTAATTATATTTGTTAACTCCCCCGCAAGAGAGCACAATACAGGCTTGAGAACCAAGGGAAGCTTTGGCAGTTTGTTAGAAAGTTTTTTTGAAAGTTGAAACCCTAGGATTCTAAGGATGTCCCTTATCATAAGTCACTAATATTGAAGAAATAGACAATGGATTTGTCTGAGCTGATATATTATACCAATGCCCATTTGCAGGCACGTAAGTTCATCATTTATAGGTTGGGAGTTGGAAAAATTATAGGTAGAACTAGTGCGGATACATTAATATAGCTTTCAGCCTTTGGACCCCTCAAACAGCCTGATGAGATTTGGAGACTATCCCAATGAAATGTTCATAATGCATGAAGTAGTGCTACTAGATGAGAACTTGTTGAATTGGTGCTATCCATAACACTTTCCCTTTGTCGAGGGCTCGTGATGATAGTCAAATGCTATCACTTCAGTTAAGTATGATAAAACCACATCTTAATAGTCTAGACCATAGTTGAGACACTGGGCAAAAACTTGTTGAGTTTTTAGAAACTCAATCAGTTCTTTTGAATGGTATCTTCGCAAATAACTCGTAGACTTCAATTACCAAGTTTTTGGCAAAAACTTAGATGCAAAAGAAATAATATCCTGGATGCAAAAAAGCTCGTCCTGATTTCATTTTCACTGTTTTCTTTTGCTCTTCTAGTAAAAAAAAAACCCTTCCAACCTTCTACAAGACCTAGGAAGATGAAGATGTAAAATATTTTCATGTAGTATTTTAGTTTTATAAAAGTAATTTGCTATTTTAAATTTGTTTCAGATGATCAAGCTATTGGCCATCAACATGCCACATGAGGATTTCATTTGTGCTCAATTTGCATTGAAATCAATCAAATATAATTAGACTCATCTTGTTTCTTTGATGTACTCATTTATTGAATTTTTAAGTTACTGAGTTTTTGGCGAGTGCGAGTTTTTCAACTATGATCTAAACCCACTTATATTATTTCTATGTGTGTGCAAAGTATAGGAAAGCAACTTAGCTTGTTTCTATATATTTGAGATTTTACAGACATGGTTTGCAAGTACTAAGAAATTAATAATGGTTTCTCTGGCGATATTTTGAAATGCCTGACATGTTATTCATACAGTTCTCTATATAATATATTGAAAATTCATTTTTCAATTTTCATTGCTTCTACTATGACCCTGTTATCAAGAAATCTACTATAACACGAAACTAGCCAGTGTTATTTTGAGCTTCCTTTACTTGTAGGGTGACTTTGACGAATCCATTATAGACGAAAATCAACCAATGCTATTATGATATGGCCATCTCTATCAGAGGATGTGAAATATTTTTTCAAGTTGTATGCTATGCTTAAAAATTGCTCCAATTAACATACCGAACTTGAATTTCAGCTTTTGATTATCTTTAAAGAGATTTTCTCATTTTTTAGTTTCCTATAGTACATTTTGCAGCTACTTGACTTATTTTCTTTAAGGTCTCTATATGACCCTAGCATCCTTGACTCTGTTATGTAATACAATGAAGAGTAATCTTATATTTGGCAAAAGAGGATGGTAACCATACATAAAATTGATATCATTTCAAACTTTGAAAATTGGTAAGATGCTATCAAGAGTTATTCCTTTCAGAAAACTGGAAAGAAAGACCATTCATGCATCATTTTTTGATATCAACAAACTCGTGGAAAATGTTGGTGTCACTCCAATTGATGTTGAAATCACATTATAGATTTAGGAGGACAGGATTGATAGGATTGATGGGAACTACTTCATTAAATGGTTATGCAGTACAATGGGTGAGTATAAACAAATGTCTTATTCAAATCGGTCACATAAAGATGTGTTGTACAAAGAAGAGAGTTTATTAGCTGGTAGAAATTCACTTGATAAAAACTTATATTTATACTGCTTTCAATTGATAAACAACATGCTGAATCTGTGGTTATTCATAAACTCAATCAATATTATCGACCAATTCAGTCCTACAGTTGGAAGTATTTTTTTTGTAGCTGTCCTATACCAACCTATAGAGTCCATACCTAGGTTACTAATTCAATTTTATGACCAACTTCATCAAGTGTCAATGACTCGATGCCACAAATAAAAACTTAGGGAAGGCAATATTATTTTTTTTACTTAAAGCAAAGCCTACCAGTACAAAGCACTTCGATGAAAAATTCATGGGTTAGTAAAAACATCATTACCTAGATATTTTATTTTTAGACATATCAATGTGTGGACTAGAATTAAGAATCCTCTAGTTATCCTTTTTGTCAATAATGTTCAATTTCTATATGTAAATTGCTTTAAGCCCTTATAGATCAGTGAATATGTGATAGTTAATTACAATATTTTATCATTCAAGCCCTAGTAAGCATGCGAGTTATTTTATTTGATGCATGCACTTCGCGCACCTAGAAGTTAATGTCCCCTAGTTGGGTTTGGAACAATGGGACGATTACTTGAGTTCTCTCTTTACCTAAGCCTAATTATCATTATGCATAATATTCTTTACAAGAATATCATAAATCCCTGATCATTCCTCAAACTCTGGTTCATGTTGCATGTGCAATCTCCTTGTGCAACTGTATTTGCTTACTGATTGTTATTAATCTGTGATGTATCTTGGCATAATAGAAATTGTGTTTTGCTTGATTTAATCCATTTTTTATTGATGTCCCCACAAATGGATCTCCCTCTTATTTAAATCATCATTATGGAAGAGCCTCATCCTTTCACATCCTTAATACTAATCACACATGTTCATTAGTGCTTTCTTATGATGCATAATTACTAATCATTCCTTCCTTGCCCTCTTTGATCTTCCTCACAGGATATATGCTAATTCATTTTCCAAACAAATGTGTTTCCCTTACTATTGAGTTGCTATTGAGTTTGTGTCAATAGATTAGGATGTATGGTTCATCATCTTCCTTATGACCTTCAAATGATGATCTTATGTTGTGTGCTCCGCACTGGATAAGTCTCTAACAGATTTGCCTTTGTAAGTGGTAGCAACTTAGCACAGATTGATCTTAATCAGATGTACACATCAATTACTTTCTTATCTGTAATGGTTTGATATTATATTTATTTGAATCACTCTTTGTAATAATCTGCTTCTAGTCATATGAAAGAGAAAAGTTCTGATCCGTGTTTGGTGCCACTGGTATGCTATATTTTCAGTAATTGCTCCTATTCTTACTCCACACAAATTTGCTGTGTTGATTGCAAAATTTATACTAATATCCTTGTCCACACAATGCATGGAAGAAATGATGAAACGATCATCGCACAGTTTGACTTGGTTCACTGATTCACTGAATTTCCTGGACTACTGCTCTGACCTCTCCCCTTATATGCCCCCCACTACTCGTGTTGTTTCCCAATGTATATGTGACCCCAAAGATAGTGTCTCTTAGATGGGTTGTGACTTTTAGTCACATTATTATAATATGTTTATTATTATAACTTTGTTCATATATTACACCATATGAATAATATATTAGCAATATATTATTTAATTATTATCATACTGATAATCTTGTATTTGTTTATTTCAAATAAATATACAAATCATAATATTGATTTAATACGATATATATTATACTTTATCAATTAATATATTATATTCTTAAATTATATCATAATTTATTATTTATTCTTTTATTATTGAATTTTTCTTGAAGTGGGGATATTACATAGAACTCCTAACCCGTACATCAAAATTAACCAATTTTTTTGGTGAACCTTCATAGGTGACTGAAGAGCTTAAAGCTAACCTTCCAATTTTTCAGCATTTATGGAGCTCTTTGTAGAACTCATAGAGTGCAAGGTGGTCCAAAAGTGTCATTTTAAATGTTCACCTAAAACCTGTTATGTTCACCCTCCAATAGCCGCTTGCCAAAAAAATAGTACGTTTTGCACAAATGGACCAATCAGCAACCAAGAAAGCTAAAAAACGATCAACGATAGATACGTGTGATTGGCTATTAATGCATGTGCTATCATTTTTGGAGACTTTTTAAAAGCAATAGTTAGGGGGGATCTATAACAGATATCATAACAGTCATTGGACCCTCTGGCGGCTACTAGGTCTCTTCCTCTAATTGCCTTTTGCCATTCTTTTCTAATGCTTGGGTTTTGGAAAAAAATGTCCTTTGTCAAATTTGTAGACAAGAGAGAGCTTATGTGACTTGTTTTTTTAGGAATGATATAGGTATTTGGTTTCTCAAAGAGAATTTTATCAAACACCATTTGAGAAAAAAAAAAAAAAAAGAGGAGTTTGCCTGGCCTCATGAGTTCTTCCAAAATTCTCCTTGACATTTTTTAAAATGCCTTGTGGTAAAGAGAATTTTATCAGACACCATTTGAGAAAAAGAGGAGTTTGCCCGGCCTCATGGGTTTTTCCAAAATTTTCCTTGACATTTTTCAAAATGCCTTGTGGTACAAGCATTTGTTGTGTATAGAGCATCTAGCTTATATAATTTAAAAGGACAATTAGTCATGAAACGTGACTTTGTTGCAACATTGGTAAATGTATTAGTAAAGCTTCAATGGTTAATTTATAAGCATGCACGAACAAAACTGTGTATATTGATCAATGCTGCCAATTAATCAGACATAACTCAGATCTAAACATTGGTAAATGCATTAGTAAAGCTTCAATTACTAATTAATATGCTTAACTACATTATAAGTAATTTGAAGCATATATGGACATGGCATTTATATAATTAGTTATGGAATTAGAATTGCTTGCAATCTAACTGATTTTGCTCTTATGGTGGCATCATGTAAACTGAATTCAAATTTTCAACTTACACCCCAATTGATCCATCCATTTCATATACCAATTGACGAAAAGCTTAATCTTGCTCTCCTTGATAATAACACATCACATAGACAAACTTAGGAAAAGACTAATATTGCTCTTCTTGATAGTTATAACTTCCCTATTAAAAAAATTCACTATAAATAGTAGACAACAATCTTAATTAAATTAGAATTACAAAAAAATCACATTTCTTCATCAAATTGATTAAATTTTAATTGCATGTTTCAATTAGATAGAGCTGAGTTGCAATTTGAAAGTTAATAATAATTGATAGACGTTTTCAAATCTGCTCAATAGAGAAGTTTTCTAAAGTAACCAGGGGCTGTGGGTAATTAAATACTCTCTAAGTCCAAATGTGTGAAGACTTAAAGCCATCTCCATTCTTGTGCTCACCAACCACAATGAAAATTCTGCAGTTGAAAACACCAGTCACTAGCTGCTTCACGATGTACTCCAATAATTACCAAATTGCCAGGAGCGGCCAGAAAACTGCCAATGTTGTCCTTGCAATGGTGGAAAGTTACATTAAATTTTTTAAATGGATTTACATGAATGTTACAATCATCAAGTTAAAAAAATCAGAAATGCCAAGAAGCAAAGAATGCTCGTAAGATATTGGTGGGGTCTATTTTTTTGGTAAATGGCCAGTTTTTCGTTTGTGCCGACTGAAATCTGATACAAATCGAAATGTTTGACCACATCCAGCTGTTGTACAGACATAAGGGCGTTCTCCAGTGTGGACACGAATATGCTCTGTTCTTGCCCATGCCCACTTGAATGTCATTTCACAACCTTCCCAAGGACAACTAAGAGGCCTGTCATCCAAATGAACACGGCGATGTTGTACAAGGTATTTGTGCGAGAAAAAATGTTTTCCACATCCTTTAAAAGTGCATATATTACGCTTGTGCAAATTCAAATCATGCTTTGATGAGAATTTCATGGTACAGCCCTCAGTATCACAGCAATATATATTTTTATCATCACCACTCTTAGATGGTATGGATTTCGCTACTTTCTTTTTTCCCTTTGATATTGTTTTAGAGGAGGCAGATTGCTGTAATGCTTTCTCTGCAACCTCCTCCTTCAGTTTTGATGACCTTGGCCTTAGCCTTGTACATGGCCCCCCTTCATGCTCACCTGCAATAGATAAACAATGACATCAGTAATGGAATCTCAGGAAGTAGGACACCAAGAAATTACTCTGATTCAAACATGTGAATAATTATTATTTTTTTTCAATTATACCTGTTCTGCTTGATCGGGAATGTGAAAGAGTGTGTGAGTTTCTGATATGAATATTCTCTGAACATTGGGCTTGAGAACCTTGATTGGGAACCTCAACCACATTTTCAATAACTGTTTGTCTGTTTGTTTTGTTTTGAATAGAGTCTTCTCCAAAAATCCCTCCTGTGCACTGAATTTTTCTTTCTAGCTCAGACGTGTCTTCTTTATAATAAGTATGGTTATCCTTGTTTAACTCAGACTGAGTAGAACAAGCAACAGCCTCAGTTTTTATGATGGAATCTTCTTGAAACTCCTTTGGCTGGTTGGATAGTGGAGTACCCTGATCCACACTTTCTGTTTTGTTTTCTGATAGTTGAGCCATAATATTACCTATTTGCCTTTCTAAGCTCACTTTTCCTTTTACGCCTGGTCTTGTAGAGATTGTTGCATTGTGTCTGTTTTTTTTGTAAGTCATTAAAGGCTGTTCCCTGGGAGTACTCTCATACACACTTACTGTTTTGTTTTCTGATAATTGAGCCATAATATTGACTATTTGCCTTTCTAAGCTCATTTTTCCTTTTACACCTGATCTTGTAGAGATTGCTGCTTTGTGTTTGTTCTTTCTGTAAGTCATTAATGGCCGTTCTCTGGGAGCAGATTTTATGATCTTGTCTGATGTAATGGTCATTCTCGGTTTTAATAAAAGCTTGCTATCTGGATCCTGTATTGTTTCTTTCTGAAAGTGGGAGCCATCTTGAAGTTCTACCATGTTGTAATCTGAAGTAATAATATTTTTTGGCTTTAATATGGGTTTACAGTCTGCATCATGGACCATGCATTCCTGAAGATGCTCTTGCTCTTGACTGGATCCAATTTTTATTGGCTTTGGTGCAAAAAAAGCAGATGGTTGAACTTCAGGGTCTCTCAAATATGGATGAACCTGATTCACCATCCATACTCTTCCACACCATTTTCCTGCAACAGTTATCTTTTTATGCTTGCTTTTCCTCCCTTGTTTGTTCATATCACAATTCCATGATGATGCATATGCACCATCATCGGAGTAGTTATTTAAATAACTATTAATGAACAATGCTTCTAAAATTGGATTATAAGGCATCTGCTTGCTATATAGGGGTGACTTGCTAAGTTTGACACTATAACGCAAACTCACACCCAAGTGGACAGTCCAGTCATTACTCCCTATTTCTGTGTCCTCATCGTCATCAATAGCTGAATGAATTACTTCTAGGTCTTCTGAAGCCACTTTCTTAAATTGAATGTCCTTCCAAGAGTAGTTGTTACCCAATTCAGCTGCAAGCAATCTTGCCTGCTGTTCCATTTTTGGATAACCTGAACCAATTATTGCAGTGCATTTGCAATTGTTAGTCTAAAAAAATCAAAATAGATTCAGCATCAAAATATTATATGAAAAAGTAAATCTGATTAGCATTGGCAGTTAAAGTTATGTCAGCATATCATATAAATAAATAAATACAGAAAAAAGAAAAGGAACTTGTCCGAAGAAGGCATTCATTAAAATAATTCAAGCAAAAAGAATAACATTTAGCTCATAAATAGAAAAATATATGTGATATACATGTGAATTAACATGACAGTAAAGCCACCAATAGTAGTCATGATTAATGCTGACAAAATGCCTGTCTTAAGCAGCTTAAGCATGCCGATGTACAGTACATATCTTTCAGTCTAACAGAAATTATTTCACATGAAAGATGTTTAGGCTTCTTCGGCCACTGTAGTAAGTATAAGAGAGCTTGAGCACAGGAGAGAACTAGGTCAGTTCTCATCCCATGTTAATAATTTAATATAAATCTGAGTCCCTGAAACATAGGGACAGAGTTTATTTTTCTGTAAGCTTAAGAGAGGGTTGTGAATATTATGTTAACAAGGATAAAATATTTTTCCGTAGTCAAATATAGCTCAAATGGGCATCAAGGCCAATTGATAGAAATGCTTAGCTCCTTTTTGTAAGCTTATTAGGTCTTTATGAGCGATACAATACTTAGCTACCTTCTGTAAGCTGGAGTGAGTGTTGCAAGTATTATGGTAATAAAGATAAAAGAAAATCTGAAAAATGTAAACCAACCAATACGAATACTTGGCTCTTACAAATTACAGCTAGAAGCCAAACAATGGAAGAGCCAACAAATGACTCCTAGAATTCAAACGATTGAAGACTAAGACTGACCACTTAGAATTCTATCTGAGATGTCACTCGGGGTTTGAGCTTACATCTCCAAAATGAGAACCTAATGCTATAAATATTTGGACAAGCATGAACATTGTTTTAGGATCAAATGACTTAACCTTAATTTAATGCACAAGTTGCAAGAAACTTGTATTTTTAGCAACTGTGTTTACAGAAGCTATTATACATCTTTGATCATTGAAAACAAATGAAAGCGGTCAATTTTAAGGAGACTTTGTAGGCAACAAATGAAACAAAGAGAACACAAGTGAAGGATTGTAGCCAAATATATAATAGTTGAAAAATTCACATACTTTTCCAAGAAGAGATTTGGAGGAAGATTGGTTGGAAAGTAAAGAATAAAATTTGATTGGAAAACATCAAATAAGTATTAATTAAAGTCTTGCTCAATACCGCAACCTTAATGGAAATCAAGTGAAAAAGGTCTCAAATCTTAAGTTACGCAAAAAAATTCTAACAGGAAAAAGAATTTATTCAAATTTCAAAAGTTGGGTAGACCTAAATTCTAATGAATGAATACAACATGTGCAGCTAAACAAGTTGATGAAGCCTTTTTTGAGATTTAGGAATTAAGTTTAGTAGCCTGATTCCTCCCACACAGGCCGGATCTGGATTCGGATAATACACAAAAAGCCAATTTAATTTCTTGTGAATGTCTAGCCTCCGTATAAACCTGATCTATTAACCTTGCATTTTGCCAATCCAAATGGAAAGTTCTACATTCATGCTTTTCTGATGTCATCATTTCTTCATCCCCTTGTGTACTTTCCTTGGCTATCTAAGCTATTTCAAAGCCTTATTGAACCAATTCAAATGGATTTGCCCAAAAGATCCAATTTCACTATCTTTTCTCACTTCTCATCCTTACTAACTGTTGAAGTTCTGTAGCTTCAGTCGGATGATTTCTAGTGTAGATGTGTGTGAATGTGTGTATAAGAGATGTATATATACTTACACATATATATTATTATTATTTATATATTTGAGAAAGATTTTTATATATATAAATGATTGTCATTATGAATGAACATGTCCCATAAAGGGACATGTTTATTCGTGTCTCATTCTTGATATAAATATAAGTGATTTCTGCATTTGAAAAACATATACCATAATGACAGTTGCATTTCAGACAATAACGAGAAAAGATTATTAATAGTTGCAGACCTGTACAATTTACAAGTCACCCACCACTGTTTGTGAAAGTAACCTATCTGCAAGAGACTGAATGCTGTGCTGAGTGGACAATGTCATTAGGAATGCGAGAAGGCAATAGTTTTCCTTTGCAAATGCTAAGTAGAGATTTACTACTCAGTCTCTGGTTAAAAATAAACAAATAAACTACTTAAAATCCCCACAAAGTTTAAACTACAATACAACCTATCATCACTCTGTAGCAGCAGTGAAACTTTTTTTGATATTTGACTTCTTAATCTCGCAAATGGCAGCTGGGGCCCGACATGCCTACTCAATGCTGCAAATTTGCATGTACAGCGTCACCATCACTCAGTTGCATTTCCTAGCTAAAGGGCTGGATAAATGTGGAGAAATTAGATATTTGTCAAGAATACATCAACCATAATAGGGCGATTTGGTCAGATGTGCTTTGTCAATCTTTGTGTTATTCAGTTGCATGATTGTATATTTGTATGTGCAATGGACATGGATTTATATAGTCTTAAAATTTCTAAGAAATAAGAGGATAGAGATCAAATTTTGAAAACTTTAGTCATCTGATAGCAGATGAAAATAGGAAGTAGATCAAAGACTTATTTACACATTGGACTAATCGTTGGACATGAAGTCGGAGTGTTAGGCAAGTAAATTTGGCATATAATAATAAAATAGACACCTTGGAACGTGGAATGAGGTACAAGGGAGGGAGTCATCAGACCCCACAAGACAAAGTGCACAAAACGTGGACCCACCAGTAAATGTGGCAAAGCAATAAAAGGAGTAACCAATAACAGAAAGATCACGTGACCTTAGATACAAGGTAATTGAAGGGGGTATTTTGTGTACCATTAAAACAAGGATAATACCCATATGCATTAACCACCCTTAGTGAATTGCATACAAGAAAACAAGGGAGCACCCTTTTAGGTATGGTGAATTAATTAGTAGTGAAATTTGACTTTACATTTACTTAATGCTTATTGAGTCTAAGAATAATTAGTGGTGTAAGTTTGTGAGTACAATATTAATCATAGCATATAATATTAGAATTGTGTCATCTAAACATGAGGATAATCACCATTCAATATTTATTATGATACCTTGATATAGAAATTGGAGAAGTTAAAGTATTGGAGGTGAGCATTAATTGTCTATTCTATTATGAATATAAGGGAATACAGAAATCTGTCATCTTATATTATTATATGTAATATAAATAAGCAAATAATATGTTGAAAATATAGATTAAAGTATGTATATAGAAGATTAAATATATGCTCAAAGTATATTTTTATCTATATTTTATTGGAATGGTCTTATATTATGCATAATTATTAGTCTCTCTCTTATTTTTATTTTCAATACATACAATAAGAGCTATTTCTCTTGATCTTTTCCTCCAAGTATTTTATTGTAGGAAAATGGTGATAGATATCAGATTCAGAGGGAATTTGACACTTCACTAGAGGCAACATTGGATTAAGAGCTCAAAGATTGATATTTAGAGAGTTTGAAAATCTATATAAGTGACTTTATAATTTTGATAGGCCTACCCTCTATGTACATCATGAGGAAGTGACGACTTCCAAATGATTATCACTTGTATTTGTAGGAGTTATTGAAAGATGATGATCTTTCAATAACTTAATCTATTATGATAGAGATCTTATGATGGTTGAAATAGATCATGATAGATTATATCTTGTATGGTGGATTAAGTTACTTAAATAGACCATGGTCATCTATTATGATGGACATCTTATGATGTCTAAGTAGATCATGATAGATGATATCTTGTATGGTGGATTAAGTTCCTTAAATAGACCATGACTTTCTATTGTGATGGACATCTTATGATGTCTAAGAAAATCACAATAGAAGATTACTTGCAGCATTATTGAGAATGCATGTGTATATATCTTATGAGTATTTTAAACAGTTGGTGAATGTAATGGGACTCAACATTTAGGAGGCCATTACTATTGATATCATGTGGTGATATCTAAATGGTGGATATCTTCTGATCAAAGAAATCCTTAATCTTGCTAACTTTATATTAAATTGAGGTAATACATGTGTTTATCCTCCCTAGCTAAGAGGGAGTGTTGAAGTTATGTAGCTTCAATTGGATGATTTCTAGTGTAGATGTGTAGTGTGTGTGTGTGTGTGTGTGTGTGTGTGTGTGTGTGTGTGTATAAGAGATGTATATATACTTATACACACATATTATTATTTATATATATATGATTGCCATTATGAATGGACATGTCGCATGAAGGGATGTGTTTATTCGTATCTCACTCTTCATATAAATATAAGTGATTTATGCATTTCAAAAACACATACCACAATGGCAATGTTATTACATTTGCAGTGATCCCAAGAATCTAACACTAACATACCGTTATCCTTTTGATGGTATCATCCCATTTGAATCACCCAATCCATGATGATGTCATGCTATACTTGTTTACATGATGAAACTTTTCATTGAGCATTATTAGCATGGTGAAGTTGGCAAGTGCAGTTTCTTATCATTTTTCCACTTATGTTCAATTCTAGGTGACTTTCTTGTGGTGTAGCTCAAATGAAAATTTTCACAAATAAGCCAAATATGCTTCCAAAGCCCACAAAATGAACTGAAATGACTAGAACTTTGCCATTAATGCATTTCAATGATCATCAACTACTAGATTTGGATTTAATGTGTTTGTTTATCATTATAAATCAAATTTGCATGGATCCAATGAAAACTCAACACTCACCGATGCCTCAGTTATTATTGGCAAATCTTTTTGTTAGCAAACACGTTTCTATCACAAATTCAATGGATTTCATGGGGGGTTTGTGCTGTAATCCACAAATTCATCAATGCTGAATTATAACAAGGGCATGAGATGTGTTTTTGACACCTATAACTTGAGTTTTTTTGTGGAAACAACAAATTCTAGGAGTGCCATGACTAGGGTTTTCTTATTCCTAATCACATACCCTCTCTCTTTTACTCCCTTATGAGGTTTTAAAAAGCACTATGTGCTCATAGTAAAATGTTCATCCCTTATTTTCTAGCAAAAACATTTGTACCTTTGCATCTTCTACCATAGTAAAACAGCTCAATCTCTCAATGTCAATAAATTTTGATATTCTCTCTTTTTAGTTATGATGTGTTATATTAAACCTTCTTATCTTAATGTTTGAATGATTTTTTTATTTATATCTATGTTTGTACATTGTGTCTAATTTATTTGCAGAGGCTAATTGTGTACCTTCACTTTCCTTCTTACTGTTTGTCAAAATCTAACCTTTGTACATGCCTCTAGGAGTTGTATAACAAAGAACTTTATAAATTCATCTAGTTAGAGAGGAAGCTACCCTAATTTGTAGATCTAGTCTCATGTGCATGGTCATGCACTTTGATATCATTCTCATTGTGTCACTAGAATGCTAAACCCATAGTTGACATGCCTCAGTAAGCTATCCCTATAATTTTTTGACAATCTCTATCTTTTTTACCTTTATATAACTAAAAGGATCATCCATCCTTATATTTTTTCATCTCAAAAGGTGAAGCGATCAACTTGAAATGAGGTTGTCATACACTTCCCTTTTGCCATTATCACACAAATATTATAATATAAACCTCACCGTTTACCTCTTACTTGAATAGGCCCCCAATTAATCTTGACAATTTAAACATTCATAGTATCCTAAAGTGTGTGACACAACTTAAGTGTTTAAAACATTACTCTATTGGTTGCATATGTCATCTACCATCACCATCATGGTTACACATTTTACGAGGCATTTCCATAATGAAAATTGCAAATAATAACTCATCACTTGATTCTTTGACACTTAGATGCACTTTTTACCCATTATTACCATTTAGAGTACAATTTTTTTAGCATCAATTCCTTGTGGATGTATGATTCAGCTCCTATTTTTACTCAATGTTTGTTTGCCATGCTTTTAAGCCATTGTTGTCCCCTTCAGTCACCAACTTTAAATTGAGTGCCATTTTGAAAAGACGAACTACATATGTTTCACATCCAGTATCACTAGTAATATTTTATCTGCCACACCCAAACATGTCACACCTTATATAAGTGTCATATACCATATGAATATAACTTTGATCCAATTTCCTCTTGATCTTATCACATTATTCTTCTATTTCAACACTTTGGCCAACTTTATTTCAGTTGCTCATGTTTTCCATAATTGTTACTTGAATCACCATTTAGCCTTGATACATTTTCCTTTGTTGAGACATTTTTATTTATTTAAAGTATCCAATTGTTGACAACTTAAATCACCTTCTTAGTCTTTCTATACTTGACAATGATCCTAAAACAAGGTTAGTGCACAAACTAGACTATAACTAATAACTTAATAAATTTATGAGCCGAATGACTTTTAAAATTGGCAATCATATCAAAGACATTGATAGTCGCTTTAAAAATATCATGCAAAGTTACCCTTTAGCTTTGGCATTGCCTTAGCCTTTGTTGAGACATCTTTTACTTTACTCGAGTATTCAATTGTTGAAAACTTAAATCAAAGTCCTAATCGTTACTTATTCAACAATGATCTTGGGAGGATAGTGAATGAACCTAGACTTGACAAATTAACAAGAGAAATAACTCTTAGCGTCAACCATAATATCAAGGATTTTAATTCCAAGGCAAAAGGGGTGAGATCTAAAATAAACTCGAAACTCAACATTATGAGAAAGGCATCTACAACTAGAAGACTCCATTGTAGATTATGATGATCATCCCAGAAAGTGTCAAGAAATTTTTTTGGTGAGGTATTCAAATCTCTTAAAAAATTCATAGCCTTGATCTTTGAGTTGCCCAAAAAACATAAGGTGCAACCTTTCTCACAGCCTCTATGTTTATGGAGCCCATGATATAGGCTTGTGACTTCTAGAAAGTAGATAGATAAAAAAATACTTTTAATGGCTTGTAGTTATTGATATCGAGGATCAATCAAACTTTAATTAAAAAGTTATCATGTAGTTTGTAATTGAGTTCTTAGTTTTGAGTTACTGATTTTTCGTGATGGCTATGAGCTAGTTTGTACTTAGTTCTCTTGTGTGTGGAAATAAGTGCATGTTTTCCCAATCAAGCTTTTCATCACAACATGTTTAAGTAACAACAATCGTCTTCATTCTACAAAGCTTGCTTTTGGGTAGGTTTAAATTTGTCATGGAATTCTTAAAAACCACTAAATAAATTCAGTGTTCCACGAGGACGTGTCTCGACCCCCCAAATGCTAGTGTCCCTAGGACTTAAGGACATCATGCTCAAGTCCCTAGATGGCTAGTTGTCGATTGTCACTTGAACCCTGACCTCCCAAGGGATGATTAGAGGGGTTTGTCTTCACTACATTTTGTACTTGTTTTGATATCATGATACTCTACTAAGTATTTTACTTCTTAGTAGTCTTATAAATGTTTTCATGACTAGCATCTTATGTACCATATCCACACACACACACACACACACCCTAGCCCCCACCAAAAGAAAACAAATTTGAGGCCCCTTTGTCCCCCCTTCCCTAACGGCAAGGTTACTATGAATAAATATAAGATATTTAGTAATTCCAATAAGTTTTTGGAGTCATTGGAAAAGATCTTTTTTGAAATTTAGAATTGATTAGAGTTCACAATTACTTATAATTTATTCCATATTTGTGTTCAGTACATTTTGATGTCTAGTTGTCCAAATAGTTAAATATAATGTCCAGAAAATTAAATGTTATTCTAAATTTAACAAGTAGCTCTCCATAACCTAACGATTTCTGTCCACAGGAAGCTTAGCTGTCTAAGTAGATATTGTATTTTGTCTCAAATAATTGCTGTTATTGTTTGACAGGAATGGTGCCTTCTCATCCCCCTTGTTTGGGAGAATGTTAATTTAAATGGATTTTTTCAGTCATTAAACATTGATTATTATTTCCATTTAAATTCAATCAAACCCCTAAAAACTGCAGAGCAGTTGCAAGACCTAATCCAGCATGCATGCCACGTTTTCAATTGATATATGTGTGCATCACTGACTACTTTGTGTTCGGTTGTTATCATGACAACACAACCAATCCCATTCCAACACATGGATACGAGAACTCTTAACTTCAACACCAAACCAGCAAACATTCTTTGGCCATAACAGCAGTTCCGCCCCTGTACATATAATACTTTCAGTCCAAAGAGCTACAAATTCCTGTGACCTAAGCATTTCTGTCTGCAGTATACATTCTTTGTTCTTAATGGCAGTTTTGTTTCAGCAAATGATTCTTCAAAACAATCCTCTTTGAGAGGAAGAAATTTTCAAAACCTATGGATTTTACCATGCGACATTCTTTGGCTAAAATGGCAATTTTGAACAAGCACAGGAAACTTCAAATCAGTCCACATAGAGATTAACAAATTTCCAGAATGATAGGATTGTTCAGTTGTCATCGTGACAACACAACAAAACTCATTCCAACACATTGATACAAGAACTCTGACTTCAATGCCAAACCAGCAAACATTAGTAGGCCAAAACAGAAGTTTTACCCCTGCACATAATACTTCCAGTCCTTTAAGGGAGCTACGAATTCCCGTAACCTAAGCCTTTCTGTCTACAGCATACATTCTTTTTTCTAAATGGCAATTTTGTTTCTGGCTTCAGCCCGTGACACTTAAAAACAATCATCTTAGAGAGGAAGAATATTCAAATGTGGATTTTACTGTGGGAAATTCTTTGGCCAAAATGGAAATTTTGAATGAGTACAGAAAAAAAATCCCCATAAAGATTCACCAATTTCCAGTACGATAGGAACTTGTCCACCCCTAACTTGCCCGAGCAAGCAAGAAACTTCAAATAAGTCCCAATAGTGATTGACAAATTTTGAGCACCAACATAATCATTCTTTGCCCAACATGGCCATTTTGTCCCAGCCATATAATACTTCAAATCAGTCTTCTTAGTGAGTCACAAGTGATACTTAAAATATAGGATACATCTGAAACCTAACAACTTTGTTCTTCTCTAGGCCACCAAGTATTGAAGCACTTGTTAAAAATGCCAAGATGTTGTAAGACGATACTTCAAAATATAGGATACATCTGAAACCTAACAACTATGTTCTTTTCTAGGCCACCAAGTATTGAATCACTTGTTTGAAGTGCCAAGATGTTGAAAGACCCATAGTGACATGCATGCTCCTTTTGCCAGTAATATATTTCAGCATCAGCATCAGCTATTTAGTTGTAATCATGAATCAACTCAACTGTCACCATCATGCCAACAAATATTCTTTGGACATATGGTGATCTTTTCCACTGCACAATACTTCAAAGCAGTCCTCTTGAAGACCCATGATATACTTCTCCATAAAATAATTGTAATCATGACAATACAATCAAACTCAACAAAGGATCAAAAACTCCAACTTCAGAATCATGCCAACAAATGTTCTTTGGAAACATAGAGATTTTGTCCCATTACACGATACTTCAAATAAGTTGGTATACCTATCAAGACCAACAATATATCCCTTCGTAAAATAATTTATTTGCAAAACCTAAGGAATTTTGTCTAGCTAATCTCACAAAGTACTATAAATCTTTCAAGATATTCATCAAACAATGAAGTCCACCATGTATCTATGAATTAAAGTAAAAAGATCATAGAAGCCAGCCATTCAACAAAGTATAAAGATCAATAGAGTACTTTTTTATGGAAGCATACAGCACAAATGGGATTTTATATACTTCACATATGCATTAATCCTTCATAATTGTCACATATCTTTCACATCCCATTATTCACCTTTAGGCTTTAATATAGTAGTACTTTTTCATGGAAGCCTTCATGACTATAGTGATGTTATATGCCTACCATGTGAAATCATCCTTCTTAATAGTTCACAACCTTTTTTATAAGATACAATACATTTTCTATTTTGCCATTGACCAGTCGCACAAATAGATCTTCACAGCAAGCTTGAAAATAAAAACATATTGTAGAGATTTTCCTCCTAAACACAGGAAAATGGGGATTGCCTTTGTATTAACAGTTCATTATTCGAAGAGTTTTTCATCTTTTGATTTCTTTTGATAACAAGAAATAGATCTTTTAAAACCGTCAATAAGTAAGTTATTGATCTAGAGCTTTTCATCTTTTGATGTCTTTTGATCACAAGAAAAAGAGCTTTTAAAACCATTGATAAGTAAATCATTGATCAATACTAGCCCTAACATCTTGCAACCTCAAAATATAAATTCTGAGTCGTAAATGTGACAACCTACCTAAAACTAGTTCTAGCTAATATGTGCTTGTATGAATGATTCTCAAAGATACTAAACCAATAATTCAGAAGCATGCCATAATGCCATTAGGGCAAAATCTGCAAAACACTAAAAAATGGACAACTGCAACCATAGAGCATGCTATTACAGTCTGTGAACAGTGTTTTAAAAACACAAATAGTACGTCACGAAACCCTGGCACATGCCACAACCCTAAATAGGCAAATTTCAAGGTGAAAAGAGGTTAAGAAGTCTACGACGTTTCCTTGGAGGGAAATTTTTGAAAGCCCAAAGAAAGGCCCTCTCATGCTCCAGCATATAGATTGACATTATTCAAAGACTTTGCAAAATGTCCTGAGGAAACTCTAGAGGATGCCCCAATCAGATTTGGTTAAAAACTTAAAAACATAGAATATGTGCCCAAGAATGTCCTTGTGCACACTTAACATGATTTGACCAAGTTTTAGGGTGTGCCCAGCAGTCACTGATTTTTTTTGGAAAAATAGAAAAGCATACAATTACTTCAAATAATGTTTTTTCATTCAATATTTTTCATTAGCAAAGGAAAAGACATCCGGTTCCAGTAGGTTTAAACCTTGAGCTTTTAATTGTTCACTATAAAGGTTGAACATCAGTGTCTTCAAGGTTTCAGATTTTGATTTGCAAGAATTGTTTGTGTTTGCACAATTTTCAGGCACCACAAGGGAAAATTTCCAGCAGATTGGTGTCCAATTGTAGTATGTTTTTTGGTTAGTTTGTGCAGGAATTTCAAGGTTTTTTTTTCTGTTTGGCCTCTATCGCCAATAAATTAAGCAGATTTTCAAGAGTTTTTGCTATAGGGTCACCCAGCTCAGGACTCGCAGAGTCTAGGCAATTCCAGGCAAGTCTCATAACTCTGATTTACGGTAGTTACCATAGATTTTCTGGTATCAAAGAACTATAGAGAATTTGGTGAGATGTCGAAGATGTTATCATTTCATTCCCTATTCATCCTAGAGGCTTTGACATTGATAGTCTGACTTTGCCAAAGGAGAACATGTGAAGGCGAGCATACCTTAGGACTCCCAAAACATCAAATTGCAAATTTGTTCGGAGTCAGTTTTCCACTCTTTGTGGTGCCAAATTGCAGACGTTTTCAGAATCCAACGTCCACTCTTTCTGCTGATGCCTAAGGTTTTGAAATCAAGTGAAGTAGCCAAGCAAAGGGAAAATCTCTAGGTTGCCACCAATGAAGCTTAGGGTTTTAGAGCACTAGATTTTGTAAATGTTTGGAGGTAAAGATGAAAAAATAATATTCAGGTCACCAAGATTTTTTGGAGAGTTGTCAGGACTCAGGAGTCATTATGGATTCAAGTCTCTTCAAAGGATTTATCTGTAAACTAGAATGGATATTCCATGCACTAGTCACCAAAATATAGATTTCTAAAAGGACAACAAAAGACCAAATTGAACCATGAGTGTGCGTTTGCAACAAAATAGCAAATATGGATGCACACATTACCATGAGAGAAACACATAGCTTACCCTAGAGAAATCCCTTACAGATGAGAGTTCATCGCATAGATAGCTGCTACTTGCTTAATTCACTCCAAACTCACAATACATGAATTTTAGGTCTCTTAGCATTTGTACATAAATGAATTCACTTGGATCTGTATTCAACTCTCTCACCCCACAGTTTTGCTACTTCCCTTATCATAATCACAAAATTTGGAAAATCACATAGAAAGCATAACTTCCATGTTTCGAAGGACTAATTAAAGTTACATTACACGAGGAAGCTGAACAGATTGAGAGAAATGAAGAGATTGAAGAAATCTAAAATGTCATGTTTCACATTTCTGAGCTTGTGACAAAATTGATACCTTCCTCAAATGATAAACTCGTAATAGCCATATTTGGCAATCTTCCAACTTAACCATAACATTTCAAGAGGAACCCATGCAGGCAACATTATTCAAGTTTTAATGTCATATAAGACCTAAGTTGGACCTACAGCACAAGTCCTTTGCCATATACTGAAAACATATCTTGTTTTAGATCACAATTCAACAGTCAAGATGGCAGAACTGCATCATCAGTAAGGGCCTGCCTAATCAACATCAAACTGGCTACTTATAATGATCACTACTGTCAAAAAACTAATCTTAAATAACCCTCTAGAAGGTTCCATCTTAGGATGTGATATGTTTAGTCAGATATATTTGATGCTTTACTGTTTTATACAACGTATTTTTATACAATTTTGTATTTTGAGCTTGCTTTATTGCAAGAAAAGTATTTGTAGCATAGGAGTTGCAATAAGATTATCATTTATCTTGAATAAATCATATGCAAGATCTTTGTAAAAACCTATTATTTTATGACTGCTTACTGCTAAGATTTTTGTCTAAATTGTTTTCTTTTATCTTGTGTGTGTTGATCTGATAAATCAATTGAATATTACAGGCTTTGAATTGTCAGTTTTCATTTAAGTGGCAGTTGTAACTTTGCATATGATTTTTATCTGGTTTGCTGAATCTTGTGTTTAATCCAATCCAACCTTCGTGTGCACTTATTCCTTTTAGCTAAAAAGAGTAAATGTTTGATAACTGGTTTAGGTTGTTTGCTTCCAAAATAAAAGTCAAAAAGTCTATCATCTTGTGTGCAAGTGTCAATAAGCCTTATGGTCATACCTAGTATCAAAAGATAGGTTAGTTCTGTTGCTTAAGTGTTCTAGGATTTCAGTTTTATGGTAAAGGTGCTTCCCTTCATCATTTGAAGGAAGGTATTTCCTTATCCATTATTAATTGTATTGTAAAGAATTTTAGTTTTAGTGTTTCATAACTGTTTTAGGTTGTTTGTTTTCAAAATAAAAGACAAAAATTATCTCATTTTGTTTGTAGTGTCAATAAACCTTATGTTCATACCCGAGAACCAAAAGATAGGTTGTTTTTGTTGCTTACTGCTCTAGGATTTTAGTTTTGTTGTAAAGGAGCTTCCCTTCATCATTTGAAGAAAGATATTTCCTTATACAGTATTTTGTTTTGTGTTGTCCTTAAACAACATTGAAATGCAAACACGTTTATTTTAGATAAATAGGGGAACATGCAAATTTTGGGAGTGCCAAAGTATGAGACAAGCACATTTTAGCTTGAGATTATATCATCAAATCAGCTACAGCAGTGTTATTGCTTTCATACTAAATGGCACTTAATAAGCATGACATCTACAAGGGCAGGTAAGCACACCTAACCAAAGGCACTTAAGCATAACGATTTGTTCCTCGCTATTTCTATAGTTTTAATATTGAAACAAGGCATATCTCATATAAGTATGTCAAAATAAAAGACAAAAATTATCTGATTTTGTTTGTAGTGTCAATAAGCCTTATGCTTGTATCCAAGAACCAAAAGATGTTTTTGTTGCTTGAAGTTCTAGGATTTTAGTTGCGTTGTAAAGGAGCTTCCCTTCATCATTTGAAGAAAGATATTTCCTTATACACTATTTTGTCGTGCTGTCCTGAGATGACATTGAAATGCAAACACATTTATTTTTGATAAAAAAGGAACAAGCAAATTTTGGGTGTGCCAAAGTATGAGACAAGCACATTTTAGCTTGTGATTATATCATCAAATGAGCTACAACAGTGTTATTGGTTTCATACTAAACGGCACTTAATTAGCATGACATCTTCAAGTAAGGGCAAGCACACCTAACCAAAGACACTTAAGCATAATGATTTTCCTAGCTATTTCTATAGTGTTAATATTGAACTAAGGCATATAAGTATATTGAATCCAATCTTCTCCTTTTGCATAGGATAAGTGGGGGATAAGGAATCCAGTGAATGACAAAAACATTTATCCCAAAATTCTTAGAAACAAATACTTAAATAGAAAATAGCATAGAATGGGGGTGAGGGAGACAAGAAGAATTTACAATATGCACTAGGGTATAAGGGGCGGGGCATATTCTTTTGGAACAATGTGTACAGTGGTTCCAATTTTCCAATAGTTGTGTGGGGGTTAGTTTCACATGTGCTTAACGTGTAGACAAGTTTGCCAGCATAAAAAGAATTTTAGGAAAAGGGATGTATGAGAAAAAAGTAACTAGTATAGAATGTCAGGTAAATATGAATTCTTGTGGAACAATGCATACTACAATTTTTCAGTGGTTGTATTCAGATTGTTTTTGTGCGCACTCTATGTTAGGAAACTTTAGCAACTTCATGAGATAAACAAAATACACTTAATATTTTAATAAGAACACTTTGTTTGATTAGTTTCACTAGCATTTCATAGTTGAGAGAGGTCATCAATGATTTCTCAAAAGCAATACAAAATGACGGTTGGGTTGACATGGGTGGAGGAATGGCCCCTTGTACATATCACGGCCAACATCAATAAGCATTTCCAAGCTTATTATGAAAGAAATACCAAGCCAATCATTGTTTTGCTATCCATATTGTTAGAAGTTATAATCTTTCCTTGGTGTGTTTATAAACCAAGGTTAGACCTCCTTTCTTTATCGTTATAATATATTAGGATATAAGCCAAGGTATCCTAATATATGTCATTTTTGTCCTTGTTAGAAGTTGTAATCTTTCCTTGGTGTGTTTATAAACCAAGGTTAGATCTCCTTTCTTTATTGTTATAATATATTAGGATATAAGCCAAGGTATCCTAATATATTTCCTTTTTGTCCTTTTTCCACTACATCTTATTTTGTCATCTAGTGGAATATGTGAGGACAAATATATATTTAGATTATTCCTCCTTAAGAGGAATCTCACACTTGGCCTCACACACTTATGAATGGTCGCATTCATAGACATGGGAGTTACATTCTAACTCCTCTCTCTCATCTCTATTTAAGAGATGGCCCTCCTCTCTCATTTCCTCCTCTCTCATTTCTAATGAGGTTTCTTCTTCTTCTCAATTATTGTATGAGCAATTGCTCTCTTGCTCTCTCTCTCTTTCTCTCTTCCTTCTTAGGCTTTTCATGCCTCATTCATAATGTCACAAGGGGTTTTCTTTGCTTTCCCCTTTCCAAATATCTTGTCTCATGGAGTTGGATCTTGAAGCTTTCTCTCTCCTATTTTATGGTAATATTTTCTCATGCATTAACTCTCTTAGATTCTTTCCTGGTATTGCTTATTTACATATTTCTTTTTCCATTTCTAACATGGTATCAGAGCAGTTTAATCTTTGTTTTGAGTGTTTGCATGAAGGTACGATTTGAAGGAGACTCTTGAAAGAGATTTCACTAATTTCTTTTTTAATCTTCTTAAGTTGGAAGAAATTGAATTTTTTTTTAGGTTTGGTTGGTTTACCACCAAACCCGATTAACTCCTGTTTACTCTAATTTTTGTAGGTTTGAGTAACTCCCCTTACTTTGTTAGTCATGCCATTTTATGGATTTTCTTTTGGGTTATATATTTCTTTTGGGGGTAGGGGGAAATGAATTGAATACGTGACAGTTTTGAAAGCAATGGAGTCATAAATTTTTCTACTTCACAATTTGTTCTGCCATTGTTATCATTGCTCTTAGTTAGAATCCAGACGTTTGCAAGGGCCTCTTCTTTCAAGGAGGAAGCTAAAGGGTTTACATTTGACCCTTCAATTTCAAACGTGGTTTTGTATGCGATCGATTTGATTTTTCGAATATGAAGATCTGTCTATGCTTCCACTTGGTCACATTCAAAGGACTCATGTACTTCTCTTGGATCTGCAAATGTACCATATGGCTTGAAGACAATCAAATTACTTCATATTGAAGATTAAGTTGCAGATTTTTGTAAATTATGGGTTTAATACCCTTTGATATAATTACCCCAAGTAAAGATTAAAGGGGGGTGTTAGAAGTTGTAATCTTTCCTTGGTGTGTTTATAAACCAAGGTTAGATCTCCTTTCTTTATTGTTATAATATATTAGGATATAAGCCAAGGTATCCTAATATATTTCCTTTTTGTCCTTTTTCCACTACATCTTATTTTGTCATCTAGTGGAATATGTGAGGACAAATATATATTTAGATTATTCCTCCTTAAGAGGAATCTCACACTTGGCCTCACACACTTATGAATGGTGGCATTCATAGACATCGGGAGTTACATTCTAACTCCTCTCTCTCATCTTTATTTGAGAGATGGCCCTCCTCTCTTATTTCTAATGAGGTTTCTTCCTCTTCTCAATTATTGTATGAGCAATTGCTCTCTTGCTCTCTCTCTCTTTCTCTCTTCCTTCTTAGGCTTTTCATGCCTCATTCATAATGTCACAAGGGGTTTTCTTTGTTTTCCCCTTTCCAAATATCTTGTCTCATGGTGTTGGATCTTGAAGCATTCTCTCTCCTATCTTATGGTAATATTTTCTCATGCATTAACTCTCTTAGATTCTTTCCTGGTATTGCTTATTTACATATTTCTTTTTCCATTTCTAACAGTCCTTTTTCCACTACATCTTATTTTGTCCTCTAGTGGAATATGTGAGGACAAATACTTATTGTAATTTGTAATTTAGATTATTCCTCCTTAAGAGGAATCTCACACTTGGCCTCACACACTTATGAATGGTGGCATTCATAGACATGGGAGTTACATTCTAACTCCTCTCTCTCATCTCTGTTTAAGAGATAACCCTCCTCTCTCATTTCTAATGAGGTTTTCTCCTCTTCTCAATTATTGTATGAGCGATTGCTCTCTCTCTCTCTCTCTCTCTCTCTCTCTCTCTCTCTCTCTCTCTCTCTCTTCTTAGGCTTTTCATGCCTCATTCATAATGTCACAAGGGGTTTTCTTTGCTTTCCCCTTTCCAAATATCTTGTCTCATGGTGTTGGATCTTGAAGCTTTCTCTCTACTATTTTATGGTAATATCTTCTCATGCATTAACTCATTTAGATTCTTTCTTGATTTTTTTTTGACTTATTTCCATATTTCTTTTTCCATTTCTAACACATATGCATGACCTGCCAAAGACCTACACAATTCAATGATGCATTCCCAAAACTTTGCCATTCATTACATCTACCATAAACGCATGAATAATAATGGGACTTGCAACCCTCAAATCATCAGGAGACAACATGTCACGACCTTATCTTTATTTGTAGCCAATGGGTTTAAAACCCTACGGGAACATCAAACATGAATTCTAACCTAGTTATACACTTAAAACTCTCTACCTACACTAAGCTAATAGCTTATCTACTTTTGTAGCAATGCAATTATTCAAATTAATAGAAAGGAACTAACAATTAAACAAGGAACACAATAGGAAATAATATAACACACCTTTAGCTATAGAAAAACTACACAAAAGGTGCGTTGCAAGCATCTAATTCACTTTTTCAATGACACGAAATGGATATTATCCCATTTCCATGGTTAATGTTCAACACTTGGACAAACATCCTCTACCTACACTTTGCTTTAACTAGACACATAAACATCGCGCCTTTTGCCCTTTTCAATCTAGCAATGAGAATCTTGTTAGCACAAATGTTGATGGTATTATTTTGCAGGAGTATCCTAAGCAATGGATAGATGGAAAGCATGACTAACATGTTGCATTCATGACTGTGTTTGTCATTAATGTCAACATAGTATTATTTTTGTGAAGACTGGCAGAGTAGTAGATAGAGAAGAGGTCGGACGGATTACATATTGATGATCAAGTCATGCGCAATTGAGAACATATTCTACACTATGTCCTAATGAAGTGGACAAGTGCGCATAGAAAGAGTCTAAGACATGCAAGAGTTATTCATGAATTATAGAGGACAGTGTGCAAACAGAGTACCTGATTAGTGGTCTTTAATGTTTGGATTGTATCTCTTAACTAGGATAGAATCGTGATGAGCGCAACTAGACAGTGACAATAGACAGCCTAATGATAATGTCAGCAAAGTGCACAAGGTCAGAGGTCACACATGTGAGAAGTTGTATCTACTGTGAGCCGACAGTGTTGTGTAATTGTAAAATGATTGTAATATCTCAATGAGGTCCTATTATAATTAATTGGGAAAGCCTTATGGACGACTCAAGGAATTATTTTGAGGATGTGGTATAAAGGTTATTTTCCTTGTAGTGAATTATGGAAGTGTGTGAAGCAAGTGTGATATGCGAAGTATTTACTAAATGCGAGTAAGTGATCCATGGGATTATTGGATGTGACGTTGGTGCTCTGGTATTTTGATCAGAAAAGGATTTGTCTGGTCAAGAGGACAGAGGAGTTCAAGTTATTCATTTCTATTATTCTACAAGGAATAATACAGAGACCAGTTGGACAGTGAGTTCTGTGGGCTTGCCCCTAAATTTGTTTGGACAGTGGATCCTTCTGGCTTCTACAACTCCTAACAGGGACTAATATGTATTGAATATATTTCATTGGCTCCTAACAGAGTCCATCCTCTTAGAAGGAATTTTCATATTAGTGCATCATTTTGTGGGCTCACCAAGGTTTTCCCTCTGATCAAGGGTTTCCCTAGTTAACATATCTAGTGTTATTGTGTATGCATATCTTCTTATGGTTGTTGATTATATTGCTCACATGCTTAAGGATTAATAAGGTTGATAAATGTTTTAATAGTGTGGATTCAAGTGTGATATGCAACGTATTTAGTAAATGGAAGTAAGTGATCCAAAGGATTATTAGATGCGAAGTTGGTGCTCTAGTATTTTGATCAGAAGAGGATTGGTCTAGTCAAGCGGGCAGAGGAGTTCGAGTTATTCATTTCTATTATTCTGCAAGGAATAATATAGAGACCAACTGGACAGTGAGTTCGGTGGTCATGCCCCTAAAACTATTTGGACAATGGATTTGTTTGCCTTCTACAACTTCTAACAAGGTTGGCACAACTCCTAACAGGGACTAATATGTATTGAATGTATTTCATTGGATCCTAACAAAGTCCATCCTCTTACAAGGAATTTTCATATTAGTACATCATTTTGTGGGTACCATCCCCACTGGGGTTTTCCCTCTGATCAAGGGTTTCCTTAGTTAACATATCTAGTGTTATTGTGTATGTGTATCTTCTTATGGTTGTTGATTATATTGCTCACATGGTTAAGGATTAATAAGGTTGATAAATGTTTTAATAGTTGGATAACCGATTCAACCCCCCCGCCCCTCTCTCTCAGTTATCTTGGTGGACTTTACTTGCCAACAAAGCAAAACCCATCATTGCCCTAACTAATGTCACCCACAAGTAAAGGCAAGTTTTGGCCAAAATAAAATTTAAGTGTCACTCAACAAGAAACAAACTATCCATTTAATTTCTTCTACCCTAAATGACCTTCTAGCTGCAATTATTTGCCTAAATTTGACCACCTTCATTATTGATATGGAAAGTTGAGTCCACCCATGTCATCGTCAAACTCTCTCTTGAATAAGGCCAGTTATCATGGTAAGCTTGCAAAGTAAGATCATGAAACGACTTTGAGGTTCTTTCTCTGTTTTGGATACTCACTGGATGAAATAACGTAAATTGTTGGTTACCATTAAGGGGACTTATTTTACACTATTCAATCAATGGATATCAACTTACTTCTATAGGTTTGGCTTCATAATGTGCAATAAAATATGATTTTTTATTTTCCAACTCTTGCTCACATCGAAGACAAACTTGAATTCCCAACATGCCAAAATTGCTCAACACACTCTCAGACTTAGAGACTTGAAACCACTACCAACCAAGACCTACCTAAGACCACTACTCCTACTACCAAAGCAAAAAGAGGGGGTCCCCATTTCCAATGGGGCAATGGTATTAAAACCTCACAACACCACTCCCTATCAATCTTTTCATGAACTTACAAATTCAACAAAGTATTTGCTATCGACGACCACAACAAGACTATAATTACAACCACAAATGATTGCGTCATTTGAAAGGTAAGAGAACACAACCCATACAACAACTCAAAATACACCTATAGCATTGTTGAAAGTCATCATCTCTTGTTGCAAGTAATAAAGCACCTTTAGCATTGTTGTAGGTGACTTGTAACTTTGTTGGAAGTGTACTTGCACCATCTGCCTAGTTGTGGAAATTGCTTGCTTCAAACATCTCAACAAAATTTTAAATCATTTTTCCTAGTTTACAAGATCACCACAAAGCTCAAGCCACACCAATCATATGCTAAATTAAACGACCGTTAGTGATCCCTTAAAACAACTCTAAGAAGTAAATATGAAATCAACAAAACAATGTTGACTCAAACAACACATGGTCATAATCCCACACGTTCATCACATTCAATACTGAAATCATCAATGATGAAAGAGAATAACCCCTTGAGCCTGTCAATATTTTACAACATTATATCAATTGCCAAACTCAAAAACCGTCACCAAGCCAACATCCATGATTATATCCAAAGTTTATAAGGCCATAATAAAACTCTAGATACCATAGTAGTTACAAACTAACAATGAAGTCAATCTTCCTAGGACGTGACCTTTAAAAGACCCTAGAAGATAGATTAAATTTGCATGCTCGTATTGACTCCATAAGACAGCCCTTCGCTTACAAGGCCACATATCCATCAAAAGAGAGAGAAACCATCAACAATGAGACATATTTTCATTCGAGTCAAATTCATCTTTATTGCTAATTCCCAAGTTCTAGCCACAATTTAATTTACACTTTGGCTTTGATCAATATTGTTGCGGATGTCTCTAAATGCAAAAATAGCAGCAATGCATTGAGTTAATAAATACCTTTTCAACCTTACAAACAAATGTTAGAAACTATGTTACCAAGTTCGTCTTTTGAGGCCCCCATACTATACCAAATTAGTTCAAATGCATGTCTACATCTTAAATGACTTGCATTTTAAAGTTTGCCCCACACACCTCTTAAATGACTTACATGTGACCTAGGTGCAATTCAAGAATACCTAGGTGACAAAGCAGTTCTCTAAGTGGATGCTCTAAGCAACTGCCCAAAAATGCTACAAAAATGTATTGAAAAATGTTTGTTAAAACATAAATTTTATGAAATAAAAAATGCTCTAGGCACTTGTATTAAAATAACCATAGTGGGTTCTCATAATAGCTTAATGGTCAACAATAAGTGTTTAGAAAGAGCTTCACATCTCTTAGTTCTGATACCGTTCTCTTGAGAGAGAGAACATCAGTCGTAGGTTGAAGCAGGCACTAAAGCATCTAAATCCTAAAGACTATGATGGCAAATGTTGATTTGCACAAGACAGATATCATGTTTCATTGAAACTTATGTTTTGGAGCTCTTTGAACAAACCAATATTAATTGAGGTTATTAATGTCAAAATGAATGAGGGGTAGCACCACATCTACTAATTTATGATTATATTGTTCATATTTATTAATTTAATTATATTGTAGCAACATGCCCAAATGTCCTAAAGATTTTTCTTAAAACATCTTCAAATCTATATTTATTGCTTTTCATATTTCTATAGTGTGTAATTTTTTATAGTTAACAGCATCTTTGAATTTGTTTTAAAACGTTCCTAAATACAGAACCTAATAGGCATTTACTACCTAACCATCCAATTGTGTCTATGTATAACATTTGAACTTGGGGATACTTGATGGGAATGTATGCATCACATAAACCAAATAAAAATGAAAATAGATGGTGCAAGATTTAAGAATTCCTCCCCTCCTTATAAACACTTAGGTTTGTGTATATAGAGATCCTTCGGATTAATCTTTTGATCACATGATTACAAACTACATGAACTATTTGTGAATATTGAGACTTTGTAAGAGGTCATGATACTTCAAAAAAGTTCACCAAAAAGGATATAAATACTTTAAATTTGAAACACCTATAGCAATTATTCATAGAAGAGATTGTTGAATTAAGTGTTCATATTCAAATCAATGATGGAATTTGTAAAAGAATGACAAACATGCCCTCTAAAACCATAGAAAGGATGTTGGGCAAACCAGAAATAATACCATGGATCAACATGGAAAAAATTAAATTTAATTGATTCAATTATAAGAGAAAATAGTAAGGGCGTCCACATTCTTCATCCAAAATGGTTGACACTAATTATCAAAATAACTATTAGATATATTATACTGATGCAAACGCTCCAACTTCTTCCAACCAATATCTACTTGTTTTAACTATAGTGCTTCATCTAGCATATTGCCCCTTCTAATGATGGTCTTCACCACATATCTTGTTAGTTAATTGTATTTAGATAGTTTTCACTATAAATTACAAACAAATTATCTTCCCATCAAGGTTTAATAGTGTTGGGAACATATTGACAATTAAATTAGGTCATATGACTATTTTTTGACTTTTCAATTGTGAGATTATAACAACTTTATCCTTTCATTGTTCCATCATTAACCATAATTAGTCTATCATATGAAGGGAAAGGTTGGAATAATGGTCATAAAAAATTTAAGCAACAATTAGGATGGCAATTAGGATGGACTACCAAACTTTACCACTACCACCAATCACATGGATTTGATTGTCAATAGTAAATATTTGTTCCTTGCAATAGGTGAACATGAGATCTATATAAAATCCTTGGTTCCAAATTAGTTTAGCAAATAGGATATAAATGTGGTTGGACTTGGCAAGAATAGTCATGCTATTGCATAAACAATCAAGTCGGGGATTAGATATGAGGACACCAAAGAGTTCACTTGACTATGATTATAACCATCTACAACTTCTACTAACAAGAAACTAACATATTAATTAACAAGTAATCTCTAATTAATAAGTTAACATCTTACGTCAACATATTTCTTACAAATATCATGCACTACTAAATTTCTAATAGGGAAATCCACATTTTTCATCTTGTTTCATAAGACATGTTTAAAATGAGATACACTATATGTCTCATTAGTCCTTGACTTATGGCAGCCTAAATGATCTTATGGCCTTAAGACAAGCTTAAAGGTGGGTATTAATATAATTATAAGTCGAATAGTGGTGGTTGTTGTCTTTTCACAATCACAAGCAATTTGTAAATGCAAATGTCTACGCATGATATATAATGGTAACAATACATTTGCACTACTTTATTCTATATATAAAGGAATAAAAGAATATCCTAATTAATTGTTGACAATGGATAGTAAGATAAATAGAAAGTGAACAATTATTTAAATATTTTGCAGATGGATTTTTTAATAAGATTATCCTAAAAAATCATATGGGAATTTGTTTGTTTTTGTTTTTTTGATCGATAATAGTTATATTTTATTCATTTGAAACTTTTCAATACAATTAGGTTGTCATACTTGGCTAAACTGCGTTGCTACCCAGCCAAAACTCTAAGCCACTAACTTGGCATATAGACAGATTGAGTACATTTGACAACCATCACAAAACCATATACAACACTTAGCCACTATCTTGGCACATATTCAAAATGAGTTCATACATTGACAATCACTAAACTAGCCACTCTACTAAAAAGCACTAGTACATACACCGACCCATTAACAGACCTTATCAAGACTAGAACAATATATACATGCCAAAACAAAGAGACAATGCAAGAAAACTCAAGAACTACAGAGCGTAGGCCTTCATAACAAGCCTTCATAACAAAATGGCCAGTACTGCCATCACCTCATCCTTCAAACTAGCGCGCTACCTCATCTGGGGTAAAATTCGGAATAACAAGACCCAAGCCATTAGCACCTCCATGCCCTCCACAAGGACCCCTCCACCACCCTCGACCCAGACTCCACCCCTAGTGTTAACCCTTCCCTCGGCCCTAGGCCTAATTTGCCTTCTTGCCAAAGGCCCGCCCTCCTCACCATGGGGAGTCGTGGACCTCACAGGAGTAACCCCTAGGCCTAATTTGCCTTCTTGCCAAAGGCCCACCCTCCTCACCATAGGGAGTCGTGGACCTCACAGGAGTAACCCTTCGACGCCGATGATCTGCCACTAACACTGCACACTCTTCCTCTGCTCTAAACAAGAAATCCAATAGAGCCTGTCACCCATTCCTTGCCTTTACCAATTGATGTTGTTCGGGGTACGTGGAGATGAACACTAGTGGTTGAAGCTATCCAATGCCACCACCAATCAGACGTCACTACCCATGGAACATATGGATCCCAACCTTGACTTCCGATTTGTTCACAATTCCATCCAAGCCTCCTACCCATTTCGGCACTAGGCAAGCCCTTGCCTCCCTCTAAACCTCCTCCCTTAATCTCTCAACCAAGAGCGCCAAGCCCAAGAACAAGGAGGAAATGTCCACAGATTGTTCCTAGGGCGCAGGTAGGTGTTCAAAAATTCCTCTCCAAACAACTCCACCACTATATCCCAGAACTCCAAATGATCAATCTTGGAAGATGTTTCTCATGCGTTGGACCATAATGGGGCCCTTGAGACTAAGGATTTGCCCATTGGTATCCAATGAGAAGTTTGCCTCCATTATCAAACTCTCACAATATGCTCTACACAGGGTTCACTAAACTTTGGGATGGAAAAAACCCAAAGACGACACTAATTTAAGGTCACCAGTAGGTCAAAATTAAGTCATGTCTCGTGCAAGATACCACAACCTGCTCCCTCATGATGCTTTATCATATCCGAGCAAGTCTTGAGAATCCTCCCACCTAATGTGTCCTACCATAATATCACCTCTGCAATTATCACTTGTACACACCTACCTCCATTTTGATATGTGATCTCATCAAGTAATGAGAATGTGATGGCCAGTTTAATCACAAGTACCCCTATTTTGGTACGGTGTCATTGAATTAAAGAAAATGAAGGTCTTCAAAAAGTTTAAACTTATCCTCTAATGAACCTTTGACACCCGTATTTAAGAGTTTCTCTGCCAAAGTTTTGGCTTCTCTCTGAACATGCGTCACCTTGAAATCTTAAAAGGCCGCCAAAAGAGCTTTGATTCTCTTGATGTGCTTGTTCAAGTACCAGACATCCATCTATCCTTTGATGATGCCATTCACTGTAAGTTGGGAATCTCCTTTCAGATGCAATTTTCGAACTCCAATTTGTTTGGCCATCAAAATTGCCTTTGTTGCTGCAAGACAGTTTTTCTAATTATCCATCCCATCTAGCAACCTTTTTGCTCCAAAGACTACTATAGAGCCTGATGCATCTCGTGCCACAAACCCTACCCCAGAACTCCCCAGGTTGCCCTCAAAGGCCCCATCAAAATTTACCTTGGTCCAACCTTCCTTGGGAGGGTGCCAAGTGCTAAGCGGGTCCTTCAAATGAAGATGAGCCCTCATAGACCCATTAACGGGCATACTAGAATTTGTTGCACTTATACATATCACTACTTTTGTTCATTCATTATCCTATTGGTTCAAAATTTGCACTTCAATATTATGTATTTTGGTGCCATAACTATGCACAAGTTGTGCCTTCTTGAGAGGATAAGATAAAAATAGTTGGCTTGGGTATCTAGTTATAAAAGTGTACCTTTATGAATGGCATATATTCTTTCGTACAATTTCACAATACCTAATTATCTTCTCCATGCAACTAGGGTATGTCAAGTTAATTGCTCTATGGGTGTCAACAAATACATGGGAGATGTATCGATTTCTAAAGAAACAATTTGTTGCCAAACTGTGGTTAGGATCTTTATATGGCAAAATTTCATCTAACGTTTGGGTTTTATAACTATTTTAAATGGGTACATGATCACTTAACTAAATTAATGGAATGAGTTTCTTTGCATATAATATGTTTGTAATATGTTTAATTTTGATCTATTATCTTGATTTATAAACATGTTTGTTTCTTATTACTTTCTTTGAATGCAAATTTGTATGTTCTATTTGAAGGTATTCGTGCTCAATATATCCCTGAAGTGCATCACAATTATTAAGTGCTTGTTAAGATCTATATGCACTGGGGATTGAAACTCAGAAACATCTCCCCAGTGGTGTTGAAAACCATGACCTTAGACTCATGACATATAATTTTACAATGACAACACTCACAAAAGCAATCGAGACCAACAACTTGTCTTTCAAAGATGTTAAGAGAACGAGATACATCAACTAGATCAACAAACAGTTGAATAGCAAAGAGATTGTGATATAACATGTAAACATTATAGACGAGCATGGATTGAGGAAGAAAGAAAACTTTGTAATAATGTCTAGGGCTAAAAGGGTATCCTAGTCCAATGATTTGGAGAAATAATTAGTATTGCATGCCAACCTTATGACTAATTCCTATTGAAATTATATGGCAACCTAATGAAAGCATATGGTATTATTTCGTTTGTTGCTTATGTTCTATGAATATTTTGAATAGTTACATGATCCCTTATCAATATTAATACAATGGCTTTCTTTGTGTTATGTTTAATATTGATATGTGTGAATGTCCATGAGTAATATCTTGCCTTTGACTTCCTTTAAATACATCATATATATTTTATCTATTGTATCTCGAAGATTTTCCCACCCCCACACCAAATCCTCAATGTTTGCAAAACAGGGGCAGCACCGAGGACTTGGGGACAGTGTTCCAGAAGTGACACCAAGTCACTAAGTCATCCCTAGAGGGAACAAGGGGACAAAACCGCATCCTTGACCGCTGAGGGGATGCCCAAGGTGGCCCCCATCATGGCACATGTAAAAGTGCAATTTAAAGTGTATATATGTTATTTTATTTTTTGAATGGGTTCTGTTCTAACTTCCATGTTTAGTGTTCAAGTATTTATTAATTTTAATTTACAAATTTACTATTTTACATCTTTGTCTTATATTGTTATACATTTTTCCATAACTACCATTTTAAGTACCACATGTATAGTGTGTGTGTGTGTGTATGTATACATATACACTCCCACCACCCCACCCCCCTCCCCCCGTCATCCCAAAATCAAGGTCCCTTTGTCAACTTGCACAGAAAATTGTCCCCACACTCCAATGTCCCACATCCCCCAAGGTATTGTAACTATGGTTTTATATGACGTCTAAGCTTAGGGTGTGCCTCAAGTGAAATGTCCTTTGGACTAATACACTAGTGCTTCTCCGTTATTATGTGCTAGGCAAGTGCTATGCATGCACACAACCATTGTTGGAGATGTGAAACTTGCAAATGCATTCACCAAAATGTCAAAGCTCACAAAAGGAATCAAGGTCAACAGCTTGTCTTACTAAGATGCTAGAACAGTGGGAAAGGTCAACTAGATTGACAAACAAATGAATAGAATCGAGATTGTGATATAACACACTAACATCACACAAGCGCATGGATTGAGGGAAGAAGACATTCATAATAATATCTAGGTCTAAGACAATTTTAGCTGAAAATCCTAAGAAATAGGAAGTAGAGAACTATCCCTCAAACCTCTCTTAGCAACCTAGTGCAATGATTTGGACAAAAAACTACCAGCCTAATGGCTCAATTTTTGGGCAAGGAAAATCTTTAGGCTCGTAGCACTATAAAAAGCATTTTCAAAAAGTCTAGAACGAGAGTTAGTAGGGCACACTCGTAACAATATGTTTGTGTCACACACCCATACCCATCTATGTGAATCAACAATATATTAAGATTTCTAAAAAAATCTATTATAGTTCAATCCCTAGTTGGAAGACTCAGTTTCGACAGTATTTCGACTAGCTCAAAAAAATTGAAAATCTTGGAATTGACAAAAACTCAGCAAAAAAATCGACAATAAATCAGCGCTTTTATGGAACAAAAATATATAATTTTTATAGATATATATTAATAAATAATTATGAAGACTATAAATAAATATATTTGTTCTCTATAATGAATTTATAATTTATAAACACTATAAACTTATAAATGATGTTAATAAACAATGCATATGTATATTAGCATTAAGAATTAATATACAATATTATAATTTATTAGATATATAGTTATTAATTTATACTAATTTATAAATCTCTATAATGAATTTATTAATATACAATATTATACTACTTTAGTATTAATATATAGTATTATAAATCTATATTATACAGTATTATAAATTTATAAAACCAGTCAAATAAATTAAAATTTATATATTATAAACTTATCTATAAACTCACAATGATCAATTCATAACTTATAGTTATATAAATTTACGACTTATAGCTCTATAAAAATATATATAGTGATGTCGATGTCTATACAGGAATGTGTATATGAGGAGATTTGACTACTATGCGTTGACTTTCCAAGTCATTCATTGGGGATGAAATTTGGCATACTTAGAGAAATTTACATTAAATTTCCAAAAAGGTTTTCTATAAGCTTTTGAAGAGCAAAATCATTATGTGTGTATCCTACAATTAGCACTCCATGTGATGGCATCTTTCAGGCATATCATTGAAATAGTTCTTGTGTTTGAATCTGTGCTTCTATGTTTTCTCAGCAGTAGGAATCTGTGTACCTTAATAGTCCTCAGTAACCCCACCTTTCCTCAACAGCCATCGCAAATCTTTTGTTAGCTGTCACAACCTACGAGAAAATGGAAAATCTCTAAACATTTTTTATAAAACTTTATTGTTTTTCAAGTTGACTTAATCAACGATTTTTTGACCCAAATATTGTAAAAACCGTGAATTTTTCATCCCAAATGCGGGGCAATTTTTTCAAAATATTGTCAGCAATTTAGTCTTTCTCGCAATATCTCGCAACATTAGAGATATATCGCAATTTTTTTAAACTATGGTTCAATCCCATATTCCAATCACATAGTATGCAGTATTGCATATGGAATTTTAAAAATAGGATTCGTTCCTAGGCCTCTTGATGGCTACTATTCTTTTTTAAGCTTCTTCTCATGGTTGCAATCCATTGAAGCATTCTCTAAAAATAGGTAAAGACTTGTATATAGTGGCTCTACTACAATAGCTTTTTGGGGATGCATCTTTGGTCTTGCTGCAAGTGGTGTGGCTCCCACCACATATTCCTCTCCTATGGTGACGCAAAAAGTTAAGGCATCAAATAATGAGGATGTTGACAAAATAGATCAAGGTTTTTTTGATAGTATAACTTTTACTAAAAATTATCATGGATCAAAGAGTGGTGGAGGCTTCTAGGTCTGAGGATGCTACTCTTTTAAATAATAGCTATATCTAGGGTAGGGGTTAATCCTCTCAAATGCTCAAAGTCATCCCCTATTGTCGTTATTAGAGAAGAAGCATTAGGAGAGGAATGCTTTTCAAATATGGCCTAGCATATTGTTCCAATTGCTTTTGTCCTAATGTTTTAGATATGCACAAATTATTGTCTAGTAGCTGGCTCCTCACATGAAGACCACTGCCCTATGCAGAGGGCTTTTATTGTGATGTTTGAATCACTTAAAGATTGAGACCTTATTCTTAATGATAGGTTCTGGTTTATTCTTAGTGATAGGTTCTGGTTATGGGGGAAGCACTTTCTCCTCTTAAACCCTAACTTTTAGAATTACCAATACAAGGCAGTCTTCCAATCTGTCCTCTTGAGTTATGGATTGATTCTTGTTTTGTGACAATTAGTAACTCCCAAGAAAAAATTCCACCTACAGATATGACAACTTTCCCTTTCTCCAGCACTAATTTCACTCGTATTTAATATGTGCCAAACATAGCAGATCGCTGATGGAAATAGCTTTTGGACTATGATGGTCTTGCTATTGCCGCAAATGCTACAAAAAAGGCCACATTACTGCTGATTATTCTATTAGTAACCATATATCTACAAGCCAAGCATCTTGGGGGCTTTCTTCTTTACTTCTGGATTGCATCTTGTTTGCAACAATTGGCAACTCCCTAATAAACTTTCCATCTATAAACGCTATGACTATTACTTTCTTCCACACTAATTTCACTTGTATTTAATTTTGTGCTGAATGTAGCAGATTGTCATGGAGTTAGTTTTTGGACTGAAAGATTTTCCTTGCCATTGTTGCAGATGTTACAAAAATAGCCACACTGCTGCCGATTGCTCTAGTATTAACATAAAATCTACAAGCCATGCATCTTGTTGGAGAGAACCTCAAACTCACCATTTAACAGTATTTGATTCTTTTAAAGAAACTTGAATTTGTTGAAAGCCATCTCAGTTATCTTTTATTGTTTCAAACCCCCTCTGGATGCTCCTTATTTCCTTCTTTGCCTTCTAAGAAGCCTGCTGAGAAAGCTCCTTTAGTGATTGATGTTTTATCCCCACCATCTCGTGCAACAAATACCCTTCATCCCCTCTCCTTCTGAGAAGACAAATATGAAAGCTTCATTGGAGGGCTATGTTTGTCCTTCAACCCCTTTGCTCACAAGGGTTACTGGCTACTCCTCGTATAGCTCCCATTGTGCCTTGTATCAGTTTCAGAAGTAAAGTATTGTGTGTGTGGAGTAGAATCCTATATCAAGAAGCAAGATTTAAAATTTCTAGGAGGGGGGACAAGAATTTAGTTTTGCAATCAAGGCCCACCAAATCAAGGAAATTACCTCTTATATTGCTAGATCTAGAAGTAAATTAGAGAGAAAATTCTTATCTAGCATTATGTATTGTCCAAAATTCAAATTTCCAATCCTATCCCAATAGAATCCCCCTCCCAATTAATCCAAAGAAAAAAGTATAGCATGTGGTATTTGGATATGGTAGCATGTCATATATGAAAGTTCTGTGACTGTCAGGAAAATCTACTTTGTAGTTAGATTAACTATCCCAAATAAAGTAAGAACTTAATTCGGAGAGAAACCATCATTGATAATATAATATCAAAAGGAAAAAAAGAACAATATTCTGTGGCAACTTGGATCAAAGCGAAAATCATTATGATTAAACAGTGCCTTAAATTCTATTCTGCGTAGTACAAGCAAATAGTTCATGCTATCACATACAAACACAATGTTTTGGGGTGCTCTTTATATATATGACATGAAAAAATACTTTAAATGAGAAGAACAAATGCATTTCCCTATCCACAAAGGGTTTACATAATTTGGATGATAAAAATATTAGTCTATTTTTTGAGATTATAAACAGTCAACTACAAACTGAAATGAACAACAAAATATGGTTGTCCTCTGTGCACCAATTTTAAAAAGTCAATAAAGAAAGAAGTCTTTGGACATTTAAGAAATAATGAGCACGATAGCAAACAACAAACAAATGCAATTACACTAAGTAAATGAACCCATTTTTTCTCTGAGCATTTTCCTAAAAAGCTCTCTTCGGCTTTCTCCTTTTGGGAAATTATCAAAGGAAATTAGTAATTTTCAAATTCATTCAGCATCTGGTTTTGAAGTTCTCTTCAGTTTTCTCCTCTTGGAAATTTTCAGGGAAAATTATTAATTTTCAAATTCATTCATTATCTTGTTCAACTCCCTAATCATACGTACAACCAGACGTGCAAATGATTCAGCTACACGGAAACTACATTTTTATGGCACAAATAGCAAAGAGAGGGCTTAGAATAAATGAGAAACAAAACAATGAATGGAAAAAGAACAAAGGCAAAGAACTTACTTAAATGGCATACAATCAGAAAATGTGCACCTCCCATTGGCTGCAGTTGCTCCTGTATCTCTAATGCATGCTCAAGACAAAACACCCGTGGTTGTAGAAAGCCCTTGGCAGGCTTCCACAAAGAGGAAGCATTTGTAGTTTCTCTTGGTATATCACAAATTTTGTCCAGCAATGAACCTGTATCTGCAACATGACTCATATTAGCAACCATTATATCACATGCTTGTGTTTTGTTACTGACGACTGACATGGAAATATTGCCACCATTGTTTGCAAACATTTCCTTTGGTTCATTGTGCATAGGAGCTTGAATAAGTGATTGACAATCATATACATATTGTGTCTCAGAGTGGTCTGCACAACGAATGAGGTCTGATTTGCCAGTGTCAAGATCTTTAGTAGACTGTTTAGATTCAGACACTATATTTAAATTAGAATTATTTGAACTCAGTTCCATCTGGGTCAGATCTCCTTTACTATCTCTTGCAGAGGTAACAACCATGCCAGAAGGTTCTCTGAAGCTTCTAGACACCTCATTAGGATCACCTAATTGACTGCTGGGATGAATACTGCTATCAAGAGTCCCTTCCAAGCTTTTTTGTAGAATATTATCAGGACCACTCTTGCATGCCATGGCCAGTGAGTTATAGTTTTGAAGGTTGTTATTTGCTTCCACAACTGGAAACTGAAAACCAGTGACATTTGGTTCTCCCTGCAAGTCATTCCGATCCTCAGAAACAGAAACGTTGTATGTTGCAATCCCTGTATGACAATGAGCTGGTGAACAAATAGATGATTCTCCGGCAATATCACTGTCTGTTCTCGTGTAATTGCTAAAAGAATCCTTCATGTCTGTATTTACAAATGGGCATATGTTCTCTGGTTTAAGGCCATCTGAAGTCAATAAATCATTAATTTGAATTTCTTCTTTAGTTCCAGCTAAAGCACAGGAGGAAAGATTAGAATGTTTTTGCAGTTTAGGGCTCTTCAAAACAGAAACATTGACTTTGAGTGCATCAGCAGCATCACAAATACCATGACTATTTTCAGACACTGCACCATTTGATGCATTGCAAGCATGACCACTGGTATTTGTTATATTTGTGTCATTTTCCTCATCAGAATCAATAGTGTTACCATAAGTAGCTGCC
This sequence comes from Cupressus sempervirens, assembly GCA_028749045.1. Classification (NCBI taxonomy): domain Eukaryota; kingdom Viridiplantae; phylum Streptophyta; class Pinopsida; order Cupressales; family Cupressaceae; genus Cupressus; species Cupressus sempervirens. Next base: position 789,253,209 of record CM053786.1, read on the forward strand.
AGAAGATCTAGAGCTGATATTTGAGGTATGCCTGAATTATTACTAGTTAAAGTCTTTGGCATGCATGTGTCATTTGGAACAGATAACTCAATGGATTCTTTCTGTTTGAATGATTCTGAAAAACTCCCAGAACTTATCCCAGTTGATCTAAGTGATTCTATCTGCATGACTGCCTTGACATCAACCAAATCTATATTCTCAGAAACATGGTAAGCATGGGTGTCTTCATAGGCAGATACTGCTCCATTCTGGTTAAGTTGTACCATTTTTCTTTTCAAATCATTCCTTTTGTCAATAAAAGATATTTCTACAAGAAATTGAAAGATTATAATGATAATCAGTATAATAGTAATGTCCTAAATCTTAGTGTCATCGTTAATACTATCCTCATTGTGAAACAAGAAATCTCAAGATATACTGTTTCTTGAAATTCAAAGATCAACCAAACTGAAAGAATTACTGCCTTGCAAAATATCTGGAAAATTTAATCTGCTCTTAAAAGATCCTCGAGCATTTAAGATAGGCTTTTCAATAATTGTTACTAAGCAAACCAATGTCATATCTGATTCAGTTGTGAGAGAGCATAAACTATTTATAAGACTTGTACAATGGATACACCAAACAAAATCAAGAATCTTCCATTCAGACTCAAATTTAAAGTTACAGATTCTGATACACACATTTATAGGATAGGCTTAAAAGATAAGACCTCACTCTCATTGTAGCTTTTTCTAATCCAAATCAATATAGCAGCTGCAGTCAAGACAATTTCAGATGTCCAGAGAAGATTAATGGTTTTTATTGCAGAGAATGGAAATTGAGGAGGAAAATCTATCATACTAAGTTGATTGTTGGCAGGAGCTGTTCACAGATGTCATTTGAGTCATTTTTAAATATATCCACCAAAGTTGTCATTTGGGTTATTTTTAAACCCGTGTACCCATTAAATACCACTTATTACAAAGGAAAAAGCAAAATCCCAGGAATAAAATAATTAAGAGTTTTTATGAAAGGTTATGATGAAAAAGGCATTATAAAAAGGCACGGAGAAGCTATATAAAGAGGGAAAGACTGGGAGATAAAGAGTGTGGAATAGAGTGAAAACATCTGTAGAATAATATAAATTAAATTACATGTGAAACAATAAGGAAGTGTGAAAGATAAATGTGATATAGATTTATATGGATGAAAAATGATGAAGGAATCATAAGACATGTAACACATAAAATAATATGAATACATAATGTTATATATATATATATATATGAATAAAATTTTATAATTTGGTTTATACTTATTGCATATCTATGTTCTCTCTTATATTGCATCACACCAACGTTTACTACATATAACAGAACATTAAACCTTAGACTCTGATCAAGGTTTTTCTGTCAACATTTGGTTCAATTGTCAGGACCTTGGTGGTTGTTGCATAAATAGGGAGATCATACCGAAGAAATAAATTAGTGTTCAAAATTTGGGAAGTGAAAATTTTGAATTTCTTTCCTAATATAAATTTGTTTCAAAGGGAAAGATTAAAGGACAATAAGAAATTAATGTGTTAAACAATATTTTGTAAGAAAACTTGAAAAAGTTGATGTGTATAATTCAGAATTGATGGCAAGGATAAAAGAGTTAGGAAAGGAGAAATATGAATTAGTATGTGAAAATAATAGTCTTTATTATATTTAATGAATCACTTGATAAATGTGATACAGCTAATAATTATTTTGATTAAAGAGATAAGGATGGAGATAATGATGATTTTGAAACTACAATTCTTGATAGGTGGGATGATAAGCCAAAGAATTTTGGTCTTAAGACAATTGGAAGAATAGGATACGTAATGAAAAAACAAATCAAGCCCATTGTACCAAGTGCATGGCTGAATAATGAAGGTCCTAGAAATGGAAAAGAAGATGAGCTTACAAGTAAAAATAAGTACTAAAAATAAGATGTTGGACTTTTCATCCTTATAGTATTTGTGGACTAATCAATCACTGTGAAAAAATGTCTTGGAATAAAGAGCGGAAGAAGGGATCTGAGACGAAATATACGCAAATGAATTGTGGATGGATTGATAGATTATATTGGAAAAAGATATGTCTAGGTTGTACAATTATAAATATTCCTATGTCAAAAATATTATCAACCCAGCAAATGTTGAACTAATGACAAGATATAGAGTGAACCAAGGGTGGCACTACTGGAAAGAAGCAAGGAATACAGACATGTCACAAAAACAAATAAGGTTGCTAGTAAAGAAAAAACGTGGAAAAATGGTAATCGTGAAGGATATAACCGGTTTCACTAAGTTGGCAAGATATAGAGGGCTGTGAGGCACCATAAATGTCATTTACATCATTTCTAAACTCATATATCCAATGCATACCACTTAAATAGTCCTAAAACACCTCTAATATGCCTAAATAAACTATGTAAGTGTAAAATATAATAAAGGAGAAGGAAAGTTTGTGGGAATATATATCCATTACATACCACTTAAATAGTCTTAAAACACCTCTAATATGCCTAAATAAACTATAAAAGTCTAAAATATAATAGAGGAGAAGGAAAATTCGTGGGAATAAGATAATCAAATGAGAAAGGATATAATGAAAAGGCATAAAGACCTTATATAAAGAGGGAAAGTGTGAGATAGGAGTGTAATAGAGTGGAACTGGAAACATGTGTAGAGTAATATGATTAAATACAGATAAGAGAAAAAGGAAGTGTGGAAGATATAAGTGATTTATATTTATACGGATGAAAAATGATAAAGGAATCAAAGGACATGTGTAAGAAATTAAAGTATATGAATATATGATGTTATGGATGTATATATAGGAACGAATATAATTATTATAATTTGGTTTATCCTTATTGCAAATCTATGTTCTCCCTTTTTATTGTATGTATGAATATAAGATGTTATGGATGTATATATAGGAACGAATATAAATTATTATAATTTGGTTTATCCTTATTGCAAATCTATGCTCTCCCTTTTTATTGTATCACATCAAGGTTTACCTAAATATAACAGAATATTACACCTTATACTCCAGTCAAAGTTTTGTTGCCAATACTGATACCACAATTCTGTGGCAAATTTATAATATTTTGAGAAATTTCTAATACTTTTTCTACACTGAAAAGATGCCATTAGTAGAATGTCTTCTGAGAAATCTATTTGTCATCTTCCTTGGTTTACCATGTGGATTTTAACTTGATCGTTGCAGTACACTTGGCTACAGATATATTGCGAAAAATACAAATCAACAGCAAAGAAATAATTTACGAGAAGATCAATCGCAGTCTCTCTATGTTGTTCATATGGATCATTCATAATGAAGCAAACACATTCTTATCTCAAGGTGGGAAGGTTTATGATTCTTATAAAAAATCGATTTCCTGGAAAAATGCCTTTGATAACACTGCTCAACTTTTCCTATGTCCTAATGAACATTTTACTCACAGATCCCCATTTTAAAAAGATACCTAATATTACATTTAGCAAAAGGGCCATGATGCCTTGTATTAGTCTTAAAGAAGTGAATTTGTACCAATGTCCCATCCATGTCCAAAACAAATGAAATAATAACCTCTGAATCATTAACATATTTCAAGCAACAAAGCTCTAAATGACAAAATCTAATGCATTGAAATGCATCTTGTCTGGAATTGCATTCACAAGGATCAATACACATCCTCTACAGTTAGTGCCATTCTGGGGGCTTGACTTCATAGAATATCCCTGATTTTGATGAGGAACAGTCAATCATGAACAAATCATTTCTAAAATATTCTGGGTATGGTGGAGAGGTTTCAGTTTCCAAGGTAGCCTGGGACCACCCCCACACATGATGAACATTGTTGTTTCTTTTACTTGATAAAACAACCCAATTTTAATGGCAAACAATTAGCCATACATGAAACATTTGGGAATATTCTAGGTAGGGTGAAGAGATGTTTCATATTCCTAGGTAGCCTGGGAACACCTCCACGGGTCATTAATATTACCATTTTTCCAACTTTTTAACGTGAGGTCTCTAAAACAGATGCCTTTAAATAGGACCCATAAACATGTATTAGAATAGAATAGTCTTAATTTAATTTATTGCTTTTGTAATCCAAAAGTATGCCTTCTAAAGACCTCATAACGTAAATGGGGCAATAATGGAGGTTTTCTTACCCGTTCTTTTCACCTCGAGGCCTGCACTTTGAACAGAGTTAAAAAAAAGTTGTAAAATTAATCTGAAATATGATATAAACAGGGCATTTGTCTTTTACCGATCAAAAAAATAAAAGAATAGCATAGTCTTAATCTCATGTCCCTTTAAGTTTTGTAAGACCTCCATATGATGGAAGGTAAGAACAAGAAAGCAGCAAAATTACCAGCAATTATGAGCAAATGAAGAAGATACATTTTTTATGAATCAAGCCTCTCATCATCTAAATGTAAAAACAAGAATGCTTGAGTAGAAACAAAAGAGCAAGGATGCTTGATAAAATTGCATGGACATAGATATACTATCGAATGCAAATAACACCATTTTCCAAGGCCCTGAATTGGGAATGACAAGGTGTTAATTTTTTAAATCTAAATTGATAGATTTTAATTAAAAATATTAAATTATAACTATGAAAAAATAAATATAGTCAATTGGGTTGTGTTCTAAAGGCACGGCCATCAGGTTCTCAATATAAAGATCCATGTTTGAATCTTGAAAGTGACATCTAGTGTTGGAATTCAAAGTAGTGGCTCTAGGACTTCCATTGTGGCTTCTAAGTTGATATGGGTAGTAAAGTGGATTCTATGTTAAATAAGTGGCTTCTTAGTTAAAGTTGTTGATTGGGAGGAGGTCCCCTTGGTGATCTCTCCTAGACTCTAGTAAAAATAAAAATCCCTAAGTTTGCCAAAAAATAAATAAATATATAGAAATGATTACTATATATGTAATAATAAAAATAAATATAAATTGTTAATTTATATGTTCTAATAAAACTAAATAAATATAAATATCCTAATAAACATTAATTCAGAAACCCTAACACTTAATTTTAGATAACCCTGCATATTACAATTTTCAAGGTATAACCATCAAATATGTATTTTAAGCAGTCACCAAAGGACGCATCCCCGGGCTTATTTGACTGGACTCAAAAATGGGGACATCCTAGAAATGTAAGGACACCTTGGGGATGTCCCCTAGCTGTCCTATAGTATTTATGTTTGAATTTTGATTATCTATTTGACTTTGACTCCCATGCGAAGTCTCAATTCAAATTATTTAACACACATGCTATATGTTAAGGTTCTATAATGTATATAAGCATTTTTTATCTATGTTTTCATGTGAAATTTTACAATTTCCCTATATATTTTGAATTTTATATATTTTACAGTAATCCCCTTTGTTGTCCCCAAAAATGGCTCAAAAAATTGGGGCGAAGAACACACACTTGATCCTAGAAACTGAAGTTAATATAGATTATAATTTATTTGTAAAAGAAGTCCTAGACACTCAATGTATCAATTCATCAAAGAAAATATTAAAATGATCAGGAAATGGGAAAATTGCTCAAGCAAAAACACACAAAAGAACTGCCTTCAAAAATCATCGAAAAATGCGCATGAAACAATACTTCAAAAAACCATGCAAAGAAAAAAAAACTCAAAAAAATGCCCATGAAAGGTTTACTTATAACCGACAGCAATAGATATTTGCTACAAAATTTGGATTTTACAGCAAATCTTTGAAGATTTGGAGCTGGTTATATAGAAATTGAATCTTTACAAATCCAATGCATCTCATAAAATTAAAAAACACAATTTTTTGTATACACGGGAGTATGGTTCCTAGAATTTATAAGTGTTATACCATCTGTACCCATCCCATGTATGGCGCATGCATACAATGGGAAGGGGTGACATATCTATAACTTTACTGCTCAATGAAGTAAACCTTGTATAGAAGGAAAGATGTTGCTCACCGTGGAACAGATTATGTTGACTGATAAAATGATAATGCTGTACAACCCCACCAAACATACTAACCACTAAGGATGTCTTGTCAAATGCAATATTCAATTCAGCTTTAAACTTTGGTGAAAAGGACCATTGGATTAAGCAACCTGAGGTTCACTCTAAATAAACAGAAATGTCTGGTGGTGAGATAGGAATGACATCAAATCTTCTGAGAAAAGAAAGCTCTAGTATGGTGAACAGTTCCTCTGGTCAATCAGGAGGCTGAGCCACTTTATGCACACATAATGCTAGAAAACTAAGGGTGTGGAGTTAAAGGTGGATAGTATGTAGACTCAAATCTCTAGTCTTTATATTAAAGGCTAAAGCATATCTACATACAGATATCTGCACAATTATGTTTGCAGACTGAAGTAGCCACTATCTGTATTATTTTAATCTCAATGGTTGACATGGCTAGATAAAACTAACCTGGTCCTAAGGAAATTCACTAGCAGTCGTAGTGTGTTATACTTGCAATACAAGGCTGGTTTTCTTTCTGTAGAACAACAGAAATCGGAAAAGCCTTTGTGACAGAGGAACTTGACAGATTCTTAGTAAATCAAATACGATAGGTAACATTAGGATCAGATTCTTTATTCTTAAGGGTGTGATTTCAAAGCTAGTACTAGACAGTGAGGATCCATTTGAAAATCCGAAATGTTCAATGTTCCATTCTGCTTTGAAATCTCACTCAAGCGATTCTAAGGGATGACAGAATTAAAGCGAGATCACATAATGATAATAAATGTATGCCCTAGATGTCTCACTCCTATAAGTGATGACAAAATGAAGACTATCTCATGTGTAGAACAGATAATACTCCAAATATGAAAGAAAAAAGTGTGTTATCTTAATAAAGTTATGAGATGCATTGTTAAATTTAAAGAAGATTATGCAAAGTGCATAAAGAAAGATGAGCTAAAATCCAGGATAAAGTAATTATTCCTGGCATTTAGAATATTTAGAATGATCTTAATATCTTATTCATAATTTGGATGATTCTGAACAGGCGGAAGAATTTTTCGAAGCAAGAAAATAAGTTCCATGGCTTTCATAAGGCTATCAGAATATGCCTTCTCTCAACAACCAAACACCTAACAATTATCCATAAAATCATGCAGCGTTTTTCATGTAATCTGGTCTTTGGAGAATATATCAATCCAAGCTTAGACATACTTTCAGGACCTGCTGTTGTAGCCTAATTGACAGAGAGGAAGAAACTACAACTACATTTTACAGCATTCATAGAATCCTTTTACTTTTTGCCAATCAAACTCTATGCTTCTAATTAGATACTAAAATACAGGTAACATGAGGCTTACATTTTGGCAGTCAAGCTCAATGCTTCTATTTAGATACTAAAATACAGGTAACATGGTTCTATTCAGTATGAAAGCCCATGCATCTCAGTGGCCCGGTGGATTCTTAATTGGATTTCTTGCTTGGAGTTAGGTATTATATTAAAGCTTGATCTCCTGAGAGCTGCAGAAGAATCTAGAAGAACTAAGCAAAGGAAGAATTTGTACTAATGTCTATGAATGACCAAGGAATGTCAGTGGACTCAAAAGTACAATATACAATAGCAAGTGAAAGTGTTAAAAAGAACTATAACAACATAAATAAGCTAATTTACACAAAACATAGAAACAGTAATGGCTTCTAGAAAACATGGCCTCAACAACATAAGTCTCCGATTTCCAACAAACAAGAGAGCATGTCAGTTGTACCTTCTCTCCCCTGCAATTTAATATGCTTTGGCGTTTGGCCTACATGAGAATTTCACAACTGGGCAAAAAATTCTCGTTAGACCCAAAAAACTTCCCTAATCCAAATGAGATCAATAAGTGTAGTAGGAGAGGGGGCAGTGCTTCCTTTTTGCTTTGAAATGGAGATTGGTTGGACAAGTGTGAAACGCCCCTTCTCAACCCTCCTATAACCATGGTCACAGGTCACACGGGATAGCATGTTCACCACGGAAGTTCTTATATTTGACCGTCAGACTGCAACAGTTGCAAATTTATCCAACACCTCTCTCTCTGCCCACTTTGGAGCAAGCAGTCTCGTGGGCCTCAGTTTGGAGGTTTTTTGGTCATTGCTTCAAGCTGGATATAAACCAACAGACATGAGTTTGTGACCATAGAAGATAAATATGATCTCAAGATGCAGAGGCTAGGTAGCAGTTCACCTTGGATAATACACCAAATATGCTACAGTGTGAAAGTACGCAACTCTGCAAATGTTATCCAATCAATAGTAGCTCAAACCTCTAGTACATGTGGAATAGTGTCTTTAAAGGTTATAGGTTGAAGAGACACAACTTCAAAGGATATTCTACAAATGCATGTGCAGTTTGGAGACATCAAAGCTTTAAAACAGAAAAACAGTATAGACTTTACAAAATCATGACTTAGAAGCCAGTTATGGTAATGACTAATGAGAGGTGTTATTGTAATAAAACCCCAAGTAAGTATAACTCATTTACCACAATTGCAGAAAAGCCTCTGCACAAGTGCTCGAAGACAGTCATAGTAATGACTAATGAGAGGTGTTATTGTAATAAAACCCCAAGTAGGTGTAAGTTGTTTTCTCCACTGACCACAATTGTAGAAAAGCCTCTACACAAGTGCTCTCTAGAAGAACACCCTCAAACTTCTTTATGTAGATACCAATAAGTCTAGATATATTAGTGAAAGGCGTGTTATTGTACTAAAACCCTAAGTAGGTAAAAAGTAGTGATCTCCTTTGGATAACCTTTATTGAAAAGCCTCTAGAGAGTTCTCTAGGAAAGTCCTCAAACTTTTGTATGTAGATCTCGAAGGGGGCAGGCTAGGGAGGACATTCCTGATTGATTTTAATTATAGTTTTAAGACACTGAGAGAGTTTAAAGACAGTCCAAAACTGACCAATTGCCATCTTTGGAGACTTATGATGACAGTGGTAAAACTGCTCTGATGTACCAATAGTTCATAAACCCTTCCACAAAGCAACAAGAAGTACCCCACCCAAATGAGGTCAAGTCAAATCACAAATTAATTTGGAGAAATAGATAACCCTTAAGCTGAACATTTGGAGGAAGATCAACCAGACGGTGCATCAACATTCATGGAACTTCAAAAATAAAATATTAAACATCTGAATACTTGTACTGGATAACGGCCGAAACAAGAGTGGATTTCAAAGAAGAGTTTACAGTACAGAGACGTACAAAAGGCATACTCTATAAATTGTTTTAAGTTAATGAAAAATAATAAGAGCACGTTAACTTTTGCATTAATGAACAACGAAAACAAAGAATGCCTGAAATCGTATGAATGCTATACAAAAATACACTCGGTAATCTTACTTGAGTCTGTAGCTAGAGCCATTTCAGATTCCTCAGTCACAACATGGTTTTGGCCAGTCTTGTAGTTAGTAGAGAGGAGTACAGTGGCTGCTTCTTGGCAAGGTTGAATTATAGCCATGCTGGCAAAGCCTAAAATTCCACATACAGTGCAAGCCAATGGACCTGCATCAATGTCTGATTCACTTGAAGATGTGTCGCCATGAAGCACTTTACTTCCCTGATCATTATTGCTATCATGCAAGCTTGAAGGATTGGGATGATAAGAAGCCATGTCTTCCTGCTTGACATTGTTCAACAAAGAAGAGCCAATTCTTGAGCTTGGTTCCTTTTCTGCGGTTTCGAAAGAGCTCTCTGTACAGAACTCTACCTTAATGCATGTTGAGGTGCTAATATTGGGTGCAGTTTCTGACGGTAATGCTGATACATCCAAACCATCAATGCACATCGATGCATTGGATTTTAAATCAGATATTGTAGAGAAACATGAAGGGGAATATGTAAAATCGCAGGAGACATTGGCAGAATTCCACAGAACAGCATGATTACTGGATGTTTTTTGGAGGAGTATACTAAGACGAAAATTGTTCTCAATCACATCATCCAGAAAACACTTCTTGACTATCATCTCTCCTTCTCCTCTTTGTCGGTGTTTTAAACGAGAGCTTCGCGGTTCTGATGTTATGCCCATGGGTATCCTGCAAGAACAACAAAACTTAGGAATTTGCATCTGAGAAAACTATCAAATAATTCAAATGAAATGCAGATATCCCTCTATATCGTATTAAAGATATTCCATATAACACAAAAACAGGGCAAAGCTAAGCATCTTTTATCTCTTTCTTAGACCAACAAAATTGGGGGGTAAATGGTCAGCACTGTGAACCTGCACACTTTTCCTTATATTAAGCAAGATAGAAATATGAACATAATAAGGGTACTGTGTCAATCTTGATTAACATTTATGTTTAATAAATGTTTGGGATGTGTAACTCTGTTTTAGCAACAATGACAAACACAACATTCGGATTGAGTATATTTCCAGTCTGTAAGTTAATCATTGTGTGTTACTGGATTCAATTGTGTAAGAGTTTTTAACATCAACATTTTGAATCACACTCCATGGTCCATCATCAAGATGATAAAGTGTAAGGAAAAATTGGATCAAGTTGCATACTAGAGCACACTAAAAACCTTTCTCCCTCTTTTAGTGTGCTCTAGTCCGCAACTTCATCCACTTTTTCTTTGCTCTCTATCATGCTGATGATTGATCACGGAGTGTGATCTGAAACGTTAGTGCTAAAAGCTCTTACATGACCAAATCCTGAGGCACACACTGATAAACACAACATTACCATCATTCATAATCACAGCAATAGAATCTCTGCAGAATGCAAGTGCTAAAGTCTTTCATAACAAACACATTTTCAAATTAGACAGTCAATCATAGGCATAACTGTTACTTCTTCAATTTTGAAAGATTTAAAATTCCTATTGATCAATTTATTCAAAAACAATCACTCAAAATTAACATAAATCATCTCGTAATGAGGAAAAAATTATAACTAGACTCATATTAAATCTAAATTAAGTGTGCTTCGAAAAGAATGAATACTTTGCAATCATTGAGAGAATAAACCTTGAATTACACTGCTGGAATGACCCATATCCCAACAAGTCCTCTGAAATTCACTTTTTCCAAGTTAGTATACTGTCTTAGGAAAAACTTCATCACATAGGATCATAGTTATCAAGCATGCTGGAAGAGTGCTTAAACATGCAGGATGGAGAGGGTGTTCAATTGAGCAATTTGTTATTAGGCTGCTCCTTTATGCAGATGACCTCATTTTGATTGCCAACTCTGCTCATGTTTTTTGCAAGAGCATTTACATACTCTTGAGCGTTTGTGTACTATGGTAGCAATGCAACTTAACATTACCAAAACCAAAATCATGGTGTTCTCCACTCACAAAAAAACCAAAACCAACATAAGTTTTATTTTAATGGCAGTACTCTTGAAGAAGTTATGGCTTACAAGTATCTCATAAGGACTTTAACAAGAACCTAAGATGGGAAAGTTGCAGAAAAAAAGAATTTAGGGAGGCTGGAAGACCTTTTTATGCTCTTCAAAACAAATGTAGAGAGGTTGAGGTTTCGGATTGGAAGACTACTCAAACCCTTTTTGGTCTTTTAGTGTTACCGGTTGTTCTTTATGGTTGTGAGGCGAGGGCCAGCAGCACTTCCATTTCCCAATGGAAGCAAATCAAGGGTATTCAAAAGTGTTTGATCATTAGCAAGTTTAAAATCAAGTGCACTGTCCCATATGTTATCATGTTAAGCAAAACAGGAGCTGCCCCTATTGAGGCTATGGCTATGCTTCGTCTTTTATGTTACCTTAAAAGAACCCAACAAATGGAAAATGGCAGATGGTCTAAGATTGTCTTTAATGATGTTTTGTGCAAAAGGAAGAAGACGTGGATGCAGCAAAACATCAAGCGGATGAGTAGATGGGACATTCATTTCAACACATGTCCCACAAATAACAAACCAATTAAGGTCTTTGTTTTGTATAAGTTTTATAAGAGGAATTGGGGTAAAGGGATAGATGGAAAGAAAAAATACTATATCAGTGAGTAGGATCCCATGTGTGACCAACTTCAAAAGCCTTACATTGGGGCCAATATTCCTTGGAAAGCAAAAATTCTAATTGCTCGGTTGAAGACTAACTCACATCAGCTTCATAGTGAGACTGGGCATTGGAAAAGGCCAAAAGAGACATGGGATGAGCGTGTTTGTCCCTTTGCAATTCTGGAAATGTGGAAACTGAGCACCATTGTGTTGCTGATTGCGATGCTTATAAGGACAGGGGTTGAATGCATGAATTCTCTTACTCCTTGCTGTTGACATAACTAATTCAGCGAGGAGAATGTTGAGGAGTTTGGGGCCCTCATCATCATTTTGTATAGGAAAAGAGTTAATCTGCTGATTTGACAAGCTGTCCCATAGGCTATGTTTAGTCTCGTGGACGTTAAAATATCCTTCTTCTTCTTCAAATGATGAAACTTCTGATTGATTTAAGAGGGGTCCAAAAAAATTGAAAAACCTGAAACTTTCAAAACACGTAAAATTTCTTCAGGAATTGAAAAGTCTAGAGTCTAGACCGAATTGGACAAGTCCAGATATTCCAAAACACCCAGATATGTACAGATTTAGTCACAATGCATTATAAAAAAAGTAAAATAAGATATTATTCATGTGCTCTCGCAACAGAAAAGGTCAGCAAGGCTGAGTTATCCCATCAAAAGAAATCCCACTGTAAGTCTGTTGTATAGATCAAATTGTGACAAAATAATTAGAAAAAGGAAATCTGCATCCAGGTTGGTAAAGCTGTGGACCAATTACAATTGTCTTACATAGTTGTGAACCTAAAAGTTTTCTACTCATCAAGTCCAGCCATTATAATATCCCAGACTATGTTGCAGAGTGACATCTCAAGATGAGACCTTTGCTCAATCATTCTCGATTTTGGTTTAGTTATGAAAATCACTGGGTACCACAATTTGGTTACATCAAAGTTCAAATCCATGTTTCATAAACAAGTTACACCTGCAACTTAATTAACTAAATCTAGAAGATGTACAATAATTTCAGCTAATTCAACCAACAACATAACCAAATAGGTTTGAATGCGACGCAACTTGATCATGTCATCTCATTGTAATAACATCACTGATGTCAGTCTTCTACATCATTGACTTTAAAAATGATCTTGCTTTGTCCGTGGTGTTCTTCCACTAGTATATAGGCATAAATACATTCAAACAAGCATGCGTACAAGGTTTTAAAGGACTGCACTTCAATGCCCTGTGTAAAATTCATCATTGTTATTTACATTTGTATGTTTCAGTTTTGTTATTGATATGGTTTGGACGTTAACAAATTTTTAGTGAGGGCAACCTTAAATATTCAATGGTAATAAAGGGCATTCCATCCATTGGTTGAAATGGTTTGCCTGATCAATCCCATAAAAGTTCCAATCTATGTGCAATGGTAGGTAAAATTAGAGTTAGAACACACATGTTATAGATTACTGTTTTGAATCAAATGTTTGCTATTTTAGAGATTGTATCAGTTCAACCTTATTTTAGATAAACAGATAAGCTTAAAGTTGTTTCAACCCACTATTCTGCTGCTCTAGTCAGCCCATTATAGGCACAAGAAATCTACAAGAATAACTTTTTAGTTGATTTTTCAATTGAGTGTTTATTTCCTGTTTTCAAAAAGGAAGAATTCGATTTCCTTACAATCTTCTAGAATTATTTTAAGACTATCATAATGGCTAGTTTAGACATGATTCTTATGCATGTCTGCACTATCTGGAGACGTTGACACCTGACCTAGGTTGACCATAGGCTTGTTGAAGTATAACATCAGTCGAAGTGATATACTCATCACATTGAGTATTTGTATTCATGATTTATATGAACTTTATTTTATGTCTTATATTATTGATAAGAATAATACATATATTATATATGTACTATAATATATATTATATATATTATACATTATATATTATTATATAATAATATATTACATATATGCTTAATATATTAATATTACATATATGCTTAAAGGTGAGTTATACATATAGTTAACTAAAGATGATTAACTATAGGGACACGTCTCTTGAAGAGACATGATGTCTCCTCCTCCCATATTTAAATGAGATCCAAATCTGCATTTGAAAATCATCAATTACAATGGCCATGTAATACATTTGCAGAAAACGATCTTAGAAAAACAACAAGGCTGGCATAGTCGGTATTTGTGGAAAATAGAAAAAAATCAGGAAGCTGTAATTCTTGTGTTGTAGGGGCTCATGCTTGTAACATGAACAAGTTCTTCCAGCAGGAACTTGGTCCTTGCACATCTTAGACACAGACATGCCCTATGGCATTGTATAGGGTATATTGCATACTGCAATGGATTTGAATTACTACTCACAGTCCAAGAGTGGATGTCATGCCAATATATGAGCACACATTTATGCATGTTTATGCACAGTAATGGCATGGTTTCGTGGCCCATGGGAAAACTATAGATGTTATGCAAATTTACATTTGTGTAAGCTTAAATTTATGGTGACTGCATGGTTTAATGCATATAAGCACATGGGTTTCTTTCTTCTGTGATAGGTATGGTGAAGGCATGTGCATTTCTTTTGTGTGATAGGTACCAGGAAGGCATACATGGGCCATGTTGACCCCACTTCGGATGTGCTCATGTATACTCTAGCATGAACTCCCATTAGGACTAGCTTGCTATAAAAATTTATTATTGGTTATAAAGAAACCTTTAGTAAGGAGATTGAACCACAATAATCAGGATCATATTATATACTAGATATGGATAAACTAAGGGCATAAGTGGCAGCAACCTTGAGACTTGAGCCTAAGTTACCAAGTTCGACTATTTAGGACCATGTATGGGAAAAAAAACACTACGGGTTGGGGATGGCCCCAGGTTCACGCAAGGTCCCCCTCTAAATCTCAAATGAGGGCTCCCTTATCTGCAACGAAAAATATAAAATTTGAAATGAGGGTTTGTTAAGCTAAGGGCAGTGAGGCAAAAGACGTAATTGTGCCATACAAAGGCCTAAATATGGTACAAGCTATCAATTTACTAGTCGAGCAAGTTCAGGTACAATTATCTTTTATATAGTTTATATTATCACTTAAATTGAATATTTAAAATTATACATAATATATTTTATAATATAGGGATTCATCTCATAGTGTTTATTAAGTGGTGTTGATGGTGTTTTGAGCACCAAAGCTCAAACCACCATTGTGATCGCAGGCTTGTGTCTTTGTTGATCCAATGTGCTCGCAGGTTTGAGCCTCACCTATGATAATTGGGGATGAGGTTCCCCATTTGTGACTTCACTGGTTTATACGCCCTGATCAAAAACATTTCACATAGTACCAGAGGGTGTATCAGGCAAGTGTCATCAGTCACATTAAGAAGTAACCAGAATTTTTTCCTATATATATAGATAATATAATATATTTATATAGCTATTAAATAGCATACAATTTAATATAATATACTATAAAGTATGTATTCTATTTATATACATTAATACTATATCAAATAATCTATTTATTGGTAATAATTTTTATCAGTATTCTTATTATTCATAGTTTTGATTCTTTAAAATTGCCCTTCCAGGTTCCTATATCTGAATTTTAAAAAAATGCCATACCAGGTTCCAGTATCTGTATTTAAAAAACTTGCCATACCAGATTCCAGTTTCCAGTTTCCAGTATCCAGTATTTAAAAAAATTGTCATACCAGGTTCCAGTATCCATACCAAAACCAGTGACTTAAGACAAGAGCTCGTCAAGAAACTTTTGGACAGCCACAGTTCTTTGTCATCGAGTGTGGTTTTGATGGATGTGTGTGTTGACGGATCATACCTTTCTAGGTTTGAGTAGCAGTGCATTTATAACTGGTCTTCGTTATGGTTGAACTCAAACTATGTTCTTCAGGTAGTGGCCCTCTCAGAATCAATTAAATTTCAAATTATTCACGTTACTGTTGAACCAATGGAAAGAGATTTGACACGGCAACAAGCACTGGAGTACTACAAAATAAACTAGCAATAAAAAATGATTTCCAGGGATCTAAAAGAGCTCAGATCGGACTTCAGAGAGTGGTACCCTAAAAGACACAAGAATTAAATTCAAGAACTGGATAAAGCAAAGAATAAATATAGAAAAATGCTGATAACATGAGCTGAAACTAAACTAAACCGCAGGTGGTATAGCATTTTTTATAAACCCAATAGAACTTGGCATTTAAAATATTTTTCAAAACACCACAGGTGAACAGCAGAAGGGAAGTTATATTCATGCAAATACAACATAGGTTTAAAATTTAAATGTTATAATAGTTTATGTCACTATGATGCTAAAACGAGACCTGTAGAAATGTCTATAAGAAAATATATGATTTATTTGCAACTCTAGAATAGAAAGTGCTGATCTTGGGATGTGTGTGTGCACACAGACAATGTATCAGATCTTTTAACTATATGCTTTCCCAGTTGCCACAGATATTAATGAATTATCAAGTTATATAATACAACAGTACCTTATGGAATAGGATGATGGTGTGTATGATTAAAAAAATAAAAGCATTTATTAATTTGAGTTGGATCTATATGATTGCAGGATACAGAATGTGCATAAATGGACTGAATTTGTGAGATTCAGATTTTGAATTTCAAGTAACATTCAATTTATTCCAACCAATGATTTTGAACTACATGCCACCTTAATCAATCCTACCTCCCAAAAATATGAGGTTATGGTATGTACTAAAAACTGGGCTTAGTTGACAGATATTCAAGATAATCATGTTTACATTGTCAGCCTTTGCACAATAAATGATTCATCGGCAGATAAGCAGCAACTAATTAGGAATTCCAGCAAACAGATCAAATTGCAGAACATTAACTGAAATCGCAGAAAAGAGTCTTGACAAACTGTTCTATACTCCTGAAGAAATAATTTTCATTAGAAGAAGAGATACGCGTGAAATTGCCAATCCCCGGTATAGAGTTAATTGATTCACCAATTAATTTGTCGAACCTCTACTTAGCAGATTGATTATAGGTTATCCATATGAAGTACAGTGAGACAATAATATAAAGTAACTTCAGAAATGATGGAAATACATAAGAAGCAAGTGCAGCATCAAGGTCTCAAGCTGCCAAACGATTTCCTGCAGTCAAATTCACATTCCTCTCTGAACATCCCATTAAAAACATTGTAAGTAAAAGCAAACCTCGAAGTGGAACCCAATGCAAGTAGATATAACAGTTGCTGGTGTGAAAGCATGGGAAGAAACTTTGTTGCTGCTCGGCGAACTGCAGCTTCTTTTGCCACCTTAAGCCACTCAGGAGTTGCAAGATTAGATGCCTCCCCACAATTGAATCCTAGTTGGACAAACAAATACGTTAAGGACACTACAAATAGGATAGCCATTAAAACCCTAGTTAAATTGTCTATTTCAAATTATGATCGGAGTCCGGTGCCATGCAAAATGGAACACAACTTAGCAAACATTTGAAAACCACATCCAGAGTACACCTGACAACCTCTTATCCTTGGTGTCATTGAATCAGTAGCACCGAGTTTTCATGACTCAACCAATTGAAACTAAGTGTATTCAACCTTCAGAAGCTCATGCCATCATGCATCCAAAAAACAACGACAATAAAGTATGCTGAAAAGCCTTAATAGAAACAATTAATTACTGTGATATGACAAGATGCAAAAATTCTGAGCAAAAGTTAAGAAAATGCATATAGATAATTATTAATACACTACTTCGGTGCAAATGAAAATCAAACTCAAAAATTATCAATAGAAACAAGAACTCAGAATTCAACCTCAATAAAATAAAGATAAGACCAAGTACAACAAAACGGAACTCGAAAAAGAAATTGAACCCATCGCATAACATAACAACGTGACAATGATATGGTAACCGAACCCTGTGATTGTCCACGATGCTTTTCCAATTATTTTACAAAAACTTAAAACACATCCATTCTCAATCTTGACAGAAAATAATTACAAAAGAGAGACCTTTCTCTATAATTCTTAGCAATTGTGAGGTTTAAGAACCTATGTAACATTTTTCCAATAAATAGGTAATTGAATGTATTGTTAGGCATCATGATCTCTCATTAGTCATTATGCTCAATTTGCATAATTTTCTAAAAAAGACTTGAAATTTTATCTCCACAAGTCTCAAATATGTTTCCTGTGTGTGTCCGGCAGTCCTCTGGCCTCTAATAAATTAGCGTCAAGTGTTTTTGAATTGGAAACTTGCATAGAATTAATGTCTGCTAAGGTGAGTCCATTACATAAACATGGTTCAATGTAGTGTTTATATAAAGGATTCATCATAGCTTCTTGTATTTAAAACATGTTAAATTGTGTTGCTACTCCTAAATTAAAATAGCATATAGATGTACATCCTGTAATCTGAACTTAGATTCTGCATGTGAAAAGTTCATATAAGAGAAGAAGAAATCATATAGAACCATTCTCCTAACCTGTCCTTTAAAGGGTATGGAATTCCATGAGCTTATTTTGACTAGATATTTTCCTTGACTCCTTTGTACCATGAAATGAGGGTTCAAAACATTTGATGATTTTGACTCCGGAGTCTCTAGGTTATGACTTTAGTCGGGAGGCATATCCTCAACCGTGTGTGCAGCACATTAATTACTGACAGAGTCTTCATTTGATCTTACACTACTAGACTGGTCATCTTCCTGGTCAGAGTTTCCATGCAACTTAATCACTTTTTTACATGACAATAAAACAATTCCTTTTAATTTAAAAATGCATTTATCTTGGGGATATAGATGTCAGTTAAATCCAACATCTCCTCAGAAAATTAAGAATGATGCAAAACATTATACATATCTTGGGGGTATGAAGGGCAAAGTGTCATCCTGATCCAGCTTCTTCATAAGCATCTTCAGAAAGCTAAGAACAATGCAAAACCTGCCCACATAAAATTGTCATGCATAGACCCGCTCTAACTTTTTCTACAGACCTATTTATGGATTCAATATCCCACTGCAAAGTAGATCATGGAAGGCAGAACAATGATTTACAGCTACTGTTGAGTACATTGTGAACATGCAACCTAATTTGTTCTTAGCTATCTTTCTCTTCATATGAGAGAAGAGACCATAAAGTCAACAGGAACATGATAATTAGATATAGCTAGATAAACATCCAGGTCCAAAATAGCTACAGCAACACAGAACAAACCAAGTTACTAGGAAACAGATGTGCGAATCACTGATTTTTTCAGGCCCTGGTATGTTATGGCTTAGAAACGATGCATAAATGATTAATATAAAAATTTAGAAAATTTAGGGTTTAGAGTGAGTTGAGCTCTAGATTAGGGGAACATTATAAGAGTTTTTTTCTATAAAAAACTAACCGAAGATGCCCTGCCGCCAGTTCATGCCAGTAGCTTCCCAGTTTAAATTCTAGGAAGCACCCAGATTCAAAAGAAATTAGAACATTTCTGAGACAAATCAGGACCAGTACTTGAACCAGAATCAAATCAGTTTGCTATAAAAAGAAGAGGGAAGGCTCTGAAGAATCCGGTAACATAGGAACAAATTCATAAAGCTTGCACTAACAGGGGGAGCAATGTACAAATGTAGAGTAGACAAACTGGGTGTGATTGTAAGGGAATGTTAGTGACGTCTCCCTAAGTCATTGTGTAATATTATGTCTCCCTGAATCATTGTCTGTGGTATTCCATTCTATAGCTTGACACCAGTTCTTAACTGGCCAATTTAACATTTGATTTTGTTTTCACTAGAGCAATCAAGTAGGTAATGAATTCAACAAAGCGAGAGCTCAACATCCTAACATACAGGTCCTTAGACTCCAACTGCAAAGATAAGAACTATGGAACTCATGTAACTGTATTGGATATGAATATTTTGATAGCCTTTAGCATTCTCACGGTATTGAAGTATTCAATGTGCATACAGTGAGCCAAGAATTAGACAAAATTAAAAATGCAAATTCCAGCTGCTCTAAATATAGCGCCAAGTGCAGATTCAAAAGATTAAAATGCATTAAATGATGTAAATTGACTCAATCTAAAAAACTGAAGCAGTTCACAATCCAGGTCTACTGCTGTGCTCAAGTTATATGTACTACAGGTTGGATTTATATGGATGAATACTAGCCCATAAAGGAAAATAATCAAAGATAACTCCCAAAAATGAAAAGAACATTTCGTTTCCATAGACAAAATAATCAAAAATTGAATCAAACTGTCCACTGATTGAAGCAGCAAGTGGACTAGACAGTTTGAGATTTCCACCATTGCCTTCCTTATCCTTACGATAGATTCTATGGAGTTGATACCAAAACATTGATTCAAAAAAACTCAATAAAGGTGTCTCCAAACAGCTCTACAATCAGTCAATGACAACATAGAATACCACGTTTCCCTAATTCTCAATCTCACACGTCATTGAACCTATCATTAAGTACGGGCAAGCTCACAGATACTTATTTCAAGCCATACTTTTTCCAAACAATATGAACAATATCAATTTACATATCATTAGATTAAAGATCATTTGAATTTCAAACTGAAAAATCTTGATCTAATCCAATTCTCAATAATTCAAAAGTGTTTCCAAACTGCCCTCATTTGACTATACTAGTAATATTTTTATTCAGATGACAACAAAAGACGATACTGGAGAATAAACTTACCATGGCTGAACCCTAAGTGATATGCCCTTGGAAAAGTGATAACAAACTCCCCTGCATTCTGCACTACCCTGATGATAAGATTGAGAATTACGTTAAGACAAAATAAAACAAAAACAGGACACTCGATAGATTCCTAGACACAAAACTTAGAACTATGAGTTGCCGCAAGTCAAATGTCCAACCCTGGTTACAAAAAAAGACACCAAAATGAGGACCCCAAGTTGAGACAGAAATAGTAAAAATAAAAATATCTTAGCACCTGCAACAGGGAACAGATGCGGCTACCAGTACTTCTGGTGACATCACTGTTGTTTTTTCACCCAACATTGCAAACGCAACTGCACAAACGTTACAATATTGGATTAATGTGAAAATCCATAAAACACAATTGCATCATATATGATTATTTTTATAATGTAAGTAAACCCCTATACCAATCCTCACCATTGATGCTTAGGATAAGCTTATATTTGAAATGCAGTGTATTCTGTCAAAGTTAACAAGCACAGAGAATCTCTCCTATAATTCCGTAGGGCTCAGCAATGGGAAAAAAAAAACATAAACCCTAGAATATGATGTTGGCATTGAGAACAAGATGATATCATGCAATAAAAATGTAGTCAAAAAGCAGTGTATAAGTAAAGAGGACTAGATTGATCAACGTACCTAGTGGATTAACCTGACCACCATATCCTTCTCGTCTCACTACTTCCTCAAAAGCTGAAGCTGCTTCTCCTGGCACAGCATACCAGGTTTTCGGAGCACCCATATGCAGATAGTTCAAACTGTGCAAGTCATGATCCTCAACATGCCAAGCAAACCAGCTGAACAACATGGCAATGTAAATCATTGAGGAAGTAACACCGGCCACCTCAACGGGCATATAACGAAGCAACGATCCCTCTGACCTAGAAACAATCCTCATGTTCCACGCGGTCTTAGATATATCACATGCATCATGAGAACCCTCTTCTTTCTTCACTTTCCATTGTTGGTATTTCTTTCTTCTCCTTCTCCCAGATTGGGGTGATGATGGAGGCGATGATTCCCTTTCAGGATCCCCAAATGCTGTACCAGGGATATCATTTGCATACTCCACGGTGAAAGGCTTATCAGCAGTTGCCTTCCAAAACAGTGTCTCCACCATTAAAGGAGCAGCGTCCTTGGTAGTTTTGAGGCGAGACTTTGAGAAATGTTTTGCTTTGGCTTCAAATTCCTCCAACGTGTACGTCTCCCCACTCTGCCATACTGATTTCTGTACAACGGTCTGAACAGGGCCCCCTCCCCTGTGCCTCTTCGGACTCCATCCTATTTGTTGTTGCCGAGTTGTGAATTTTGCAACGCCATTCTCTCTCACCAAAACATTTCCGTTAACAGACGGCCCAGGATGCAGGCCTGTAGCAGCTGTATTGTTGCTGTTGTTGCTCGGTTGGCCTAAACAGAGATTCAGATTTGCAATGACGGACTTCTTAGATGATTTGGGTATGGGAGGAATGATTTTGCAAATACCATACTGAGAGGCCTCCTTCTCAATCTTCAAAATGTAAGCAATGGGGTCTGCGAATTCGGCCTCTGTAGGACGAAATTCAGGTGCCATTGGCATTGCCTTCAGCCATGGCAGAACCTCCCGTTCACCCATCTTAACAATCCAAACTACGAACTAACAAATATCGAAAAAATTACAGGAACAAAACAAAGAATACCCACTTCACTTGTTCTCGTATATATCTCATGTTATTGCTTCTGCATCCAACCGCATGAAAAACAAAGTAAATTTTCCAAGTGGGTTTCGTTGATAGCTCGAAGTAGAGAGAGAATGCAATACAATGCTGCGAGCAATCATGAGATCGGTTGTCTTCTTCTCGGCTTCTTTTATATCTCGAGCTCGTGCTTTTCGATAGAAAAGCAAAGGGTCTCGAGTTGTGTGTTTGATTGGCCCATCTCTATGCTCCCCCTGCTCTTATTCGACCATTACAGACCCCCCAAAAATTACTATGAAATAAGATATTTGTCAACATGCTTGTACGTTGGAGAGTCTTCAACAGATACTCTCCCACAGATCCTCCCAATAACTATATCTAGGTTCTTTCAACGTCTGCTAACCCTTCTATAATGAAATGAAAGGGGATGATATTTATTATTATTATTATTATCTTATGGTACAGTGTATGTGCATGGTTGGAGGTATCGCCGATACAAGGGGATGTTTAGGACAATTTGTTCCATTATGAGTTCAGTTCTCTAAGAATCTTTTAGCCTCTATGGGACCAATTGATATATAACAATTGTTTTGACTATCGAGATTTGACTATTTTCTATGAAAACCTTTGCCTACTTATAGAATCTTGCCAAATGGTTAGGTTCCTATACGGCCAAAGTCATGTTCATTTTGTTGTTAGGATTACTTTCTCAATTTCAGATATAAAAAATGCCCTCCAAATATATCTAGGGCAAAGAATATGTAGTCAATTAAATGAAACAAAATTTTGGATAAATCAAAGAGTTGGTAATGATAAGTTTATCAAGATAAAATTGAATTATAAATTAGGATGTGTTGAGATGAAATTGAGATGAATTAGAATTGTTTATTTTTCGGACTTGCTATTATAATGGGAAAAAGTAATTGACTTTATTTTAAGCAATAAAGATTGATTTCACAATAACAGGGGTGAACAAGAAATGTGCTTGTTGGTTGATGGTGCAAATAACTTGCATGTATTAGTAATAAATATATGAATATATTGGCATATCCTAATTAGGTAATCTTCACGATATTTTATCTATATGTTATTGTAAACACTAAAAATATCAATCTTAATCATCATCTTTACCATTCATTCATTGATTATTCATGAGTTGCCATTAATCACACTTCGTTTTTTTATCGGTTTTAGCACTTCATTGGCTAATATTGGGTTCATTTATCCATTTAATTGTATTTTTTGAGTCTCTTCAATCAAACCCCTCCTCTCCTCAATTAAATTTTTCTAATCTTAGAACTTTCCTCAACATCTATTAGTTACTTAAAATGGAAATTGGATCTTCCTACTTGTCTAATTATTAAATTAGATGATTCAATATTATCCTCTCGTGGATGTGAGATGGAATTGTTTCATATTCCAATATGATTAACCCCATAAGCACTTAAATGTATTGAAGTGTTGAGTTATTGAATCACATCCATATCCAAACTGACAAATCAACATGTTTTAAAGCTTGATGTGGGATTGCTAAACTATGATTTCATTTCATTTTTATTTTGTGTTTTCAAGTCTCTTTAGTTTTAGTTATTTTATTTTAGTTGATATATTTTGGTGAGCCTAACATGAACAATAACCTTGAGCCAATCCTACCTTTTAAATGTTTGGTCTCTATTGCCATATAGGTTATAGGTGTTTGTGACGTGGTTCTAGAAATCAAGTTTTTGCTATGAAATAAATAGGCTCAATACCAAAGATTGCAAAGGTCAATATTTATGATGAGATACAAGGCTTAGACAACTACAACATGAAAATATGAAATTTATATGCAAATCCAAAAATAAAATGTTGACTTAATCTGAAAAACCATGATCAGATCATTCTTCCTTATGATGTTAGAAATCAACCAACATATCATGCCTAATAACCCAATCTTACGTGAATTTATAACAAGAAATAAAGAATATTGAATCATCATGTGATAACAACAATGAGCCACAAATCAACAACATAAGGGCACTACATAATAGAAGACTTACATGGAGAAATTCTTGTTGAAAAAAACCTTATCAAAAATAGAGGCCTAATATGCATTGTCAATAAGAAATGCATGATCATAATATATTCACTTCCATTCTTCTCTATCTTTAAAATAGCAGCACTTATGTATCTATGAACAACCTCATTATACCTCATGCCTATTCTTGTTTAGAGATACTTTGCATTCAACTTTCTTACTAAATTGTGCATCAAAAGGCTTAATTTGTAAGAGATGCAAAACTATTGATTAAGATTTCCAAATAGGGCTATTTATTCCTCACAATTGATGTAGTGCCTACCCTATTTTGCTTTCAGTTATATTGCCAAACGCTTTTAGGCCAATTTTCATGTTATGATTATTTGAGATAGGGGTACTCAGTTACCCGATTAGTTGTTACTATTTTCATGATTTGCTTATATAATTGATGAGATACTTCGTACTTTGGATATTTATGGTGCTATTCTAATTCATGGATATTCATGTGATGATGCTAGGTAATTGGATATGATGCTCATAGTTAGATTCATGATGATGTTTATATGGTTTATGGATAGTTACCCCATACTTGCATGTGTATGGTGTGTGTGCTTGTTTTACTTTTATGTTGGTGCAATTGATGTAGTCAGGGGAGGGATTTGTAGTCACCTACTAGTTGGGATCTACATGATGTATCATTCCCTGCCATTGCTTGTTTAGTTTAGATATATATTATGCATATGTACATGTTCAACTTTTATGTAGGTTGCAGGTAGTGGGCATCAACTTCCCTGAATTGTCAGGATGAGTGTGCCCTATTGCAATATCTCAATGGTAAAGATGGGAGATGAAAAAGTCCAAATCCCAACCCCAAGCCAATTTGTCCTATGATAAAGGACAAGTGTTTGATTCTCTACCCTTCCAGATTCATCAATGTTGTTGGTGTAAATACGTATTTACTATTTACACTTACATAAGTTTACTTAGGTTAATGCATTATTTTATTATTTTATTTTGTGAGACACTTAGGAGTTTGTGCACCTTTTTGAGTTGTCATGTTGACAACATAGAAATACGCAACTCTAATTCAGCACATGGTGTCTACAATACTGGAGTTTGCATCATTCACTGAGTTGTCATGTAAACAACACAATTATTCGCACTCCTAATTTAGCACATGGTGTCTACAACATTAATTTGTGTGATACACCTTTGTAGGCTTATCCTCTTATCATCGCACTTACTTCCGTGCTTAATGGAGGATAATCCATATCTGGTGGACATGTGCTTGGTTGTATGACTTATCATGATGTTGATTCTTAGGCATTCTAGATGCATCTCAGAGGCTTTTATATATAGGCACTCCTAGTGTACTTTTATGCATATTAAATTGAATACATTGTTATTTTGATCATACTCTTTCTGGTCTACAGTTGTGCTTGTGTTTGAGTTCTTTGTTCTTGGGTGAATGTTGCCCTAAGGCAAATTCTTACAAATGTGATGTAAATCCAATGACTCAAACCTTGAGTTTGAATTTTTATATTTATCTAGTTGTCATGATTCTTCAGAATTTGTGGTCTACCTTGTGATTTTGTGTCAATGACTAGCCAAGATAATTAATTAAGTGAATAATTTAAGGGAAAACTTTAGAGAGGAAAATATCGTTATAATATATTGAATTAATTAAAAATAAATTAAATAGAAGAGTGAAATTTAAAAGATCTTATTAAAAAGTCTAATTATGAAATTAAATAAATTAACTTATTATTAATATATATAAATAAAATTAATTAATTAATTAGTGTAAATTATATTGCAACAAATGATAAAATTAGAAGTGTAGTTAAATGGGAATCTTTAAATATTATTATTTGATTTTAAATAATAAATATATTATTTCTAAGTCATCTTGTTAAGATTAAGCAAAAGGGAATTATAAAATAAAGTATTATTTAAGAGGGCACTACACTGATGGTTCTTCCCGTGGGAATCCTGGTCCGGCTGGTATTGGTGGAGTGGCTCGTTGTAGTTCTGGGGATGTTAAATTTTTCTTCGCAGTTCATAAGGGTGATTATACTAACAATCTCATGGAAGCTCAAGCTATTTTATATGTTGTGGAACAGTGTTGCTTGCGAGGATGGAGTAAGATTATCTGTGAGTCTGATTCCCAAGTAGTGGTGAACATGCTTTCTTCGCAAGAGCTTGAGGATGTTAGTTGGCAGCTGGCCACTGTTGTTAAGCAGATTCTTTTCTTCTCTTCCTCTTTTCAGTTCATTAGGTTCACGTATATTCCTCGTGAATGGAATAAAACTGTTGATTGTTTAGCCAAATGGGCATCTAGTCATGATTCGGGTTGGAATATTAGGGATAGGAGGCAATTGTCCTTTGAGATGGTGCAAGAATTTGATGATCTTGTTGCTCAGGATCGAGCTCCTTGTTGAGCTCTCCTTGTTGTATTCCTTTCTATCTTAATAAATTTTTACCCCTCTTTTTGCAAAGTGTGCATGAAATAAGTAATTAAATTAATTAAAAGAGGGAGATCAATTAGAAAACATAGAAACCCTAACCATGGTTGGAGGCCTTTAATTGAGAATTAGAGCTCATTTCTCCACACACAGGTTTTGGAGGAGCAACCAGAGCTTTGGCAAGAAGATTTTTTTATGGGCTTTTAGAGATAGGAAATTTGTAGGCTCAAGGCTTCATCGAATTATGCCTAAAGAGAGAGAGAGAGAGAGAGAGAGAGAGAGAGAGAGAGAGAGAATGTTTGTGTCAGATCTATGAAGTTTTTTTAGACTTTATTTCCATGAAACATAAAAATAAATTTGAAAACTCTTGTTGAAAATTTGATTGTGCTAGTATCAAACAACCATTTGGAAAAATATAGGAAATTGGAAAAAAAAAAAAAAAAGGAAACTAGGGTTTGAATATAGAAAAAAAAAAAAAAAATCCATCTAGGGTTTGAAAAACAAAAATTAGAATTGAAATACACAAATTTGATTGCTGAACATTATTCTCCCCATCACGCTACTATCAATAATTTACAAATATATATATATATATATATATATACTTACTGCAGTAAATAATAATTACTGCGGTAAGTATTTAAATTTCAATTGGGGGGCATTCGTTATTTTTTTTTAAATTATAAAAAAGAAATTAATAAAAAAATAAATTGAGAGGCACTTATGAAAATCAAAACTTGATATTGAAGCAAATCAAATTTTTTATGGATTTATATTGTAAACCAAAATAATTAAATAAGCACACTTGTTTTATATACCTGTTGAGGTTTTGTGTTTTATCTTGCGATGAGTTCAGGGGTAAAACTAATATTTTGACCAGTTAGGCATGTTTATCGGAGGCCTAGGTAGTGTTTGTTTTAGGATGTTCTTATGCGGCGTTAGTCACGTTTATTTCATTTCCAACCATTATGATGCATTCATGTGTTCCTGTGGTGAGAAATAGTGTTGCATGTAAGCCCATATTGTGAATCTTGTGATATAGCCTTTTAAGGTTGATCAATTATCTATTGTGCTTTCCAGTTGCTCGTATAGGATTGATGTTGTTATCGTGATTATATTGATATTCTTTTACGAGCTTAGGGTAGGATTATCCATGTGGTAATTGGGAAGTGGCTTACAAAGGGGGGCAAAGCCCTAAAGTGGCCGTGTGGATAACTCTTTGCAAATAGTGTTAATAAGTGATAATATGATCATTAATGGGGTTTAAATGAATTAATAGGTTGTCAGTTTGATACCTCTACCATGTCTCGAGTGCTACTATAGACTAGGATGTGAGTACAGAGGGTGCACAGTTGTGACCTTGCTTCATCAGTATGCCTTGTCTGTACGAAAGGGTATTGATTCCACATAGAGTCATTAGGGGACTGGGGTCTTGAGAGACTACTAGGGTAACCTTAGAGTTGACTCGTGTAATGACACTTGCCCATATACACATTAAGCTTCCTACACTTCTTGTTGCCGCTGGGATTAGATGTCACCATGTGTACATAGTACCCTTGAGATAGACTACCTTCAAGATCTTGAAACTTAGATTCTCATTGTGATCCTTGGATTATTACCTGCTTGGGACTTGATATTATCTCCTCAACATAGTGGGAGTGGGACCACTTAGGTTCCACAAGGTCTAGAGGTAGTGATTCTTTACCATTGAGGCCCGATAGTTGGACATCGTTTTTGGACATATCATTGATGCGGTTGTTCTATCCTTTCTACCTGATGATTATGTTGGATGATAATGCATAGTATGTTGTTCTTCAGATATTGAGATCATATTAGATGATGTTTCTTATCATGATGTATATTCTTTTAGCATGGCATAACTTGTGACATGTGTTGTGGATAAGTATGCACCACTGTGTACTTGTATGTTCTTTTATGAGCTTTGCTTATGTGGTTAATATCATGGCATGGTTATGATTATTAGTTAAATATAAACCTAATTAAATTTCACATGTGATCCAACGTTATGGAACCCTTGAGGAATGTAATTGTTATTATTTTGCTTGTGTTATATGTGATGTGTACATGATGTTAATTACTTCTACATTGTTTCTTAAATGATTTACTCTTGCAAAGAAAGAAAAAATATTTTTGACCAAAATTGATATCTTTTAGGTTAGTTCCTCTTGGGTTATCTAATGGGGCGTTACGGTTGCAACCATTGGAATGCCTCCAAAGGAGTTAAAAGAGACCAATTTTGGTTTGAACACTTTTCCTCCAACTTGGGCACCCATTCTTGCAAAAGAAAAATAAATCTAGCTACAATAAATAAATAAATACTAAAAGACACATGTTGTCTCTTCCAATTACCCACTCAGATGAGCCTAAAGGTGTGCCCACTTCCTACTTGTCATTAATGATCTTATTCTAGGCATCTATGTGTGGGGAAAACAATATTGATAAATTATATTCATAACCCACGTTTATCACTACTAGTGGAACCCATCAACCCTTACAAATATATTACAAACAATAGTGAGAACAAAATATTCCAAATCACTTTCCAATACACTCTAAGTGTCTTAGGACACTTTTCAAGTATGTTGGAACCATGTCATAAGCTTACAAGGTAGATACTTCTCCCATGACAGTATACATTATAAATGCGCCCACGACATTCATAAAAAGGAGAAAACCATCTCTTAGTCATACATGAATTGTACAAATATTTATTATGCTCCTATACTCCAATGAGATACTTGCAAAAATAACTGTGATAACCAATATATTAAGTGGAAATAAAACTCTTACATCCTCCACAATACCACATATGGAACAAAAGGAACATACCAAGGTGACACATATCAATTATCACTAAAATGTGTACCAATATTTATAAGAACATAAGCATTAAGCTCAAATGAAATCTAAGGCCTTTATCAAACTTACTTGCTCATTATGCATGGAACAATAACCAAACAAAAGATACAACTCATCCAAGCTAATCATACCTTAAAACAAGATATACCAATATAGATAAAATTTCATGTCATTGACATATCAAATCTAAATCTATAACCATGTATTTGTATATCAATCCCCCCATCTTAAGACAACATACTAATCCATAAATGACCAAAAATAAATCTAATTCAAGAAGTTCTTTTCAACATAAAAATAATCCCATTCATATGGATAGTCCATATTCGAGTCATCCTACTAGAAGAAAATGCCTCACTAATTCATAACATGCACAACATGTAAATCCATATCCAATGAGCACATAAAAACTCATCAAGTACCACATTACTGATTGTGAGGTAGAAAATAGTTTTCATTGGGTTCCATGAATAAACTAGGAAGCTTAGGCTATCTCCTCTTACATTGGAAGAAAGATGATCCACTTGGCTTCAATATACATGAAGCATTGGGTATATGTGATGATCATTCCATATTGTGGAAGATGGTGTCTATGAGAAAATATGAGGGGTTAGTCAATGCTAAAAAAATAATAATAATACACTAATTTGACCAAAATCCTTTCATACTTTTGATTGAGCCAAATGGAGACACCCTACACAATTGATTCTAATATGTGGATATGCTCTCCAAACAAAACAATGAAATTCCTCAAATAATTCCTAAAGGAGTTATGGATGAATCCAAAGTGAAATCAAAATGAGAGTATAAGTGTAGCTAGTGGATTTTAGAATGTAAAGACCATGTTTTGATACAATTCTAATATGTGAAAATGAATTAATTAGTGGTGTCTCCATTGATTTGATCATTTGATTCTATTATGTAGATATGCTTTCCAAAAAAAAAAAAAAATACTCAAATGATTACTAAGTGAGTTATGGATGAATCTCAAGTGAAATCAAAATGAGAATAAGTGTAGCTAATTGATTTTAAATTAAAAAGATATGCTAAATATGACATTATATTGAGATATAAAAATGAATTAATAAGTAAAAGCTAAGGTTGCAAATGTGAACACTAAGAGATCTAGAATAATCTTAGCATAATAACAATGAATAATTTATGGATGACCAAATGCATTAGGAGAGACTCTTATTTATGAAACTTGGATGGAAATGGAAGGTTGAGATAAAATTTGAAATGGAAGGCTAGAATGCATTTGAATCAATGAGGTGGATGCTTAATAAGTAAGGCTAGTTGAACATACAAAGGTGATGTGTTTATCATGTGTGTGTGAGAAACCTTGGGAAGGATGGGTAATAAATGCCAAGTGGGAGATAATGTAAGACTACAATGGCTTGAGAAAACTATAAGGGATAAATGTGTAAGAGGAGGGTAGTTATGCATGGAAGATTGGGAGATTTGGGAGTGTGAATGACTTTTATTTATACTTGTAACATAAAAAAATAAAGGGATGGATCAAAATGAATGCAATATAAGTGTATCACATAGATTGCTTATCCCTTGTTTTTCTTATTACACTATGAAAAGTGAAACAAGGACCTTTAATCATAACCCTTCAAAGGCCTTAAACTAGATTGACACAACCCAAAGGGAATGTAAGAGATTTCAATGCTAAATCTAAGATCTTCTTCAAGATGTATGCTCAAAGGATTACTTTCAATTATTTCTCTTAATTTATTGATTGATTTGATTAAGCGTTTATTAAGTGCAAGTAAATGGACTAATTGAGAAGCAAGTAATGAAAGAGTATATATGAAAGCTAAGCACATATATTGATCATACTTGATACATCAAATTAATTACCATGAAATGATAAATGAAGCACAAAAATCACCTTGAAGGCCAAAGGAGGAGGTCAACTAGGATCTTAAAAACTGATGTCAAAATCTATCAGAAACAAGAACTATTCTACATCTAGGACCTAAGAACTAATATATGTTAGATTTGAAATTCTGGGGGCCCCAAGACAAGGATGGCCTAGAGGGTCAAGGATAACCGAGAGGATCAAAGATGACCTAGTTCAAAGACAAGGTTTTCCTTTACTAGATCTACACTAAACCCTAAAATATGGATCTTCACCTATAACTTAAAACCCTAATTTTGTAGCTTCAAAAAACTACAATTCTAAACTTACACATGAGAAAAATAGTGTTTTTTGGGGGGAAGGGGCTTGCCTTGGTCAAGTGTCAGTCGAGGAATCAACCTTAAAATTATAAAGCATGTAAAAGCAAGATAAATGTAAACATTTACCTCACTTATCAAACCTCCATGGATGGATCTAGATTCACTATCCACAAAGATGTATGAATGCTTGTATGTGAAATAATGATGTAGGGTGTCTTTGCAAATTCCAATAGATCTACAATTTTCAAATCATAGATTCATGAATGTAAATATGCCCTTAAATGCTTGAAGGATTGACCTCTTGAAAGCTTGTGTGAATGGATGATGACTTGAATGGATCTTGCTCTTGGGTGCTCAATGATCTTAAATAGATTGTGTGTGGATACTAATGAATTTTTTGTGTATCAAATAGATGGCCAAATGAAGTGAGTAAGCCTCCTTTTATAGCAATTCCAAAACTCGAGGACAAGCAACATATTGTGCATAAGTGTATTCATGGACCTAGCTCGATATCATTAAAGGGGGGGCTAAAAGGTCTTATAAAGAAAGTGTACAACTTCTAAGATGATACAGTTAGCCCCCACTTTAGTAGGAGTATGATTCAATCTCAAACTCATGGTAAAGTAAACCAAAAGCATAAGATAATCTTATCCAAACTAAGTAGACAAGGAAAACATCAAGCCCCCAATTGACTTGATTCCTCATCGAGTCCAAAATCAAGACAAGAGAGATATCATTGACAACACAAAAAAAAAAAGAGTGACTAAATCACCCAGTAATATTTTTGTCTCTTATTGTGAATCGCACAAAAGACATCCTGCAAGAAAAGATGACATTGTTAGTCTAGCAAGTTTGTATGGAATGCTAGTCAACCTATCAAGGATGCACCCTTAGAGACTTGTGTCACGAAGAGGGGAATCCAACAATAGATGATTCAAGCATAAGGATGTATGTGTCCTTAAGGATCGAAATATGCAAATGCATGGATCAAGCCTATGAGACTATTAATAATCCAAAGAGGGATAAAAAAATAAGGAATCAAACTTTACAAACTATCAATAATCTAATAAGGGATCCAAATATGAAAAATATCATGGTGCATGTATCAAAAATATGATTAGAGTGTATGCCTCCATTTTAAAGTGATTACTAACATCTCAAAAAGAGTTGTGGTGATAGAGGAGCATACAAGCATTGACTAGAGATGTTTCCACTATGATATTACCCCAAGAAAGGACACGTCAAGGGAAATAGACACATGACAAAAAATAGTACAAGATGTTGTAATATTTTAGAATAACTAAGAGGGGGGTGAATCAATTATCCAAGGTCCAAATGTACAGATAAAACTTTTTAGTACTTGGCAGATACATGTGCATGCATTGATTAAATCATCCAATATCTCAAACCTTAGTATATTATTGTCCTAGGTCAAATGAACTTTGTAGAAATGTAAACATGAAATGCTACAAATTCAATCACAAAAGTTGACACAAGGATTTAACTTGGAAACCCAATTTGGGAAAAACCACCAGTAACATGTTACCAATTTTCACTTTTCTAAAGTGAGCCTTGTAAGGGGCCAACCTTGTTAAAG
The DNA here is from genome assembly GCA_028749045.1 of Cupressus sempervirens. Taxonomy (NCBI): domain Eukaryota; kingdom Viridiplantae; phylum Streptophyta; class Pinopsida; order Cupressales; family Cupressaceae; genus Cupressus; species Cupressus sempervirens. Next base: position 789,286,768 of record CM053786.1, read on the forward strand.
GTTATAATGCACACTGTTAAATGTGACCTTGATTAAAGGATTTCAATCGCCCTATTAGGAGTGAGCCTTATTAGAGGACTTTAGAACATTCCTTTAGAAGTTCACTCGGTTAAAGGATTTACTTATGACTATTAGGTCAACCTTAGTCCAAAGGATTTATCCGGACTAATACAAGTGTTAGAAAGTAATAGTAGGACTTGATTTGATAATAAAACAACTCACTTGCAAATTAAAAATCTCTCATTCAACTCTCCATTCTGCTTGGCATCCATTCCCCTTTGTCTCTAATTACTTCTTCACCCTTCAAGCCTTCACCTCCTTAAGCCTTCTCGCTTAGTATGCTAAGTGCAGGTTCATTCCTTCAGCCACCTTGTGAAGCAACACCTCCAAACTCCTTGTTTACACTTTGCTTATGGCTCATTATCTCCTCATATAGAGAGTTTTGATCTTTTGTCACTTTATCACAATCATCCATCTTAGGGTTAGGTTAGATTCATTGAATCCTCCCTCTTTTTCATTTTGTTCCCTCTAGAAACTTCCCTTACAATCCTCTTCCAATTCGTCTTCAAATGGTTTATCTTGAATTTTGTACCGCTAGATCATCATATTTATCTTCAACACGTTTCACACAATTCAAGAAATCAACTTTGTCAGCTTAGATTTGTCAAATATTCATCAAACTCTTTATATTGTCACTTATAAATAACATGTTTGCTTGGAAATAACTATCTTCTAATGCTCGGTCAACATTAGGTTGCTCGGCATGAACTAAGTCTTCACTCGGTCATTACTATCATTCTCTGATGCTCGACACATACTAAGATTTTCTTTGCTCAACTCATATTGAACTTGCTCGGTCACAAGTAACTTTATGCTCGACCTGAACTAAATTGCTCGGTTTGCATTGTTCACTCCGTCAGGTTTGGCAGACACATTTCTTTGCTTAGTCTTCTTCTTGTCTTTGCTCAAGTATCCTTTCATTATAGCCTTAAGTAGATAAATAATACACTATATCATCAAAGTCTTACTTGGTCTTAGTGCTCCTTTTATACACCATATAACTCAAGATTTCTCTTGGTACTCTTGTTATCCTTTCTTTTCAAATCTTCTTCATCAATCAATCAAATGATAGCATTTACACCAAATTAGAAATTTTCTTACCAGCAAGTAGCAGGTTTGACATCAGTGACAGAATAATGATTGTTCCATGATAGGTTTCTACAATCTTCTTTTTCAACATAAGATGCATCTACAAACTCTAGGGTTTGTACTACAAACTCTAGGGTTTGTACTACAAACTCTAGGGTTTGTACAATCATATGATAATATATAAAATATTATGTCAAATATGAAATCTCATCATTCCCCAAAGGAAGTAGAACTGCAACACAATCAAGGGAAGACATGTAAGAGTTATGAAGAAGGGTTTTTGTTTTGAAAAAAGAGGGGTAAAAACTTTATTGAAAAAGAGAGCAAAGCAGTACAAAAAAGAATAGGGCCTAAACCCTAGGAGACACTAGAAACCACAGAAAAACTGCAGAAGCAAAATCAACTCTCCCTGATTCCACTTACATCCTCTGTCAACGTCCTCTCCAGGTCTTGATGTAACTCACCTGGCAGCTGCTCCCACTCATCAATCCGCCAACCATCTATATTTCTAGATGCCCATTTTGCCAAACTATCAGCTGCCTTATTCCACTCCCTTGGAATATGGGTATAAGACACTGAATCCATCATAGAACTAACCTGTAAAATCTATTGCACTATCAAAGACAACTCCTAGCTAACATCCGAACTCTTACTCTCAAGGAGAAGATTCACAAGAACCTAAGAGTCAGATTTGCAAATCACCTTATGCCACCCAAGAGCATATGCCCTCTGCAAAGCATAAAGAATAGCCAACCCTTCCATTCTATTAATAGTTTGCATCCCTTTATTGACTGAGAATATAAAAACCACCATTCCAGAAGAGTCCCTACCAATCCCACCTATACTAGCAGGCCCTGGATTTCCCCTAGACAAACCATCAGTATTAACTTTTAAAATGCTAGTCGGAGGGGTCATCCATTTCCCTATCCTTTGGACTTTATGTTTCGCCCTTCTGCCTCTCTTAGCACAGGTAGAGTCTGGAGAAATTCCTTGTATTCCAAACCTATCAACCATTACAGCATCATCCCTCTCAAGAGGCATCACCACCTCACTCTTAGCTAAGACTGTGTCCTAAATCATTCCCAAAATTCTAATCCAAACCTGCTGAATCCCCAAAGCTTCTCCTCGGAATATTCTTCGATTTCATTCCAGCCAGACTTGCCATAGCAAAAAGGTAGGTCCAGTACACCAAACATCCTGCAAGAAGGGAGCCAAGGACAGGGGCCTCCCCAGTCTCAACCAAAAATCCGCCAGAGAGGAAGCGTGAGTGCACGGGCATTTCCAAACATCCCACCAGAAATGCCATAGCTATAGAGTGAAAGAGCATTGGAAGAACAAATGCACAAAGTCTTCCTCCTCACTACTACAAAGGATACATCTCGACGGGCCAAAAAAACCCCTCTTCTGAATATTGTCCCAAGTCAGGCACCTATTCCAAACCAAGGTCCAAGTAAAGCAGTTACATTTTGGCCAAGAAAACTGACTCCAAACTTTCTTCCACCATTGAACCTCCCCTCCCACCAACTGTTGGGAGAACAACTCCTGATAACCAGAGGAAACAGTATAAACGCCCTTGGGATTAGGGCACCAGGCCAACACATCATCACCCATAAGGGCATTACAGTTCCGCTTCGAAAGAATGTACAAGAGCTCAGCCCACTCCACTTCCGAACCAAAAATAGGCCATTCCTCCGGATTCTTCCACCTTGCCTCCACTAGCTGACCCTGAGGGGAAAAAGATTTAAAGTCGCACACTCTTGACCAACCAACATCACAGAAACTCTGGGCCAACATGTGCAAATGAGGTACTGAACAACCAGGGGAGGATACCCATCCCAAGCATCATGCCAGAACTGAGCCTCTGAGCCACTTTTGCAGATCTAATGTAAGCCACTCTTAATGAGCGCAGCCCCTTTCTTGAGAGTACTCCAAATCACAGAGCCTTTCTCGCACAAGCTATACCGAGGGATATCATTATGGGGGATCCCTGGAAGGTACTTCAAAGACAAAACTCTAGCCCAAACCTGATCCTGTTCCACAAACCAATGCCAATACAATTTGGCAGCCAAAGCAGTACCAGTTAGCACTGATTGCCGTAAACCAAGACCACCAAACTGTTTTGGGCTACAGACAACCTCCCATTTGACAAGACTCCACTTGGTTGAAGATAGATTACCAGCCCATAAAAAAATGTCTTGCTAAGGAGTCCAGTTCCCTAACAAAGCTCATCGACGCCACCTGAACCATACTCCTATAGAGAGGAAGAGCTTGAACCACAGATTGAATCAGTTGGACCCGACCAACAAAGGATAGCTAGCGGTGGGTCCAATGAGTAACTTTGGCCTGGAACTTGTCAAGAATGACCTGCCATGATTCCTTAGACTGCCTACCACCAGAGATAGGAATGTCGAGGTAGAACACAGGAAGACTTCCAATTTGGAATCTGAGAATATGAGTGACTCTCCTCTGAATAGAAGGTGGAGTGTTAAAGAAAAAAATGGAAGATTTGTCCTCGTTAATCAACTGACCTGAAGCAGCAAGATAAACATCCAACACTCTGCGTATATTAGAAGCCTCCCGAATGGTAGCCATGCCCATCAAAGTCGTATCATCCACAAACTATAGGTGAGATTGCACAAGAAGACCTCCTCCTCATTGCCAGCCCTGAATAAAGCCCCCTTCAACATTATTTTTTATCAACCAACCCAGACCTTCTGCCAAAAGAAGAAACAAATAAAGAGATAGGGATCGCCCTGCCGTAATCCCCGAGAAGCACCAAAGAGATTAGAGTGTTCCCCATTAATCAAGACTGAGAAAGAAGTCAAATTCACACAACTCATAACCCACCGGATCCATTCCTCCTCAAAACCAAAGGCACCAAAAACCCTTTGGAGAAATGACCAACGAACTCTATCATATGCCTTAGCCATATCCAACTTAATGAACATAGCCTTGTCTTTAGAATTAGCCATATAATGAATAGTCTCAGTCACCACAACCACCCCATCTAGGATCTGGCGCCCCGTCACAAAGCCACTCTGTTCTTCAGAAATTAACATTGGAAGCCACTTTTTTAACCTATTAGCTATCAACTTAGATATGATTTTATAAATAACATTGCAAAGAGAGATAGGGCGAAATTGACTTATCCGGTCAGCCCCTTCTCCCTGGGGATGAGAGCAAGGAAAGTAGAATTCAGAGCCCGAAGCATTTGCTTGTTCCTCTGGGATTCTTGAACAACTGCCAGTAAATCTATCTTGATAATATCCCAAAATTCCTGGAAGAACTCAATCAGAAAGCTGTCTAGACCTGGAGCTTTTCCTTTTTTCATCTGGAAAACAGTCCATTCTAATTCCTCCAAAGAGATGGCACTCATAAGATGCTCTTTCATTTCCAAAGAGACTAAAGAAGGAATACAAGAGAGGACCTGGGCCTCTTCAACCGAGTCCCCCTGTGAAGCCTCCCTAAATAAAGACTCAAAATACTGTACAGCTTCGTTGAAAATATCCTTAGAAGAAGAGAGCATCTCCCCCCTAACATTCACCAAGGTTGATATGGAGTTACCATGTTGTTTGGCCTTAACTGAATTGAAGAAGAAAGCAGTATTCTTATCACCCTCTTGAAGCCATTCGATTTGAGCTTTTTGTTTCCAATAGATTTCCTCTCTCAGTTCCCACTCCTCCAAAGTTTTCAGAGCCCTAGCTTCCTCCCGCAACAAATACTTTGACACCCCATCTTCCCTTAACAACCTGGTAATATCATTTAACTCAGCTTGGGCCGCATATTTTTCTTGGAAAATATTTCCAAAGCAATATCTGTTCCATCTTTTAAGCTGATATTTAACATATTATAGGATTTTAGCAAAAATATACATTGTTGTACCCAAGGCAGGTCTACCATCCTTCCACCACTCAGCTACATAGCCATAAAGATCTGGGTCCCTCAACCACATAAGTTGGAATTTAAAAGGTGGCTTCTGAGGCAGTCGGTTGGAGGAGATAACTAACTTAATGGGCCAGTGATCCGATCCTCTCCAGTCTAATATCTCAGACCTGGATGACCACAATCCACCCACCCAAAAATAGGATACCATGAAACAATCTAATCGTTCAACAATGCAATTGTCTCCTATTCTTCTATTATTCCAGGTGAACTGGCCATTACTAGGTTTGATATCTATGAGATTGAGTGCCGAATTGTTATCTCGAAGAAGCACAGAGGAGGGCTCAAGTCTTGCAATACCCCCCCATTTTTCTGAGAGATCTAGAATAGCATTAAAGTCTCCAGCAATAATCCATGGCAAATAAGGAAATAATCCACGAACAAAATGAATGTTATTCCATGTAAGGATCTTACTTTGGAGCTCAACAGGGGCATAGACGTTGGAGAGAAGAACAGACTCACCCGACTAATAGCACAGAGAAACCAGGGAAATGGATGATCTAAAGGATATCCACCACATAGGTTGGATCTTTCATGGGTTCCAAAGGCATGCTACCCCTCCTGAAGATCCCTGAGCTCCAATGCACTGACATTGACCATTCTTCCACAATTTAGGAGCTATACTCATCATACACTCAACAAAAACTTTGGTCTACTGAAGAAAAAGAACATCAGGAGAATGAATTCTAACCAGTTCTCGAACAGCTTTTTGTCTAGTGCCGCTATTCAAGCCCCTTGCATTCCATGAAATAATGATCATTTCTGGGGAGCCGAGAAATGGGAATCCAAGGTCTTGACAACTCCTGACTCCACCAGATTCTCCCCAATCATCTTAATCTTCTCTATGTCCTTCTTAGGCCCACTTTACTTCTTTTCTCAGAAACCCCCTTCTTGCCATCCTTCTGAAGAATACCCAAGTGAGGAGAAGACTTGCCATGCTTATGCATATCCGAAACAACACTCCGTGCAGGAAGGGCAGTGCCCACTGCTTCTTGTCCCCGATCAGCATTTAACCCCAGAGTCACCTGAGCCCCTGCCTTCCCATCAGTGACCATAGGCATAGCAGGTTCAACTTGTGGAGCAGGAGGAGGGTCGGAAGAGACAATCTCCTGATCAGGCTTTGCAACCAATTGATCCATGCTACTAAATCCTCGAATAACTTCTTGCTGCCCCAGTTCATCTAGGACTTCAAATCTGTTAAAGGTATCCTCCTCTTGTCTCTCCATCAAAGTCCTCTTTTGACCTCTATTACGATTGCGAGCCTTGACCTGTACAAAGCCCTCAGCATCCTTTTCCTCTCCTGAATTTGGCTTCTTCCCTTTATCAGCACCAAGACTGTTACGAGGAGGGGTAAGAGGCTACTGATCCACCGACTTGGCCTTCGGGCACCTACGCAGCAGGTGGCCATATTCATGATAAAGTCAGCACCGGAAGGGAAGGGTCTCATAATCGAGTTGTTGCACCCAAGAATGTGATCCTGCGCACATTTCAACTTCATCCAGCAGTGGTCTACTCAAATCAAGCTCCACACAAATTTGAGCAAAAGTCATAACCCTCTTACAAAGGGTTTGGGTTGAGGACCCTACCGGTTTCCCCAACATCGAAGTGAGCATATTGAAAACATCCTCCCGACAACACTCTATTAGAAATCTGGGTAGCCGAACCCACACTAGGACCCGATTCAGAAGCTCCTTAGAGGGGTTAAATCCTACATGCCATGGCTTAACAAATAGCCCAACCTGGTTGTAAAAATAGGGGCCGCCCTCAAATACCCTATTAGGATCTGCCATGCAGGTGAATGTAACCATGAAGAAGTTGTTTGCAAGCAACGTGACTTCCATTTCACCCTCTAGCTCCCAAATTCTCTGAGCCTAGTTTTCTAGAAATTGGAGGGACACTCTTAAACCTAGAAATTTATAGTACAACGAATGCTTTGAATAGTATTCCACATCCTCAGCAATCATCTCATAAGGGATTACCAATTTAGGTCTTTCTTTGCATCGCTCCAGGCACCCGTTAATCTTTGTGATCCGAGAACTGCTAGACGAATTTGATGCTATAACTCCTGAGCTTTGAGAAAAAAGGGCATTATCAAACACCCTTGCCCCTTGATTTGGCGGATGCATGTCCTCCACTTCATGCAAAATGATGTCAGGTGTAGCCCCTGAAGGCTCACCCCTAGACATTCTTCCACCAGCCTAGAGTGATCACCGCAGGGGACCACTTACCAGGCACCACACAAACCAACAACCCCACTACCCACAGACCGACCCAACAACAAAGATCAGCCTGCGAATATAAGATGTTTCAGACCAGACGCCTTCCCCCACGCAAGCTGAAACACCTCCCCCCTCTGGCGCACACAGAGAAAGCATTGAAAGGAGCTAGGGCACGACTGCCCTAGCTCGACAACCGTATGCAGACACCAAGCACAGACATTCTCCTCATTTTTCCAAAAGGGTCTTTGTTAGAGTAATAAGATATTTTCTTATTCATTAAATAATTTTGATTTAATTATTAGGTCACTTATTGTCTCTAGTTTACTTAAGCTAAACTTTAGGCATATAATAATTAATTACTTTATTAATTATTATCATGCAACCTAGGATATTTCTCTTTAGGGTTTCTACCTTTCAACTTTTACCTTTCTCCTTTTATAAGGATAGTAATTGTAAATCTATTCATTCATTCAAATACAATTTGCAATTCCTTTTTGCATACCAAGAATATCTCATCTTCTGTGAATCTCTGAATTCAAGCCTCCATAGCTTTGTTCTCTCTCTCTCTCTGATAGATGTTTACATGCAGGTGATTCTTTGAATTTGTGGGGTTTATCTTTCATCAACTTCAACATGGTATCAGAGCTTTAGATCTTCATGCCCCTATTCTATTTGTGAGAGGTTTGGCTCGATTTTCAAATCCGTGTTTTCTCTTTCAAAGGGTTTCAATTTTTAAAAGTGTTGTATATTGGATCTCAAGGACCTATTTTTTAGAGCACTTTGAGCCTAAACAAACATCCCAATTGAGTTAAGAGCACTCAAAAACCCTCATTTCCATATAAAATATGTCCAGTTTGGATGTTGTTGAAATTAGAGGCAATTTTTTTTTGCACATAGGCCATTTGACCTAGGCTCAAAAATCGAGGTGATGATTTTTATTTTTATTTTAAAAAACTTGCAATTTTTTTTATACAAAAACTTTTTGTTTTTCATAAAAAGCAACTACTAAGCGCATGAAATTGGACACCTTCAAAGATGGGAAAGCACATTTTTATGGAAAAGCACATGTGGTGAGGGTGGGTCCTGTCAGACCTTGGTCAATGTTGTTGCCAAGGGCCCCACTTCCTAAGCAAAAGGTTTGTGTACCTATCTGGCACATCGTCCTTTGGCTCCATTGCAAGTCCAACTCCCACCAATGGAAGATAATTTCCTGGCCCCCATGCCTTGGGCATTGACCAATGACTCCCACATGTTACCCATGTAAGGCGGGTCCACACATGCAAGGCAAGTCCTTTCTATACCCCTGTTTGCAGTTTCTTTGTGCATTTGGTGGTTTTGCATTTGTATAAGTGATTTTGGCTCTTCAGAGGTCATTTCAAGCCTTTTCTCACTGTGGTTTTTCGGACGGTGGTTTTCTTATGCTATATCAAAGTGGTTTTGTCTCCTTTTGGGTAGTTTGGCCCTTTTATTGGCGTATTTTTTTTTTCTCAATGTGGTTTTAGGGGATTTATTGCCAAGTTGTTTTTTTCCTCATTTGGCAATTTCTTTCAAACACATGGCATATACTTTTTTGGCCACTGGGTTTGTTTCTGGTACCGACCCTTGTATTCCAGTGATCTCATACTTTTCCAGGTTTCTTTTTTGACAATAGTATTTTTTTTAGCAAGGGTAATTTTTCAGGCATTTTTTTGCCCCAACAGTCATTTGACTATCAAATTTGTGCTCATCACTTGTTGACATCAGCATTGCATCATTGCCACCTATTATTCCTTTTGGCTCTGTTTGGACCTATTAGTGCTCTTTTGCTCATATATCGAGCATATGAACTCTGTTTTCCACAAACAAGATATCGTTGAAAAGATGGTTCTGAGCTTGTCATAGTGGTATAGATAATTTTTTGTTTTGATTTTTTTATGGCTTTTTGTGTTGTCAAAGTTTGGGGTTCCTTTTTACACTCCAGGAGACATATTTTAAGTATCTAATCTTTGATTTGGGAATTCTTTACATCACTGGAAAGGTCTTTTAGATCTCTTTCCAGTGATATTGGTTATTTTTCTAGATTCTTCTCTAGGAACATTCTATTCATTTTTTTTAATTTTTTCATTTTGGTGGATATCTTGGTTGTTTTAAATATGAGGATCGATTTCATTGCTTCAAATGATTCATCATGGGTTGTAGTATCTATTGTATTAGCCTTATGTCTCTTATGGTCTATTTAGACATCATTTGTATGCATTATTGCAAACACACTAAGATAAAGTACCATATTCCATCTGTATTTTTATTTTTATTATTTTATCTTTTGATTCGAGTAGTGCCATTTGAGGACAATCATATAGATTATTGTATTCTTGGGATTCACCATATCTTGTGTCATATTGTACATGCACTACTCTGATTAAAGTGCCATAAGGGGTTGATGTTTTGCCTTTGTTTTCCATCTTCCTTTGTCTAGTGGGAATTCCTTGTGTGACATTAACCTCATGATGTATCTAAGATTGATCATCTCAATACACACATATCTATTCTTTTGTGCATCTTGATCATGGTTCCTTGACATGTAGTTATATTGGCCCACTTTTCTAGTTGTTTGTCACCTCACCCTTGTCTACATTAGGGGGGTTCTTCTATTGTTTCTTATGCTTCCTTGGTTTGATGGAGTGAGCCATGCATTCAATATTTGTTCCCATGTACTAGGCGAATGTAGTGATTGGGTACCTATGCATTTCGGTGGGATGGATCATTTACCATATAGACACTCTTCTTTTTGTTCCTACTTTGGTTACAACCTTCCAAGTTTGATTGATTATCTCTTCAGACTTTGGTGTTTTATGCCATATGTATCTTCAAGTTCATTTATTTTCCTTATTTGCCTCCTGATTTTATTAGTGTCTTCTGAGAGCACTCATGCAGATTATAGTCTTCTCTACTTGGTCAAATTTTATTTTAGGGGAGGTCCTTCGTATCAACAATTACTTTTGACTAAGCTTTGCAACTTCTACATACTTTAGTGGTGTTCTTCATGATCATATTTTTTTGTTTCTATCTTCTATGACATTCCCTAGTTTGAAGGCTTCTTCAGTCCTTCACTAGTTCTTTCAGCACTCTTTCCATCTCTTTTTGGAGTAGGGTTTTTCCCATGTGGTTTCCTCTATTTCTCCTCTTTACAAAGATTTGGTTATGGTTGGGTACCTCATCAGACCTTGTTGTCAGGACTCAATTCTACTTTCAATAGTAATTTCTAAGTTTTTAGCTACTCCTTAAGTTTATCTTAAGAGGGGGGGGGGGGGGTGTTAGAGTAATAAGATATTTTCTCATTAATTAAATCATTTTGATTTAATTATTAAGTCTCTTATTATCTCTAGTTTACTTAAGGTAAACTTTAGACATATAATAATTAATTATTTAAATATTATTATCATGCAACATAGGATATTTCCCTTTAGGGTTTCTACCTTTTAGGCTATACCTTTCTCCTTTTATAAGGATGGTAATTGTAAATCTATTATTTCATTCAATACAATTTGCAATTCTTTTTTTCATATCAAGAATGTCTCATCTTCTGTTGATCTTTGAATATGAGCCTCCATAGCTTGGCTTCTCTCTTTTTATGACAGGTGTTTGTATGCGGGTGATTCTTGGGAGTTGTGGGATTGATCTTTCATCAACTTCAACAATATTTTTAGTTCATCATAGAGACAAAAAAGAATTCAATGCTAGCATGTCACCACAACCCAAACATACTACACAAAGGCACATTTACAAACTATTGCACATGTACAACACAACATGTAACAACATATAGAAGAAGAGAAGTACAAATAGAAGAATTAGCATAACCTTCTCAATTCTTTTATCACCTCGTGTCAATGGAGAAACAACTAGACAAAAAATATAACAAGTAAAATATCACAAGGGAAGCACATTACAATAGGAAAATACACAAAAACTATTGTACAAGAGGAGCTAATCAAGTGTATCACTTGCCCCTATCCTGGTCCATAATGTTTAGGGAATGTGGGAACTTTCAAGAGAAGTAACATCAATTATAATATAAGGAACACTAGCTAGTTCCAAATAGAGAATGTGTTGTGAAGCTAGGTCATTGTGTTTGATACTAGGAGCAATTGATAATTATTGAGAAACCATATGTGGTAAGTTATAATCAATATTGATAGTCTCACCTAAATCATCAAAATCAATAACATGCATATAATTGCTAGAATCAATTACATAATCAAGAGTATCTTCCTTGTCTAAATTAATCATAATAGAATCCAAGATACAAATAGTATTATCATGTTTATGTGTTTTACCATTATTATTATTCACTTCTTTCACAAGCTCAGCCATGGGATGATCAAATATAAGTGAAGTGGAAGGGGTATGAGATGATGAAGGATCTTGAAAAACATGAGTGTGAGTTTTAGCTTTATATTTGTGCTTCTTATGACTATGATGAGTGGATCAATTACATTTGGTTTTGGAGATAGTCAGGTTGGGTTAGGAGCAATCAACATTAGGTCTTTTCTCCTTGTGATAGAGAAATGAAAGGAATGACACTAGGTTAAGAGGTATCAACATGAGGTGGAGAGGTTGAAAAGGGAGGAACAAGTGGCATAGGAAGAAGAACACAACTAGAATGGATCTTTGGTTTACTAAGTTCAATAATCTTTGTAATTTTGACAGCTTGATAAGAGTAGAAAAGATAATTAGGTCAGAGTGGAATTGTATGGGATGCAAAAGACCAAAATAACTCAAGGTCATAAAATTCTCAAATCTTATAAGGATGATAAAGACTATGGTTAATGGTCTTGATTTCACCATCACAGGGAAACTTAAGATATTTATACACAGGGGAAGCTATAGCTTGCATATAAGAAATCTAAGGAATACCAAACTTAGCTTTAAATTGATTATGAGGAGTAGGAATAATAGTGAAAGGAGTATCGACAACCTTACCGCAAAGTTTTATGAGAAGAGATATAGAAGTATGAGGGCCAAAAAGAAAGCCATTACAAGTTTGAATCCACACATCAAATGTATCATAAAAATCCTCATGTAATTGTTTATGAAAAAATTGTTCTTTAGTTATAACATTCACCATGGAAGAGGGATCAAGGAAGACACTACCGAAAGGAATATGAACTACTCTAGAGATAATGTAAAATGGACCATCAAGCTTTTTAATCATTTCAACATGATCAAAGGTAATGTAAGGTTGAGGTTCAAGTTGAGGTTTAGGTTTAGGTTGGATATGCTCAACATGGTGAACAACATAGTTGGCATCTTCAATTTTATCATCATAAATAATATGTGTAGCACATAAATAGGGTTAGGCAATAATATTAGTGGAGTGAGATGGTAAAGGATTAGTGTAAATTTGCAAGTTTTGGTCAAGAGGTGCAACATACTTATTTTCATGGTTAATATTAGCATCAATAGATCCATTATTAGAATCAATGAGATCTTGGATAATATGTTTTAAAGAATAAAACCTTCCAATTTCATAATCAAGTTGATTGTGATAGTGATAATAAGCATTGTCATCAAAGGATATAGGAAGAGTTTTTCTTCTATTCAATGGTCAAATTGTGGGAAGCTTAATTACATTAGCATTAAATAATTTTGTCATAACATTATGGAAAGATTCAGATAATGGAATATAAGTAAAATTAGGTTTAAAGATAGAGGATAAGGGAGGCACACCTTTAGATATTGATGTCACTTCATCATATACTATTTAATTATTAAGCATTTATTAAGTGCAAGTAAATGGACTGATTGAGATGCAAGTAATGAAAGAGCATGTATGACAACTAAGCACATGTACTAATCTAATTTGATACATCGAAGTAGTTACCATGAAATGGTATATGAATCACAAAACTCACCTTGAAGGCCAATGGAGGAGATCAACTTGGATCTGAAAAGCTATTGTCACAATCTATCAGAAACATGGACTATTGTTGATATGGGACCTAATGTAATGCCCCACAAAGGAACCCAACAGGACTAGGTTTTAAGTTACTAAGTTTTGTGATTTTTTTTTACATATGTATATTTGTCCCAATAGGTTCCCTAACATTAAAGATCCTAAATTTATTTAAATATTCCCATTTGATTTACCTAACCAAATTTGTAAGGTAACTTCTAAGTTCTATTTGAAAGTACAATAATCTCATAATAAATTTGCATGCATAAAGTAAATAACGTAAACTGAGTAATATACAACTTGAGCAATTTTCCTTAATGAATTTATTGCACATAATAGTTTTCATTACATAAATATAAACAATAACATTTTTTATCAGTAGACTTCAAAGAGGAAAAGAAGATATAGATCAATAACATTTACATGTCCTCTATCCCTTTTCCAACTACCATCCCTTTTACATTGTTTTCCTTTGGATATATCAATAAGATCCCTTTTAGAGTTCATATTTTCACATTAAGTACAATAAAATAAATTAATATAATTTTCAATTGAAACATCTTTAAAACATCTTCAAAAATATCAAGATATCTTCACCTCTTTTCCAACTAGTCCACGTACAAGCCTTAAAAAGTCTTGCCACCTAACCATGTGAAACCATAAAGGAACCACTCCCCTAAGCTAGGAGAAAAATCCATGATCCATGTAGGGTCAAAAGAAAAATCTAAGGATTAACCCCAAAATACAAGAAAAAGTAAAAGCACAAAACCAAATGGACAACCAGAGGAAAAAATCAGAGTGAGGGGTTTAATCGCTTCAAGATGAGTGTCATCATACAATCCTATGTTGTTGGGATCATTCCCTTGACCCAAGACCATCCTACCACACAAAATGTCTTCTTCCTGAGTGCTCCAACAAGATATGTATGGTCTATTAGTGTTGGTATCATTCCCTTGAGCTAAGGACCGAGAAGCTATATAGAGCGTCCCTACTCCAAGTACTCCAACAATACAACCTCTTTATCTTATTTAGAAATATGAAAACCCAACCCCCCAAAACCCTTAAGTTTTAATGTTATCCCTTATTAACTAACTGACATGTAGATCCAACCTATGCAGGGCTCTGGTCTCTAATGCATAAGATCTCTTTGCAGCCACTTCCGACCCTAACACTTATGGTGAGACACTAACCTAGGGTTTCTAGCCTACTCCATAACCAAATCACTTTTAATAAATATATCTTAAACACCATATTAAGCAAGCATGCAATGAGTAGCGCATCTCAAGAAAGTAAAATGCCTCTAGTCCAAATACCAAGTTACAAAACATATAAGGTTATTTTGAATTGTCAAAATCTGTCTAAGGCTGAAATTTCTTAAAATCTCCCAAAATCTAGAATCTTTATTTCAACTCCTATGAGGTTGAAACCTATCTCAAAAGGCGTAGAATGTATAAAATAAAATATAACTTAAAGTAAAGTGGTAAATTATGCCACTTATACTTAAATATTCATTTTATGTTTTACCTTTAGGTTGAAAATGGGCTATGATGACCAATAACAATCATTATGTAAAACCAAAATACAAAAAGTAGAAGTAGCCACGGAAAGAGAAAATCATTAGAGACATGTACCACATAGAGACATACACATGACTTCCAAATTTCCTCCTCTCCCTTTGGACAACTCTCAGATTAATGGTCACAGCTTTTTTTTAAAATTTCATGCCAAATTTTTCCTCCTTGTCTTTATATGTATGTATGTATGTATGCATATGTATATATATATATATACATACATATACATATGTATATGTATGCATATATACATAGATATATACATACATATATATACACATATACACATACATATATATACACATATATGCATACATATATACATATACATACACATATACATATATACACATACACACACACACATATATACATATATAACACATATATACATATATATACACATATCTACACATATATACATATATATACACATATATACATACACACACATATAAATCTAGATATATACATATACATATGTGTGTGTGTGTGTGTGTGTGTGTGTGAATATATATGTGCACACATATACACTTAGATAAATATATGTAACAAGTCAACACAACATGAAACTAAAATCACAATTAAATCGCAAAAGATATCAATAACTTTTTAGAAATCAAGTAGAGATAAAAATCCCAAAGTCCCCCAAATCGGGTAGCCAACTCCCTACTAGGATGTAATGTCCCGTTTGGAGATCCTTGGAACAAGGATAAATAAAAGCCAAGATAATTTATTTTTTTAAACAAATATGGATTCACACGACAGTCAACATACAAGGATCAAAAAGATCGCAATGGAAGACTATGCAAACATCCAAACACCAACGAATCTCCAAGCGCCACTACTGACCAAAAATGACAAAACTACGGAGGTCAAAAATGCATTTGAATCTGAAACATCCCAAATTCAAAAGATCCAACACTAGGGTTCAAGAACTCTGTAAAGGGTATCCAAATCACCTCCATAAACCTTTTGGTCAAGTCGAAAAGTGCTCACTGGTCACCCAAGCAAGTTTTCTCACAAGGTCGTGTGACATTTCCAAACAACAATGCGATACTTTACTAGTATCATATGACATTTCTCAAAAGGTCATGTGATACATTTAGGGACTGGGTGATAGAGTTTCCAAGGTTGTGTGATACTCTTCTAGTATCATACGATATTTCTCCAATGGGCGTGTGATACTTTCTAGTATCACATGAAACTTTTCCTTTGAGCGTGTGATACTTTCTAGTATTGTATGACATTTCTCCTGTGGGCATGCAATACTCTTCTAGTATCGCTCAATGTTGGACCACAGTCACCCAAAAAAGTAAGAAATGTGTTGACAAACAAACATAAGGAATGGACAGAGTTAAAACCTCCACACTAGGGAGTACCAGATCCACAAATTGAGGCTTGGACACTCGAACACAAGAGCAACAAGACAAAAATACAGCTAAACCATAGCAGTATAAGAAAATCTATTGAAAGCAACATCGCAATGTACAAGAACAACTAAAGTCTTGTGCGGTTCCTCTCAACCATAATAACATCATGAGACCTCAAGGATTCTAGCCATCCAATGCGCGTAACATCCCAAACTACCAATTGGATAGTTAGAGCTATCTTATGAGGGTGTCACTACTAAATGTAATAACATCATAAGAACAAGGAAATCTAACATGCTAAACAAGTAAAGCAATAGATACTCCAACTAAGTGAATCACATCATCTAATCATATGTTAAACATCATAGTATAGGAATGCATCAAATAAACTAACATCATCTAACATGATATCCAAGCATTCCAATTAAATCATAAATCACAAGGGAAAAATATACTCCGAAAACCTAAAATACTAAGTAAAACATCAAGCACCAGTTACACTAGAATAATAGACCATATCTGTACACTGATCTCCAACAGTGGTATAGGTAGCTATGCCTTCCAACCACATGAAACTTGTAGGTCCACTCCTGTCTTGCTGATGAAGATAATGATCCAACTAGAAACACACATAAAGCAAACATCCATGGCTAACACTCACGCTAGATAGTAAAGATGACTGAAACCAAGATCATGAGACAATGCAAGTGGATTAGGTCCTAGTCATATACTCAATGGGTCAACTATGTAGGGACTCACTAGAGGGTAAGTAGCTTGGCACCGGGTAGCCCAAGCTAGTATTGACAACTCTAACTCCCCCAGAGAGGAGCACAATCTTGTGTCCTCAAGTTATCCCTGGGTGCTCACAATAAGTGTACTAAGGTGAACTCTAGGTGCTCACAAACATTTTATTATCTTAAATTTATTACCTAGTAGTTTATTTAGTTATCACTTAATTAAGCCTTCTTAGTGCCAACCTAGGAAATAGTCACCAAGGTTGCAGTAGAAGCCCCTCCATGGTACTACCCATGCTCATCCAATGATGAGTTCCCATAGGCATGCATATTCCCAACCCAACCCCAAATGAACAAAACTCCACTAAAATATAATCAGGAGTTCGGGCCTCTCAAGTCACCCAACAGTTGTACATGCACATGCACATGCTCATGTGTGGGTGTGCCACCATCACGAAGATCATAACACAAGGGCTAGATGAGAACACAAGCAAAATAACACGCAACCAAATACAAGCTCAGGAGTTCAGATGCAACATGTATCCCAATGCAACATAAAAGTGCAACAATGGTCTGACTGACATCCTACGAATAATCCAAGTCCACGACCAACATCATGCCAAGAAAATTGAGCGACACACAAATTGAGGTAAAAACCTCAAAACTCAAAAAAATTGAAATTAAAACCCATTTGGTCTTAGGGCACAAAGGCCATGAAAATCCAATAAAATTAGGTTTAAACATCGTATGCAAAAATGAATAGCATAATGGTGCAAAACCCCAAACCCTCATCCTAAAAATTAGGGAAGCGTTCAAACCTATCCAACCGGACATAACTAATAATAAAAAATGGAGGGGGACACTAGTTCTCAGCCTCTTAACATATAACTACCAAAAAAGGAAGTAGAAACAAAGCTGAAACATAAAAATGGGAGAGCCCTACCTGACAACCAAAAGGGCAAAACAAGAATCAACCAAATAAAATAAATATCTCACGGGAGCTATTGAAAGTCATGGCAATCCAAGGTCTCCCCAAGCTGGATACAACAAGACCATTCTCATGAAGATCCCACGCCCACAACTCCTACAACAAACAAAAATGCAATCCTCTAGAAGAGGATTTGGAAAAAGCTCTCAAATTTCTAATTTCTAAAAGTGAGAAGTGAGGAATAAAATTCCTCTTTGGATACTGATTCACTTTTTGAGTGAATAATCAATTAGGGTAAATAATCAGGTAACCTAGTTAAACCTTGAATCAACCCAAACAAAAATAGGTTATCTCAAATAATTGGAATTTATCTACGACAAAGCTACTGGGAATTAAAATTAATTAAAATAAAGTCTGAACACCCTTAAACCAAAATCACAAAAACCTTACAAAATTTCGTGACAAATGTCAAACTTTAAATATACAAACACATTCATAGGTCTAATCACATAATGCAAATGAGTTTGGATTTATTAAATCACCGAAAGGTTTAATTTAAAGAATCAAATAAGATACGTCAACCATACAAGGACAACATTGGTTAAATATGAACAACTGAATCACTAACTCCATGTGCCACTGCCAGGGATATAAATCCTGAACACTAAAACACATGATCAAGTGAAATTGCATATAATTGCATAGTCAAAGCAATAAATCCATTAAATAACCTAATTTAACCATTTATTTAATTATACCAAATAAATCCATTTACATCACTCACATTCACATAAAGCATCACAAAGCAAGAATGAAGTAAATAACCATAGCATTAAATCCAACATAAAATGTAATAAGAGAAAATATCCAAATATCGGATAACCAGATATCATCATAAAACATATTGTCATCTCAAAATTGCATCATCATGCAAATATGATCAACTGAACAACATAGTAATCTAACATCAATGATATTGGAAATCAAAGTATAACATATGACCATCAGGTCAACTCAATATAAAAATAACATGAGAAACAATTATCTTTGGAATGAAATTATAACAAAGTTTAGACTGCAAACACAAGAGGCACTACATCGAACCTCTAAGCTCAAGGTGCTAACATGGATCATGGTGTCATATCTAAATCAACATATTCTATAGAGGCTTTTGTTACATGTTCCTACACACACCTGCATCATCGATCAACGAGCATACATATACATATACAATTACAATAATAATCATATAGAAGACACATCAAACAATGATATAGGCACGTGATGAGTTAGCAGGATTAGTCTAGAAGCACCATAATTCATATCATGAAGGAACATCTATTAACTCAATGGTGAAAACATATAAGGTATACTTTAGGAAGATTGGTAAACTCAAAATGTGAAACACTATCTAACTCCTATCATAAGCATAAAACATATGCACTAAATCAAGTGTCTCAAAATGGATATTTTCTCAAGTCGCTAGCGTGGCATGACACCTGAGTAGTGATATATGTTGGATTTGAAGATTTGGTGGCCTAGGATAGGGACAACATGGAGGTTCGAGGATGACCTAGAGGGTCAAAGATGATATGGATCAAGGAGAAGGTTGACCTCAACTAGATCTGCACCAAACCCTAAAATTTAGAGCTCTATCTATAACTTAAAATCCAAATTCTAAGATCCATGTTCATTGGTTCAAAAAGTTGTATTTTTGAACCTGCACATAAGAAAATTGGTGTTTTTTTTTGGGGTGGGGGGAGAGGTGCTTGCCTTGGTCAAACATTGGTTCAGTAATCAACCTATAAATGAGATAGAATGTAAAACCAAGACAAATGTAGATATTCACTTCAGTCGCCAAACCTCCACAGTTGTATTTGGATCCACTATTTGCAAAGATGTATGAATGCTTGCATGTGAAATTATGGTGTAGGATGCCTCCACAAATTCCAAAAAAATTACAAGTTGCAATTTATAGATTCATGAATTAGATATGTTCTTGAATTTTTGAAGGATTGACTTCTTGAATACATTGAAAGTTTGCTTGAGTGACTTGAATGGATCTTTCTTTTCTCAATGGTCTTGAATACCTTGTGTAAGGATTTTAACGGATTTATTACGTGTGTAATTAATGATCAAATGAAGTGAGTAATCCATCTTTTATAGAAATTTTAAAATCAAAATTGAATGTGTTGATTGTACTAGGTAGGGAAACTAATGGCAAAATCCAAGGAAAAATGCCTTTGCTAAGGGACAACCTCATTCCTTGTCAAGGGGTTAGTGATAAGATCCTCCCTCAATTGGGGATTAAGGATGACCTCAACATTGACCCTGAGGATTATGGACCTTAGGATGCACATTGGCATCTCAGGGATGCAAAAAGAACAATTGAAAATGGGAAAAAGCTCAAAGACAAACAACATTCTGAGTATAAGTGCATCCATGGACCTATGAGATCATTAAAGGGACATCTAAAAGGTCTTATAAAGTAAGTGTAAATTTTTAAAGATAGTGTTGTACTCACACGTGTGAGACAACTTAAACTTTGAGGGAAAATGTTAATGAAGTTAGGAATGACGGAGCTGTGCTAATTTATCAAGGATTATTTAGTGGATAGGCTTTATTGAAATTTATAGATGTTCAAGATAGGAATTAGCTTAATTGATCTAAAATTAATCAAGTTGTGGAATTAATATGGGAAAGGGGAAATATTCAAATAAATAAATCATTTGAATACTATCTAAGGAAAATAGTATAAATGTTTTAGTAGAAATTATTCATGGGAGATAATTAATTACGTGAATTAACTATATAATTTGTCTTAAGGTAATTAATTAAATAAAATTTAATTAATTACAAGGACTAAGTATGTATTAACAAATTCATAAAAAGGACTAATTTAGGCATCTACATATTGCCCCTTTCCCACGTGGTTCTTGAAACTTTTGACGTTTCAAAGAAGAGAGGAAGATGCCAGATATAGAGATGGAGGTTAAGGAAGTCATAGAAAAGTGGTGACCATAGAAAGGGTATTTTCCCTTCATATATTAGTGTGAGAATAAAAATTGTGGCAATTTCTCAAAAAGAGAATGAAAAGATGGAAAAGGATGTTGAAACAAGTAGAAACGTTAATTTACATGGTCAACAAGGTGATAGGAGAAAACATAAGAAGGTGTTGGGAAAAAAGAGAGGAAATAATGGGCCAATAAGAGGGTTACAATTAGGCTATAGGGGGAAATAAACCAAAATAAACAAACTAAGTTGGATGCAATTATGTAATGATACTAATGTAACTAGGCAAAATGTACCTAAATGATACTAATGCAATAATTTTGTGCCTTCCATGGTACATGGTAGTTATATGGGTAGATACATTGGGAAATATGCATGCAAAGTAAAATAATTATGCAACTATAAGTGCAAAAGGAATGGGGAGCTATTGTTATGTTGAATGTGGAGATCATGTCCTAATTTTGATATTGCAAGAGGAGTTATTAACTGATAGTTAGAAAAGTAAGGGTGACGGGGCTCCTTTGTATGGACTAGACTCTCAAATATAAAAGGTTAGTTTAGCTCATGTATTTCATGGTTAACTTGCCCAAAACCTATACAATGTGATACTATGGTGAGATTATAATACACTAGAGCCCTTGACAAGGACTTGATGGGAATATTCAAACAATATTTCTCATAGGTACACTTACATAACCATAATTGAACAAAAAACATGTGGGATAATGAACTAAGAAGTCAATAAACATATTGTACTGCAAAAGATTATATGTCAGTGTACACCAATCAACACACACCAAGATATAGATAGATGAAGGTGGCATCAAGTAGGTATAATACTAGGACATGAAAGATAAATAAATAAAGGCCTCACAACCAAGTGATCATTCAACCCATGGTTATTTTCATAAATGGGATTATCAGATGATGAGATATAGGGAAGGGTGCATCCTTAAGGGAAAGGTTTGATGATGTGGGTTGTGATGACTAACATGAAATAGTCATGGGTAAATAATAATTGTAAAATGAGATCTCAGGATTTAATTTGTTGTGAGATTGTATAGAGTGAATGCTTATAATGTCTGTAAGTTAAATCTCAAATTAATGGGGTTAAGATTAGTTTGATGAGATAAAAAAATCAATTTGACCTTAGTGTGACTAGAATAAACTCGGTATGATAGGTAGATCCTTATGTCAAATAAGGGTAGAGAAACTACTCATTGTCATATGTGGGGGTGACAAAAGGATAATGAAAGATAAGGTGTAGTGAGGGAAATTAAAGTCCAAGGGAAAAGGTAGGACAACCACACAAATAGGGAAAGGATGAGAATGAAAGTGAGAGATAAATATAGTAAATCTTTGGGTGGAATGTGTAGGCCATGATTGAGTGTGGGATGAAAATGGATGGATAATGATAGGTGGATGATGTAGGTGACAAGATAATCAAATAAATGATGAGACTAGGCATTAAACATGGAACCTAAGAGCATTAAACAAGGAACCTAAGACTATTTTTTACCATGTTACTTATTCATAGTTCCACCAAAGTGGTTTCTATTATTGGACATAACTATTTCCATTTATTATTTTTATATTGTCCAATTTTTCTATATTTTCATTTTTTGACTTTTTGAAGGTTGAGATTCCTTGATGAGCAATAGAAAAAATTGTTTGAAATGTGTAATGGTCATTTGGTCAAGGAGAGGTTCTTCTTTTGTTGTATCAAGTTAGTATGCCCTAGACCCATGGTTAGTAGTCATGACACAAAGGGCCTAACAAATTAGCCTTAATGTTCTTTTGTTCTTATTAAAGCTCTAAAAGTTTTTCTAATTTTGTATAAGAATAAGATCTCTTTCTTCAAATTATCTTGTCTTGTATTTATTGTTGTACTATATTCATAAGGTATTTTTATACACACATAAGCGATTCAGGGCATTGAGGGACCTCTCATCAAGGAATTAAAACTCTTGAAGTCATGTAACTCTATATACCTCAATGAGTGACAAATTTTGTAAAAGAACCCCAAGGTAGGGGAGCCTGATCTTAACGGGGAGGACAACATCATAACCAAGGAGAAGGGAATACATAGTGGCATATGTGGGTATGTGAATGGACGTATGGTAGGCTTCTAGGTAAAAATTTAACTGCAAATGCCAGTCACAACCAATTTCACTAACTATTTTCTTGAGGATTTCAATGATTGTTTAATTTGTACAACTTAAATATTACCTTGAGGGTAATACATGGAGGAAAGAGGTTGTTAAATACCAATTTTTTGGCATAATTCCTTGAAATCCCTATTCTTAAAAGTTGTACTCTTTTTAGTGAGTTTACTTTGTGGGATGCCATAGAGACATATGAGGTAATTTATGTTAGAATATATAGTCCACCAATATAACTTGGGGGGGGGGGGGGGGGGGTGAATCAGTTATCCAACTAATATCATAATTATCGTCCTTATTAAACTGTAACCCATATGAGCAGTATAATCAGAAACCACAACAAGATACTCATACACAATAACACTATATATGTTAACTAAAGAAACCCTTGATACAAGGGAAAACCCCGATAGGGATGGTACCCACAAGATGGTGCACTAATATAAATATTCGTTAATAGAGGATGGACCTTATTAGGATTCTATTACAACATTTAGTACATATCAGTCCCTCTTAGGAGACTTTGAATCCCTGTTAGGAGATTCCAACCCTGTTAGGAGTTGTGGAAGATAGTTGGACCCACTGCCCATATAGCTTCAAGACAAGACTAATGAACCCACTATCCAAATGATCTCTATATTGTTCCTTATAGAATAATAGAATTGAAATGTACTTCCTTCATCTTCCTTTGTCCTATCAACCAAACTTCTTCTCCTTTAGATCTTGTAACTAGATCACAAATCTCACATCTGATAATCCCTTGGATCTCTTACTTGCATTCAGTAAGCACTCTTCTCCTTTTCGCACTTCGCACTTCAATGGTTATCACCATGAACACAACACATTACAAACAAGGAAAACATCTTTCCTTTATACCATATCTTCAAGATAATTCCTTGAGTTGAGCTTGAGGCTTTCCCAATTAATTATAATAAGATAATTAATTAATTACAATTACAATAGCACTGTCAGCTCATAGTCTATACAAAAATTCACACATGTAATAATAGGGCTTGTATACTTGTTGATGTCATTATATGACTATCCTCTGTTACTATTTGACTGTGCCTCTCTTCATTGCATCTCAGATACAAGATAACAAACAAACATCAAAAATTACTTTCCTAATACTCTATCTCTGAACTACTCTCAATAAATTAGATATAACTTCTGTACTGCTTTGACTTACGTGCTGCACATTGAACCACATCATCAGGATATAGTACTGAACATGTCCACAACCACACATCAGTTTGTACAACTAACATCTCTCCCTACTACTCTGCTAGTCTTCACAGACTTACTACTATGTTAACATCAATGACAAACACAATCATGAATGCAACATGTCAATACTCTTCAATGCTTAGGATACTCCCCCAATGTAGTATCATCAACATTCATACTAACAATCTCCCCCTTTTTCATTGATGAAAACATAGATGAAAAAATCTAAGTTCCAAGAATATCAAAACAATACTCTACTGCTACTGTACTCAACTTCTCAAATCCTCTTCATCAATCAAATCTAAAATCCTTCGGAACACTGCTCTATTCTTCTTCTTCTTCTTCTTCTTAGGATCAACAATAGTTGTTCATAGTAAACAACTCGTAATACATATCTCCCCCATAGAGATATTCCTCCTTCTTTCTTACATGAATCTTTCTAAATCTCCCTAATAAAGTAGAGATTTTCATGCACTCTCCCCATACATACTTAGGAGATGTTTTTCATGCATATTCTCTCCCCCATTGACATCAATGACAAAGTCCTCATTTTGTCAATTTACTACTCCAATTCTTCAACCAACTCAAGTGTCCAAAGACACTGTTCAAGATCAAATACTAAGAGTCCTTAGTGACTCAACTCATCATAGATACTTCCCCATATGAGAAGCATCAACATTCAGTCTAGTCTAACAATAGTGCTATGTACCTCTAGATTGGTGCACTTATTGCATCATCTACTTAGAAGTAGGCAGGTGCATAACCCTGAGCATAGCTCTCAAATACTCAAATGTATTTTTAGGTAAAGGCTTCATAAATATATTTGCAATTTGATCTTTAGTATTCAAATACTCTAATCTGATATCTTTTTCTATTACTTTCTCTCTCAACACATTATACTTAATAGATATATGATTAGTCTTAGAATGCAATACAAGATTCTTAAACATACTCACTATACTTGTGTTATCACAGTAAATGATAATAGGTTCTGCAAACTCAATCCTAATATCCTTCAGCATTTGTTTCATCCACATCACTTGGTTATAGTTGTTCGCTACTGCAACATACACTACCTCAGCTATACTCTAAGAAATACAATCTTGTTTCTTGCTCATTCAAGAAACCAATCTTCCTCCAAGAAAAAATGCTCCACCATTGGTGCTCTTTTTGTTATCCATACTGCCTACCCAATTTGTATTAGTATACGTACATAGAGTAAAATCACTTGATCTATCATACCAAGTTCCATAGACATATGTTCCTTTCAAATATTTAAATATCCTCTTTACTACTGTAAAATGATACTCCTTAGGATCAGCTTGAAATCTAGCTACAATCCCAACTGCATTTGTTATATTTGGTCTGTTGTGAGTCAGATATTGCAAACCTCCAATCATGGATCTATTCTTCTGCTCAACTGCAGGTGTCGCATCCTTGCTAGATAAACTGTGACCAGTTATCATAGGTGTACCAATCAGCTTACAATTTTCCAATCCAAATCTTTTCAACAAATATTTCAAGTACTTAGCTTGTGAAATGAAAATACAATCATTTTTTTGCACAATTTGCAATCCTTGGAAAAACTTCATTTCTTCTATCACGCTCATTTCAAACTCATTCTTCATTTCTTCAGCAAACTTATCACTTGCTTCATCATTTCCTCCAAATATGATGTCATCAACAAATATTACTATTATTAGCAAACCATTCTCAATTTCTTTTAAATACAAGTTACTATTTGTCATACCTTTAGCAAACCCGAGCTTTGACAAATAACTGTCCAACCTTGCATACCAAGTTCTAGGTTTTTTTCTTCAGACCATATAGAACTTTATTTAGTTTATATACCATGTCTTTGTCTTCTGTGAAAGGAAAACCTTTAGGCTACTCAATATATACCTCTTCTTCAAGTTCTCCATTTAGGAAGGCTGATTTAACATCCATCTGATATACTTTAAACTTCTTGTTTGCTGCATAAGCCTAGAACATTCTTACTACTTCCATTCTAGCTACAAGGGCATATGTCTCCTCATAGTCTATGCCTTCTTGCTATGAGTAACCTTTGCATAAAAGTCTGGCCTTATTCCTTACAACTTCACCTTGTTCATTCATCTTATATACTTCTACTAGGAGTTGTCGACTCAACTCTTTCTTCTATTCTAGGCTCAGATCTCTACTCTTCAATATGATTCTCATTCTGCAAATTATTGTTAGTCTCAATGATAACTTCCACATTCTCATGGTTAGCCTTTGGATCAAAAATAGTTACCAAATCTATCTCTTCTACTACTTCCTCTTTCTTAACTAGTTTAGACTCATTATCTTTATCATCACAACAATTCAAGAATCTTTCCAAACTTTCTTTAAATTCTTCATCTTCATCAAAAAGTGACCTTTTCTAGATTTTCTTTCTCTCTTAGGACATCTAGACAAAAAACAACCAAACTCTTTACATGTGCAACAAACAAAAATTTCCATACCTTCTAGCCCTCTTTCCATGAGTAGATTAATACCTTCTTTGATCATCTTGTCTTCTTGGGATCTAGCTCTATCTTTACTTGTGCTTCTATTCTTTTGTATGCAACAAAAGGATTCTGGATCTGGAAACTAAATGCTCAATTCTTTACACATCATTAATGTCTCACCAAGAAACTTCATCTTCTAGGTGTCAAAATTTCCTCTATCAGACTTAGGACTATCTTTTCCAAAGTGATTCACCACTGATCTCCCAAAGCTATTAAGCTTTCTCTTCAAGGACCCGATGCTCTGATATACTAATTGTTAGAATATATAGTTCACCAATATAATTGAGGGGGTTGTTGGGGGGGGGGTGGGGGGGGGGGTGTGAATCAATTATCCATATAATATCATAATTATCAACCTTATTAAACTTTAACCATATAAGAAATATAATCAGAAACCACAACAAGGTACTCATACACAAAAACACCAGATATGTTAACTAGGGAAACCCTTGATCAAATGGGAAAACCCTAGTGGGGATGGTACCCACAAGATGATGTACTAATATAAATATTCCTTGTTAGATAATGGACCCTATTAGGAGTCTATTACAACATTTAGTACATATCAATCCTTGTTAGGAGACTTTGAATCCTTGTTAAGAGTTGTGCTAATCATGTTAGGAGTTGTGGAAGATAGATGGACCCATTGCCCAAAAAAATCCAAGGCAAGACCAATGAGCCCACTGTCCAAATGATCTTTGTATTATTCCTTGTAGAATAATAGAATTGAAATGTACTTCCTTCCTCTTCATCTGTCCTATCAACTGTAGTTCACTCCTTTAGATCTTGTAACTAGATCACAAATCTCACATCCAATAATCCCTTGGATCACTTACTCGCATTTAGTAAACACTCTGATCCTTTTCGCACTTCGCACTTCAATGATTATCACCATGAACACAACACATTACAAACAAGGAATAAATATTTCCTTTATACCATATCTTCAAAATAATTCCTTCAGCCAGCCTTGAGGCTTTCCTAATTAATTATAATAAGATAATTAATTAATTACAATTACAATAGCACTGATAGCTCACACTCTATACAAAACTTCACATGTGTGATACTAGAGCTTGTGCACTTGCATCATATGAGTGTCCTATGTCATTGTCTGGCATGCATCACTTTATTGCATCTTAGATGTAAGATGGAAAACACACATCAAAAATTGCTTTCATAATATTTTGTCTCTGAGCTGCTCTTAGTAAATCAGGTATAACTTCTTTATTGCTTCAACTTACATGTTGTGCATTGAATCATGTCATTAGGACACAATATTGAACATGTCCATGACCGTGCATCACTAGACAATCAAAATATTGTCCTTACAACTAAGATCTCTCTCTACTACTATGCTAGTCTTCACAGACTTACTTCTATGTTGAGATCAATGACAAACACAGTCATGAATGTAACATGTCAATACTCTTCAATGCTTAGGATACTCCCCCAATGTAGTATCATCATCATTCATGCTAACAATCTAATATGAACTTGGAGATATGTTTATCAGTAGTAGAGGTCAAGGTAATTGCCACAATCCACTTGGTAAAGTATTTAGTAGTAGTGACGATGTACTTATGACCATTTGAAGAGGTGGGGTATATTTGTCCCATGAGATAGAGGTTGTACCATGAGAAGGGCTAGGGTTTAATGATTGGTTGTAGTGATTGTAAAGGTGATGCATAAGTTATCACATTGTTGATAAATAACACATTTCTCTACAAAGTGAGAAGTGTCCTATTCCACTATGCACCAATAATATCTTGTTAGTAAGAGATTATTGGCACGTGGGAGACCACTAGAGCATCCATGACAAATTCCTTTGTGAACTTATTGAAACATTGTATGAGCTTCATTTGACCCTACACAACTAAGGAGAGTTTTGCCAAAGTTATTTTGATATAAGGTTCCTCCTAATATGGTTTTAAGGGATGCACAATGGATAAAGGTATTATGTTTATTGGTGAGGTGATATGATATCATCATGGAGGTAAGCATATATTTATTGATACGGTGAATTAGGACTAATAATGTCAAACATCACCTAGATTAGGCATGTCATATGGAGGCACCATATGATTCTACAAAAGAAAATCACATATTACCATTTTCAAGAATTGTGATTAATTACCCCATAGAAGCTATCGTGTTGGATACTTTATTATTTTCTCTAGGGGTCTAGTGGAATTGATTCTTTACAAAGTTTGTTTTTTCAAATTTTCAACTATGTAGTGATATGGAATCAATTAATTTAATATTCATTATTAATCTATTTGATGACATGTTGAGAGTCATTGAAGACAATAAAGCTAATGTTCTTCAATTTAATTAAAAGGTGAAGTCTAGTAACCAAAGCTCCATATTTTATAGTATTATTTGTACATTCAAAGGTTAATTTGTAAGACTTTGGTTTGTTGTCTCCTTATGGAGTGAAATATTGTATTCCTTCCCTTGATCCTTTTTGTGTGTATGATCCATCAAAGTATAATATCCATGACGTGTAAGGGGTAACAATCATGATATGATCATTAATAAAATCTATCACAAGGGGTGATCTCTTGGGATAGGTGTGACTAATTGGTTTTTTTATCACTTATTATTTAATTCATTTTCAATCCACATATTCAATATCAAACTCACTAAGGATCATTACCCATTTTGGAGTTCATTCAATGAGAGATACTTTAGACATGAGATAATCTTGAGGATCAATTTTCATAATAAGTTTGATATTATGATTGAACATGTAATGAAAGTTTATGTATGGAGAAGAAAACTACCATGCATGTCATTTCTATAGGCATATAATGTGTCTCACAACCAACAATTGCGTGGTTGATATGGAAAAAAACTCACTCTTTCCATTTTCATCGAAAGTAACCCCACTATAACAATAGTCTTTGATATGTAAAGAATTGAAGTTATCTCATAATAGATGGAACAAGCACTAGTGGTGAGGCTATTTGTGATTTAAGTTGATCAAAGACCTTATGAGAGAGATATTCTCACCATAAATTGATAACTTTGTGAAGAAGGTGAGCAAACAGTTGACATTTATCATCAAGTTGTGCAACGAAATATTGTATGAACTAAAGCTTGCCTTGCAAACTATAAATTTATTAAGGTTCTTTTGAGGTGGTATTTTTAGGATGTCATTGAATTTTTTAGGGTCCACCTCAATTCCTCTCTATGATATAATTTAACCGAGAACTTTCTTGATGTGACACCAAAGACACATTTCTTGGGATTGAGTTAGACTTCATCCTATTCTAGTCATTCAAGTATCTTTGTAAGCACTACAATGTGTGATTTTTTGGTTTTTGTTTCCCTAAAAGGTTACCAACATAATCCTCCATGATTTTATGTAGGTGGTTATAGGAAATTATTTCCATGATGTGTTGATAAACTGATCAAGCATTATTGAGTCCAAAGGGTATGAATTGGTAGCAAAGTGTGCCCCATCACATAGTGAAAATAAGTTTATATTGATCTTTTGTAGTAATTTTGACATGATTATATCTAAAGAATCCATCCATTTGAGATAGCATTCCACGTCCACTAGTAAAATCAACTATGTTATCTATGTTGGGGAGTGGAAAATCATTCTTAGGGCATGATTTATTCAGGTCTCAAAATTTAATATAAACACAAATTCCCCTAGAGGGTTTTCCAACTACTACAATATTAGTGACCCATTCTAGATAATCTATGAGTCTAATATCCAATATTTTTTCAAAATTTTCTCTAGCCAACAATGCTATTTATGGGTACATCTTTCTGAGTTTTTTTAACAAGCTTGGGATTCAACTATAGTGCAAGATGATGTACAACTAGGTCAAGGTCCAAACTAGGCATATCTACATATGAAAAAGAAAAATTATGCCGTGACTTTCGAATGAACTCAATCATGTCTATCTTTTCCTTTTCACTCAAAGATGTTGCTACAAGTGTAATCTTTGGATTCTTTATGGTACCTAGATTTAGTTTTGTTATATCCTCTATTATTATGGATGACTTATCATGAGGTATGATCATTAGTAGAAAGTAAACTTCTCCCTTATTTGGCACATCATAGAGGTTTTCGCCAAAGACGTACCCTTTGTCTTTACTTTTTCTTGATTTGAAGGTGCCTTAGAAAGGTTTTCACCAAGGGATTCTTTATTTTCTTTTTAATTTGTATTTTTCTCTTCACTTTTGCGACTGGGAGATTTTATATGTTTCCCAAAATATGAAAATTTATTGCAATTAATTTTATGCTCATATTCTCAAAAATCCTTTAGGTCTGACAGTGTCAATACTACTTCGTCTATTTCACATTTATCCAATGGTGGTGGCCCTTTTTATCCCAATTGATAATATTACAGTGTTTGAGTGGAAGGCTAGGAGATGTAAGGTCAAAGGGGTTGTGAAAAGTTAAATCATGGCATGGATCTTGCAAGGCATGTTTTCTCACTTATAACAATCCCCCTCCCAACATCGCTCATCATGGTCTATACAAATTTGAACCAGTGAGCAAGTTCTAATTCCAATTGTTAAGAATAACAAGACAAGACTTAAAACTAAGAAGGCGTGAATTAGTTGTGTGATAAAACTTGATCCATTAAACCATTCACCTTCAAAGTATATTAGATATGAAACATAAGCATTAAGACAAAGAAAATAATAATTCCATAACACATAACACCATATTTATTATGTGGAAACCCTATTAGGAGTAAAACCATGGTGGGGACCAAACCCAGTAGATAGTGTACTAGCACACAAGCCATGTTAAAGGTATAATGGGATCACACATGTATTTAAGTTCATTGCCTGGAAATTTCTACTTAAATATACAAAAGGGCCACAACCTTGAGATTAAAACAAGGGCAACAACCTAGAAATGGAAAATAATCCATTGAATTATGAATTGAATGATGACATATGAGTTATGTCCAATTATCCTACAGGCCTTTCAAACACTTAAGTACCAATTCAAACTTCATAAAAAAAAACTGCGTGATCTCATTCAACTTCGCAACTCAATCTTGTAAATTATTATCTCAATATTTCTATTATTATGAAGTATCATAAATATAACTTAGCTTTTACGTCATTGTTACCGAGCAGTAGTATTAAGTAAATATCATGAAAAATAAACTTGGAACACAACAACAATCACACATTTGAAACTATTATTTAACGTGGAAACCCTATAAAGGAAAAAACTACATATTAGAATGTTTAGAATAACTGAGAGAGGGGGAGAGGGTGAATCAGTTATCGAAGGTCTAGATGTACCAATTGAACAAACAAACACTTAAACAACTTTAGATCTTAACATCCATTAGCTCGACTTCTATAGTAAACTTTTAGTAACATAAACTAGCAGTACATTGTCCTAAATATAACAAAGTTTCAGAATGTAAATATTTATAATAAGTCATCACAAATAACATCCACACAAGTTTGACACTAGGATTTAACATGGAAATCCAATTTGGGAAAAACCACCAGCAACATGTCACCAATCTTTTACTCTTCTAAAGTGAGCTCTGTTAGAATCCAACCATGTTAAAGGTTACAAAATACACTATTAAGTGTGACCTTGTTAAAGGATTTAATCACCCTGTTAGGAGTGGCCTTGTTAGAAGACTTAGAATATTCCATTAGAATTCCACCTTGACTAAAGGATTTACATACGACCATTAGGTCAACCTTGATTAAAGGATTTCAATACTAATATAATGGTTAGAAAGTAATAGTAGGTTTTGATCTAGAAAATACAACTCACTCTATAAATATAGATCTCAATTTAGCTCAAATGCTGATCTATTGACTGGCCTTCATTATCATCTCAGTCTCTGATTCACTTGGCAACCCTTCAAGCAATCACTCTTCACCTCTTCTCAACTCTCCTCAACCTTTTGGTTAAGTTCGTCAATCAATATCATCAATAATTGCTCCAACCTTATTAGGTTAGCTCTTGTACCTCCTTAAATAGGTAATTCTAATCTTTTTCTACTTAAATACAACCATAGATCTTAGGGTTAGGTCAGATTCATTGAATCCTTCCAACATTTCATCTCTTATTTTCTATTCTAGAAACTTCTCCAGACTTCTCCTTGAATCCTTGCATAGAAATGTGTAAACATGGTTTCCCTTGATTTAAATGTTCCATGTCATCCATCCTTATCTTCAACATACTTTACATGTTTCAAGAAATCAACTTTATCAGCTAGAAATTATGACTTCTCATAAACTATCAAAAAGTTGCGCCTCGACCAACACTGTATTCTAACACTTTGTCATCACTAGGTTACTCGGTCACTACTAATTTTTTTTTGGCACATACAATGTCACTTGGTGAATAGTGATGCTTAGTCAACACTATTTATGCTTGGCTTGTACTGGGACTCGGTTGACACTAACATCGCTTGACATCTATTGAAAGTTCCTCAATCTTCTACGTTGTTGCTTGGTTAATCCTATGCATTTGGTCAATCTATGATCACTTCTTTCAAATCTTCTCTACAACTATCTTCTTTAGTTGTAACATGATTTAAACAATTATTTTATCTTCTCAAAGTCTAACTAATCAAGTGTCCATTGTCATTTCTTCTCATAACTCAACCTTTTCTCTAGGTTCTTTTGTTATGACCAACTTCTCAAATCCTCTTCATCAATCATCTAGATATGACACTCAAATCAAACATCAAATTTTCTTACCAATAAGGTTTGACACCAATGACAACATAAAAATTGTTGTAATTGTAGTTTCCAACAATCTCCCTATTTGGCATTGATGACAACACCTCTAGTTACCATGTAATCCAAAATATGTACTGAATTAAGAAACCTCCCTCTGCATACAATATCAGATCTTTATTTATATCCTTAATTTCATTTTGATTCCCATCTCAGTGTCCAACAGTCTCTTTCTTTTAGTTTCATTTTGATTCTCATCCATGCAGCTCTAATATGCAACACATAAGCTCCCTCTATAATATCAGATCATGAAATCAATCTGATTCTTCTACATTGTTGACAATACCTTACATTTTTCATCTTTCTTGTTCAATCTCTTCCTCTTTCTAATCACAAAATAGATAACTAAATCAATATTCTCCTTCTTCATGGTAACTAAATTACATCTTCTCCCTCTTTGAGAACAATTCCAAAGACACTTTGTTTATCTCATGCATCTTTTCATGTAGATATCTTCTTGTCAGTACTGAATTTTCCTTTGTCATCTATGTATGAATGATACAACCTTCTGTCCTTCTTCCTTCACTACTACTTTAAGCAACTTCTAAAGTAGGATTCTTTTGCATCAACTTTTAAGACATTTTGATCAACACATTCACCATTTAAGCTTAAGTAGCCTTATCTAGGGGAATCACCCCTAATTTACCTCTTAGATGTTCATGAGCATGCTTAGGTAAAGATTTTGTGAATATATTATTTATTTTCTCCTTATTATTCACATACTCCAATCTCACTTCTTTGTCTTGAATTAGTTCTCTCAAGTAATGATACTTGATAGCTATATGTCTGGTCTTTGTGTGCATTACAAGATTCTTTGATATATTTATAGCACTAGTGCTATCACAATAGATGACAACTAGATCAGTAATCTCTTCCTTCATACCTTTCAATAATTTCTTGATCCATATGATATTTGAACAACTCACTATTGCTGCCACATATTCAACTTCAACTATTGATTGAGAAATGTAGTTCTACTTCTTGTGTGTCCATGAAAATAGTCTCTTTCCTAGAAAAGAATCTCCTGCACTAGTAATTTTTCTATCATCAACATTACCTGCCCAATAAGAATTAGTGAACACTGTCAGTTCAAATTTATCATTCTTCTTGTAATACAATCCATAGTCTTATGTTTCTTTCAGATATCTCAATATCCTTTTCATTGCCATTATGTGATTCTCCTTAGGACATGCACAAAATCTTGCTACTATCCCAACTACTAATGCAATATCAAGTCTATCGTGGATAACATATTGTAGTTTTCCAATTATTGATCTATACAATGTCTAGTTCACATTAGTAGAATCATCATTCTTAGATAACTTATGTCTAGTGGTCATAGGTGTATTAACTAGTCTTGAATCTTCCATTCCAAATATTTGCAATATCTCCTTGATGTATTTGGATTGAGTAATAAAGATACTTTGCTTCATTTGATATACTTGTAAACCAACAAAGAATTTGATCTCACCAAATGTCATAAACATTTCAAATTGCTTCTTCATCTCATCTACAAATGATTTGTATAATTCTTCCTTTCCTCCAAATATGATATCATCAACAAAGATTTTAGATAACAACACCTCATTGCATTTATCAGTCTTCAAGTATAGATTGTTGTTATCATTAGTTCTTGCAAAACCAATCTTCACCAAATAATTGTGCAATCTTTTATACCATGGTCTAAGGGCTTGTTTTAAACCATATAGTTCCTTGTGCAACTTGCATACCATATTCTTCTTGCTGGGGTCTATAAATCCTTTTGGCTTCTCTATATAGAATTCTTCTTCAAGTATTTCATTTAGAATTGTAGATTTGACATCCATCTAGTATACCTTAAATCCTTTATAAGAAGAATATTCAAGTAGTGTTCTAAATCTTTCCAATCTTGCAATAGGGGAAAATTTTTCTCCATAGTCAATTCATTCTTCTTGTGCATATCCTTTGCATACTAGTCTAGTCTTGTTCCTTGTGACTTTACCTTTTTTATTCAACTTATTTATGAATACCCACTTTGTTCCAATAACATTTTTGTCCTTATATCTAGGTACCATTGTCCATGTTTTATTCTTTTCTATTTGCTCAATTCTTCATTCATTGCTTGAATCCAATCCTCATTCTCCAAAGTGTGTTTCATAAATTTGGGCTCAAACTCACAAAGTAAACATGTCTCACTTTTGAGTCTTTTCCTTGTCACAACACCAGATTCTTTATCTCCCATGATTTTCTCAGGTGCATAATATCTTCTCACATATTTGGCTAGTACAAGTTCTTTCCTTCTCTCTTCTTCTACAGGTTCATCTTGAAAAATGATTTCAAATTAATTTTCTCTCTGGTTCAAGTTCAGGTTCATGTTCTGCTTGTTCGACATTGTTTTCCTGATGTTCATCTCCCCCTGTTCGTGACTCAATATCATTTTGTTGCTACTCGTCACACATAGTCTATTGCTTGGCAAATTGCTCTTGCAACTCAATATTCCCATTTTGTTGTTGATTTGCAACTTTATTTTCTTATTCAGGTGGGGTACTGGGAGCACCATCATTCACATACATGAATGTACTATAATATTTAGGTTCTATCTTGCATTTAGCTTCATTCTTTTCTACATATTCATCAACTTTCAATTTGCACTTTCCACAACTTTGGTAGTGTTAGAAATAAAACACGTATAAGCTTTGCTCTTAGTGGAATAACCTAGGAATATCCCTTAATCACTTTTAGCATCAAGTTTTCCATTTCTATTATCCTTAAGTATATAGCATTTTCTTCCAAAAACTTTAAACTTTACATAGGTGCATATCCATACCATAATTCAAAAGGTGTAATATGTGTACCTTTCTTAACTTGCACTTTGTTCAAAATATAAACTATTGTACTTACAGTTTGTCTCCATTATTTTTGTGATACATTCTTCTCCATCATTAGTGTTTTAACATAGTC
Source organism: Cupressus sempervirens (assembly GCA_028749045.1). Classification (NCBI taxonomy): domain Eukaryota; kingdom Viridiplantae; phylum Streptophyta; class Pinopsida; order Cupressales; family Cupressaceae; genus Cupressus; species Cupressus sempervirens. The sequence continues at coordinate 789,323,244 of CM053786.1, forward strand.
CATGATTGATCTATTTCTCCTTTCAGCTATTTTATTTTGAGGAGGGGTCCTAGGTGTTGACATTTGCCTCTTGATTCATCTATCATTATAGAATACATTAAATTCATTGGAAATGAATTCTCCACCTCTATCAGATCTCAAACATTCCAAACTCTTTCATGTTTGCTTTTCAACTCTAGGCAAATATCACTTAAATAACTAAAAAGAATTATATTTTTCTTTAAGAAACATCACAATCATCATTCTAGAATATTCATCAATAATTAAAATGAAATATTTTTCTCCTCAATAGCTTTGAACACCAATAGGTCTACATAGGTCAGTATGAACAAATTAAAAAATATCATCAAATGAATATGTCTTGCTCTTGAAAGTAGACTTTGTCATTTTTTCCAATTGACATTGTTTACACATAACATTTTCAGGTTTCTTCAATTTTGGAAAACCTCTTACTCTTTTCATCTCACTAATGCTAACAAAATTGTAAAAATTTACATGACATAACCTCTTGTGCCATAACCAAATATCTTCATATTGTGTAAATAAAGATGTCTCATAAGATAAATCCAAATATAATAAGTCACCTCTTGTTTGATCACCACTTCCAATCAATTCACCATCAATATCAAATATTTTGGCCTTCCTGTGATGGAATTAAAATCTATATCCTGATTTGTTCAACTATGAAATACTCAACAAGTTATAGTTAAGTCCTTCAACCCAATAAGCATTGTCACACTTGATCTTATCAGTTAGTTGTATTAATCCTTTATCTTTCACAAGACATGGTACATCATTACCAAACTTAACATAACTTCCCTTGTATGGTCCAATGTTCTCAAATTTACTTTTATCACCAGTCATGTGATTTGAACAACCACTATCAATTATCCACCTATCACTTTTTTTCACATATGAGATTAATGTCATTTTCTCATCTTCATCAAAATCCTCTTTCATAGAAACATAGACAACTTCTTCATCATTGCTTTCAGATTCATTATCATTTTCTTCTTCAACAATGTAATAAGATTTCTTACCTTTACCTTTGTAGTCCTTGCTTCTCTTGTTGTCTTGGTCATCTCTTCTTCCTTTGTACTTCTTTTCCCTCTTTTCATCATTGTCTTCTTTGTCAGGACATCTTGAAGCAATATGACAAACTTTGTTGCATGAAAAATAGATTATAGGATGTTTACCTTTGTATTTCCCTTTGCCTCTTATAATTCTTCTAGCCATCAGCGCTTCAAGCTCAACAAGTTCATCATCAAAAGTATCACTATCACTCTTCACATATTTTCCTTTTCCTTTCTTGCAAGGAACTAATTTTGATTTAAAAGAAAATTCAACAAATATGGGAGTGAAGTTATCAAAATATGACATCTTAAAGCAGTAATCCTACCAATCACACCTTCTAGAGTTAGGTCATTACCTGGAGTACATCTTATTTCTTGTATTGTAAAAACCCTAACATCGTAAATATGAAGTAGAGTTCTCAATACCTTACCGATTATAGTTTCATCATCAATCTTTCCATTGAATCCTCTTATAGCATTTACAACCTCTTTAAATTTTGTCAAACTTACCTCTCAAGGTCTCTACTTTTTTTCTCGAGATATTCTTGTCTCCTCCATACATGGTCTGCAGTATATCCCACATTTACTTAGCATTATTGTAGGTCTTAGTGTCATCAAACTCACCATATCTTAGGGATGATGCAATCATCAACATAGCTTGGTTCTGTTCTTGCTTCTCCTTTAGTTGTTGAGTTGTCAAAGGAACTGTTGTTATTTCCACATATGCATTTTCTACAAAATGTATTGCACCTTCTCTAATTACTACTAGACATAGCCTCATCAAACTTTTCCATACAAGGAAGTTCTCTTTGTTCAACTTTGGCACCTCCTTTTTGTATATCTTGATTTTTAGCTTTAAGTACCTTCAAAATTTTCTCTACAAGCACCAATGTTCTAATACCAATTGTTAGAATGTTTAGAATAACTTTGGGGGGTGGGGGGGGTGGGGTGTGTGAATCAGTTATCCAACATCTAGATGTACCAATTGAGAAAACAAACACTTAAACAACTTTAGATCTTAACATCCATTAGCTCATCCTCTATAGTAAACTTTTAGTAACATAAACTAGCAGTCCACTGTCCTAAATATATCAGACTTATAGAACGTAAACATTAATAGTAAATCATCACAAATAATATCCACACATGTTTGACTCTAGGATTTAATGTGGGAGCCCAATTTGGGAAAAACTACCAGCAACATGTCACCTTTCACTCTTATGAAGTGAGCTATGTTAGGATCCAACCCTGTTAAAGGTTTAAAAACACACTATTAAATGTGACCTTGTTAAAGGATTTAATCACCCTATTAGGAGTGGCTTTGTTAGAGGACTTTAGAACATTCCATTAGAATGCTACCTTGACTAAAGGATTTACATATGACTATTAGGTCAACCTTGATTAAAGGATTTCAATACTAAAATAATGGTTATAAAGTAACAACAAGTTTTGATATGGTAAATACAACTCAATTTACAAATATAGATCTTAGTTCGGCTAAAATGTTGATCCACTGACTGACCTTCATTGTCATCTTAGTCTCTAACTTGCTTGGCAATCCTTCAACAAATCACTCTTCACCTCTTCTCAACTCTTGTTAGCCTTTTGCTTAAGTCTTCCAATTAATAACATCAACAATTTCTCCAACCTTATTAGGTTATGCCTTGTAGCTCCTTAAATAGGTAGCTTCGATCTTTTTTCACTTAAACACAATCGTAGATCTTAGGATTAGGTTAGATTCATTGCCTTACTATATTTCATCTCTTCTTTACTGTTCTAGAAACTTCTCCTTGAATCCTTGCATAGAAATGCACAAACACAACTTCCCTTTATTTAAATGTTCTAGGTCATCCATCCTTATCTTCAAACACTTTACATATTTCAAGAAATCAACATTGTCGTCTTGAAATTATGATTTCTCATAAACTATCAAAATGTTGTCCCTCGACCAACATTGTGTTTTGACACTCGATCATCACTGGGTCACTTAGTCGCTACCAATTTTCTATTCGACACATACATTGTCACTCAGTTAATACTAATGCTCGATCAACACTATTTATGCTTGGCTTGTACTAGCACTAGTTGACACTAACATCATTTGACATATATTGCAAGTTCCTTAATCTTCTACTATGTTGCTCAGTTAAGCCTATGCATTTGGTCAATCTATGACCACTTCTTTCAAAGATTCTATACAATTATCTTCTTTACTTGTAACATGATTTAAACAATCACTTTATCTTGTCAAAGTCTAACTAATCAAGTGTCCATTGTAGTTTCTTCTCATAATTCAACCTTTTCTCTAGGTGCTTTTGTTATGACCAACTTCTCAAATCCTCTTCATTAATCATCTAGATATGACACTCAAATTATATAGCAAACCATCTTACCAATAAGGTTTGACATCAATAACAATATAACAATTGTTCCAATTATAGTTTTCAACACCACCTGGGACCAACAACCCAAATAATTTCACTCTTCTAAAGTAAGCTCTACTAGGAGCCAACCTTGTTAAAGATTACATGCACATTTTTAGTGTGACCTTGTTAGAGGTTTTTTACATAAATATCCTTTAGACCTTATCACTCCTTGATCTTGTCTAAAGAGTAGCCTACTCTAAAGGACTTACAAACATCACTAATTGATGCTACCATATATGGTTTCATATACTTTTTAGATCCACTAAGCCAATCTAGATTTTTCTACTATAATGGTAAGAAAATAATAGTCAAATGATCTGTTAGGTTTTAGCACTAACTTGCTTATTCATATCTTTGTTCTCATATGTCTTCTTCCTTCTTTGATAGTAATGGGCACCTTGGCTGTAATAAACCCAATAGGTTATAACTTCTTCAAACACCAAAAATCTTATAGCTCTAATACCACTGTTATGGGCATCTTGGAAATACCCAAAAAATTGAACCAACTGCTGATAGGGATTTTAATGTCTTTGCATAGATTTAAAACCACATAACATGAACAAGAAGGAATTTATGCAAACTGAAGATTGAACCACTGCTGAAATAATATTAGTTCTCAAACTAATAAAATCAAATATATAGCAATAGATTCCAAAGGCCAAACCCTAGGGGAATGACATCTAGAATGTCACAAGAGAGGATAGATGTCCTCTAATGCCAAGAACAAATTTGTAACTCACACATCCAAGTTCTTATCAAATGCCATTCACAATAATCCGATGCTAAACAATGAAGCTCCCATCTCTATTTATACTTTTCCTTCACCCTTCTAGAAGGAAATTAAATATTAATTAATTACTTTTACTAGAAGCTTCCCCCTTCCAATAATTAATTCACTCTCTAGAAACTCCTCCCTTGCAATACAATAATTAATTAAATATAAAGTCACATTTTAATTTTAATTTACTTAATGACTTTATAAGAAATTAATTTAATCAATTTCTTATTTCTCCACTTAGCCTTTGGAGAACGTAAAGGCTAAGAACTCCACTGAGTTGCTAAAAAGATGAGGTCATTACAATGGTATCAGAGCAATAAGATTTTTGGTGTTTGAAGAAGTTGTAACCTATTGGGGTTATTATAGCTAGGGTGCCCATTACAGTGGTATCAGAGCTTGCTTGCAAAGTGTTTGACAAGAAGTTATAACCAATTGGGGTCATTACACTGATCTCTATTTGGCTGATTCACTTCCTCATACTTTCACTTTGCTCTAACTTTACTTGATCTTCCTTTGGCTCTACTCGATTCACCTTGCTTCTTTCCTTCTCAATACTTCTCAAAAATCACCAACTTAACAATATCGATCAACAACCAAAAAATTGGTTAATCATCTCCTTAAATAGTAATTTTTTGCTTCCATATTCTTCCAAGTTTTGTCGCTTAACTACATCCATAGATCTCAAATTCAATGTATTTAGTCACTAGAAAATATAAATTTCATTGAAATTTTCGCTCATCCTTATCTTGTTTCAATCTCCATCATTAGATATTCTTTGTATTTTTCTAGTCGTAGATCTTGTAACTAATTTTGACTTTAGCCTTTGAAACTCTCGAACATTCTCTATTTTCATCCAAAGTAGGCCTCAAATCTCATCTTTATTAACTTGTTCTTCCAACTTATACTCAATGAACATTATATTTCATTCAGGTAATATATTACTTGGTTTTAACATATGAATTTCTCAGTTAACACTTAACTTTAACTTCCCTTTTTGAAACACTCGGTGACAACTGTAGTCACTCACTGAAAACAATATTCCTTCCTTCACCTTGTTACTTGGTGCAAATTTTTTAGCAAGATGAATATATAGAATTCAACATTACATTACATAATTACATGATTGTAAAACAATCAAACCAACATTACATTGTCACTATCCAACTCATTCAAGTGCCCATTGAATACCATACTTATCAACTCTGTCATTGTCATATTTTCTTCAAATCCTCTTTATCATTCAAATGATATGACACTCTACTTAATTATCATAATGTTCAGCCAATTAAGACTTTGATATGAATGACAACATAAGAATTGATATGCCTCTTTTACATACATTCATAACATTCTCAGTTATATCATCAGTTGGGGCTAACAAAGATATCAACATGCTTCATAAACTCTTATGAATTCAATGATATAGGCCAATGTAATCCAAGAACAAAAATAGGCCACCATTAAGAAACAATAAAAATAATCATAAAATACCACCACAACAACAAAAACTCCATTTTGAGTATATGAACAACTCTACATTAATCATTGTGAACATTACTTAGGAATTCTACCATAAGATAAAATTACCTTGAACATCTCTAAATCATGAATTACTCTAGTCAAGGACACATATATAGGTCCTAAGAATACTATAGGTTAGCGACAAGAAATATGGCATAATTGGTCTGCCTTAATCTAGATACTGCAACATTATCATCACCAGAATAACCAAAAAAAAAGGCTAATAACCTATTTCTAACCAAATCACTGTAACTTAGTCAAATCATAACATCAACATCTACTACCCAAAAATGATCATCTATAAAAATCAATGAATCTATCTGCAACTATGCACCATTTAATTATCAATACAATGATCATACTTATCTAATCTCACTATAGAAAAAATTATCAACACTGTTAGGAAAAGAAATTTGTTGACATCAATGAAATTTTTTAAATATCACAACATATAATGCAATATCTTGAAACAGTCCCAACAATATCCTCCTTTTTCATTGATGAAGATATATGATGTGAAAAACCAAATCAATGCACAAAGATCAAACTCATCAATAATGTAGCATATATCTTTCAAAGTTAGAGAAAATATTCATAGCTATCTCTCCCTAAATCATATTTATCCCCAAATCATCGTGTTTTCACATAGATGTCTCTCCCCTTTAAAGGCACATGTATCCATTAAGTCAAAGAAATAAAATCAACTAAAAATAATTTTAAAAGGCATAATTCTCATGACCAACTACTCTCCCTTAGGAGTAACTTCCAAAAAAACCAATCCAGATGCATCATAATTTTGTTAGGATTACTAGACTTGTGCAATCCATGTATCATCTAGCTATGATTAGGAGGGACCATTAACCCAAGCATACCTCTAAATTATCCAAAGGCATCTTTTGGTAAAGGATCAGTGAAAATGTTTGCAATATTCTCTTTAGTAGCCACATATTCAAGTCTTGTTGATCTCAATTTGGTTTTGACAATTGACTGACAACACACTTAAGCTTTTTACTAAGTTCATGTTGAGCTAGTAACATATGCTGAGTATAATATGTATAGATGCTAAGTAAATCAAGTGCCAAGCCAGACAAAATTATTGTATGCGTCGAGCATCAGTATTATCAAGTGCCAAGTAACACAAAATGGACCTAGTTGTTTGTGATGGCACAAACAACTATGTAAACCATTTTTGAGCTGACTTATGGATTAATCTTGAAGCTTTGAAGATAAAATCAAATCTATTTGGATTCCCTATGCGATCAACATGCAACCAATTAGAAAAATGGAAGGAATTGAGTGGGAAAAATGAATGAATCTCAATCATAGATTCATACCTAACCCTAAGCCACCAAAGTCCTTTTAAAGGGAGATGAAGCCCCATAATTCAGTATGAGAGAGAGCATTAGAGAATGTATGTGAGGAGGTGATGCTAGTAAATATTTGAAGGAAGTGAAAGGGGTGAATTGATTAGTATACATTCAAGGTGACTTAGGAGAAAAATAGAATTGCAGAATCAGTTTGCAAAACAGAGGATTGAGGATACAACAAATTCATATCATATAAGAAACAATCAAGATGGACTAAATTGAGATCTAAAATCAGCAATACCAGATTGTAAGTAGTCAGATCAAACATTCTACTGTACTTTCTAACAATTGTATCAGCATGATGAAATCCTTTATATTAAGGTTGACTTAACAATCATAGTGAAATCCTTTAATAGGGTGACATTCCAAATGAGTGTTCAAAAGTCCTCTGGCTAGACACACTTTTAATAGGGTGTTAAAATCCTTTAATAGGGTGGGATCTAACAATCCTTTGTAAGCCTTTAATAGGGTAGAGCATGCGAGTGGTCAAATTATGTAACCTTAACAGGTGAACTTTATTGTTGTAGTAGTGAAGAATTGCGGGTGTCATCCCCACCCTAGTTTTACCTTCTCATTGGAGGGTTTCTGGGTAATCATATCTAGTGTCAAGTGTTTATGTGGATGCATTTACTTTACATGTTATTTCAATATGTTAATGCATGCATTGTTTTAAAGTTAGAAGTTTTATTGGCTAGAGATTAGTACTTCTGATCCACCCCACCTCTCAGAAGTGTACATTTCCCATTTGTATTTTCAACAATTGGTATCAGAGCTAAGTTCTCATCAGGAGAAACCTTACAGCTTGGAGAAAAGATCTTGAGATGGAGGTTTACAAGTTGGGAAAGACCATCAAGAATCAAGAGATTTAGATACATCTCTTACTACAACAACTGAATGAAGCCAAAGATGCATAGAGAAGTTTGCTAAAGAGAAGGAAAGAGATTGCTATGGCTGAAAATGACACACAATACAAAGAGATTGACACCACAAAGTTATTTGTAGATGGTAGCTCCTATGAATTTGATGCAACAATTGCAAATCTCATGGACAAGAACAGAGCACAAGATGAGGAGATTAGAAATCTCAAGTTGGAACAAGAATCACAAGCTATATTGCTATGTGAGGTGACTAAACAGAAAAAGAAAGCTATAGAAGACAAGGCCATGATTAAAGAAGACAAAAGAATTTTGGCAAATAGATTGGAAGAAAAATCAACAGAGCTATCTAGGATCTCAAACATGCAATTGGACACCTTAAGCCAAATGATGAATGCCCATCATGAGTTGAATGTCAAGGACATTGAGATAACTACGTTGAAGTCACAGAATGAGCAATTGCAGAATGATCTAAAAAGAGAAAAGGAGTTTGCAGAAAGTTCCAACAAGCCAAATGAAGCTATTAAGTACTTTGAGCAACCGCTGAAATCCCCTAGATCCAGTAAAGACACATCAGGATTGGGCTACACAAGAACTGAAGAAGGAGAAATATCCAAAGCTACTGAGGAAAGAAACAATGAAGGTAAACATTCTAAACCTACTTGTCATTATTGTGGAAAGAAAGGACACACAACTAATGTTTGTAGGAACAAGAATGTTAGTCAGAATGCTAAGCCAAAGAACATGATTCATTGTCACAAGTGCAACAAACAAGGGCATTAGGCACATGAATGTAGAACCAAAACCATGCATGCACCAAAATTTGAAGTATGCTGCTACAATTGTTAGAAGTTTGGACACAAAGCCTTTGAATGCAGATCCAAGTCCACATGGTCATCAAACAAGTCAAGAAAGGGAAGAAGCTATGAAAATTCCTATAATTGGGATTACAATACAAGACATAGCTATCATTATTATCAAGAGTATGGACACATCCCTAAGAATTGCATAAGAACACACTTCAGTGGTAGCTACAATAGATGGTTGAGTCAAACTACATGCTTTAGTTGTTTGAGGATTGGTCATATCAGTAAGCACTGCCCAACAAGGACAAAGGCACCTAACTCAGAGTTCAACAAGGGAAAAGGAAAGGTAGATGTTGAGCACATCAGAGGAGAGATGAACAAAACATGGAGGAAGAAAGATAGATGCAACATATCAAATGAAGGGATCACTTCACCTGAAAGGTCAAGTGATCCCATTTTATCAAACTAAGAAAAAAGGAGGTATATGCGACTAATATTTAAATGCTTCATCATACATCAGTTCCAAGATAGGTTAGTGCTAAAAAGGATAAACTAGCATGAATAAAGATGCAAGTCAACAAGGAAAAACTAAGGTCAAATCTTAAAGTTTTCATCTTACTACCGAGTGTGAAAAGTCTTCTTCAATTACCAAGTAAATTCTAGTGTGTGCCGAGTTGTCAGCCAAAGCCAGTTGAAGCCGAGTGAGTAGTAGCTTCCAATTGAAAGAAATTTCTATAAAAGCCAAGTAAGAGTAATTCTAATACTTTTCGAGTGATGGGAAAACCAATGGATGTCAAGTGAAACATAAATTGCATAGAAGCCGAGTTTACAACTATACATACACCATGCATTAAATGCTATATTTTGAAAGGGTATAAGGCAAATTTTTTCTCATTTTTCATCATTACGAACATAGAGCAAGAGCGAAAAAGAGTGAAGAAGTGATCTATGAGTAGGATTGAAGCATTTGCATAGATTCCAACAATGATCAAGCATCATTCCATCGATCTAAATGTATTCTTCACGTGCTGAGTTACATAGTTTCGTATTTGTTAAAACCCTAGTTTGTAAAATGGCCTCTAGTTCTAAGAATCCAAACAATAAGGAACCATTTGAAGTGTAGTTGGTCAGTAATGAGGTAAAACAACCAGACTTTAGGGCTATTCCAGAGGTTGCATACAAGAATAACCCAGTAGGTACGCTATCAGTTATTCCACCCAAGGTCGTAATGGTTCAGGACGTGAGGAAATGTTATAACTGCAAGGTTGGAGGAATTGAAGACATGGAAACTCGTCACACTTATGATAAATTATGTGAAAATAGAGTGTTAAAGGATGAGTTCAAGATTGTTGAGCACAAGGGACTAACCCGTGCCCTAGATTTCCCCACTGTTTTCAAAACCGAATGGATCAAAATTGTCTTAAGTAGAATCCATGATGGATGCCTATGGCTAGAAGGTGGATCCATAAAACTATTAAAGAGTATTGTACATGGGGTTATAGGATACCCAACCCTAGATCAGCCCAAGGCCCTAAGGAGTGACTCTAAAGAAGTGATTGAGTGAAATATAGGGGTAAAGTGGAACAAGAGAGGAATGACCATCGACACTATTAAAGATCCACTTCTTGAATTTGTAGTGAGGGTCATATCACATAAATTCTGTCAGTTAAGCCAACTGAATAGTGTTCCTTGTAAAGTAGTTGATGTAGGATATAAGATTGTGAAGAAAGATCATACTTATAATCTTGCAGAGCTACAATTGTAGCAAATAATGGAGAACTTAGGAGAAATAAGGAAATCTAAAAGTGCTCAATGCAAATTTGGTTCAATTTTGGTATGCACATTCTTTTATGTTCAAAATTAATTTCCATCTTTTCATAGAGTAGGATGGAAGACCAATAGGTCTGTGACTGTGCATATAAATGAGTATATTGAACAAATGGGAGACAATTTTGAGTAAGTAATGACTAGTTACTTTGAAGACTTCAAGTAATCCAAGGCTGAGAATTCCTATTTCCCTGGTAGAGAAATACTAAAATGATATTTGCTTCTTGGTAGACATTGACTACACCTTCATCTAGACTGTAGTGCCCAGAGTGAGATGCCTAAGGCCTTTGGGTTATGAAATCAACATAGATGAAGCATCAGCTGCCATCACTGCACTACTTGCAGAAGAAGTTGATAAGTTAGCAAAAATCTTTGGTAACTATGATGTTGTGAAATCTAAAGTTGAGATGGAGTTGAAAAAAACCTCTACTTTGAAAAAGAAAGATAAAATGGTGAGGAAGTTGAAAGCTAAATTTGGTGAAGGAGTTGAAGGCAATGATGAAGATTATGATGATGAAGAAGAAGAGGAAGAACATGAGCAAGGTCAAGAAACTCTTGCCCTAACCCAAGGCATGGGTGAAGATGAAGAAGAAGAAGGTGCCAAGGTGGAACAAGCCAAGGAAGCACCAAAAAAACAAGAACCAAAGAAAAGAAAGGCTAAAATACAACCTGCAACACAAAAAAAGGGAAAGAAAATTGCAAAACCAAGCCCTGAAGAGCCTACCACTCTAGCTACAAGAGCTAGCACAAGGGCCACCACTCAAAAGGCCAAGGAGCAAGTAAAGGAAAAAAAGAAGGCTACTGAACAACAAGGTCCTATGTAGAATAAATTAAGGAGAAAATATGTTGCACAACCTGAGTCTAATGGTGAAAGGATCAAGTTAGAAGATACAAGCCAGTTCAGAGTGGTAAGTCATGCTCCCAAGTCTGATATTTAAAACATTTGTGATAATGTTAGGGATAATGCAAACTTAACTAGTTTGAAAAATATCGATTTTAATAAATTGAGTAGAGAAGATCAAAATAAGGTTGAAGAATCAGTGTATGCCATGATGGAAAAATTCAAGAATACCCCTCTTAAATTTGACAATACAATGCCCAAAGACTTATATTCAATTGTTGAGAATAAATGGCACTATTGCCTAAGTATGGAGAAGGAAATAAGAGAATCTACTTTGGCACAAGTAATGCTAGAATTGTCAAAAGGAAAAATAACCAAGGCAAATAAGAAACATGGTAGCAAATTTGCACCCAAGTATAAGTCATTTAGCATCCCAAAATAAGATTGAAGATGTTGTAAAGAAATCAACTCAAATATGGAAGTTGATATATGGCTTGACTACTGTCAAGGAAGGAGAAGAGGATCCCTTTGAGGGAAGGAACAATGGAGAAGATGAGGATAATGATAAGAAAGGAGAAACTAAGAAAGAAAAGGGAGATAACACAGTGGAGGAGGCACAACAACAAAAGGATGAAATGGCAAAAGCTAGGGAGTAGCAAACAGAATAGAGTGTGGAAGACACACAATTGCCACCATTAAGCCCTCCACATGACACAAACACACCTGCAGTCACAATAAAAGTGAAAGATGTTCCTAACAGCTTAGCTCAGAACATTAATCCACTAACTAGAAAGGATCTAAAGAAGATCCTTGATCAATCCACACTACAGACTAAATTGTGTGATAATCCAGTGTTGATCAGTGTGGATGAGCTACAAAAAATAGTAGCTAACATAACTAGGGATAAGGTGAATACACAAGAACCACCTTCTACTATCCTTATAGCTACTAGTGGTCAACCTCCAGTGTAAAAATCAGAGGATACATCAGCAAAGGTTGACACCACAGTCAAAGTTGTTATGATTGAACTACAGACTCAGACTATAAAGGAGCCCACAAAGGAACAAGCAGGACAGATAGATGCTTCTGTACCTACTACACAAACATAAGGTGCACCACAAATAATTGTAATTGATTAAGGAAAATCAAAAGAAGACAAGGAAATTCCAAAGGAAAAGGAGAAAGAATCTATTTAGACATTGGTTAATTTACAAACAACCGGCACTCCTACCAAAGTCCTTCAGAGGCTGAGCATTGATGCAATGCCACTTCAAATTTTAGCACCAGGCTCGAGCTCAAAAAAGGTTGCAAGGGTACTTCACTATGGAGACCCAACACTAGATGAAGAAATAGTTATACCAAAATATGAATATGCAACCATGAACCTAGAACAAATCAATATCACGCAAGAGGCATTTGAAAGGAAGAAGAACCAAGAAATACTCAGAAAGGAGTATAAGCAAAGGAAAGCACTAAATGAGATCAAAGACATCTTTTTAGATGCATTCAACTTGCAAACACCTAATGAAACCAAGCCTATATTAGAACAATTGTCAAAGATTGTTGAATAGGGGACAAATGAAGACCAAGAAACCAATGCAAAACTCATGGAATGGTTTGAAAAGAAATTTAAAGGTAAAGTTAATGAGAAGATATCTAGTGGAATAACATTGTCACAAGTAGAGTTGGCTACAAAGATAGAAAAAGTGAAGAAGTTACTTGAGAATATATTCTCATTGTACACAAAATTGTGTGACCCCACACTCTTCACACGAGAGACAAGCCACATGATTTTGAGTTTAGAAAGGAATTTGAAGATTTCAAGCACACAACTATCTCAAAATCCAATTCAAGGTGAGAAGCATTTCCATACAGTGATTCACACACAAAAGGAACTAGCTATATTAATAGCAAATTAGGCTAACACAAGAGCCAAGCTAGTCCAGATTCAAGCTTCCTTGACCCCTCACATGGAAATACTACAGAAGGAACTAGCCTATGTTGAAACAATGCTAAAGAAAGATCCTAATCTTTCAACATTGGACAACTTATTTCACCTTGCAGCAGGGACAACCATCCAAATCAAATCATTAGATGTTGCAATAGACAACTAGGATGCTACTCTCAAGATTGTAATGGAAGTGAATATGAATTTTCTAGTTGAATACACAATCAGTGTATAGACCCTTTGACATAAGTGTCAAAAAGGGGGAGATAAATGTAAAAGATGGAGATAAAAACCAGGGGGAGACATACACATATATGCAAGGGGGAGACATGTGGAAGGTAGATAAAAGAGAAGATCAACAAAGGGGGAGCAAACAACATATATTAGATAAAGAGTATTAGAATGATTGAAAACAAAGAGTAATAACAAGAGGCAAATCTATTCAGAGAGATTTTGGATGCAAAAAAGACACATTAACTTAGGGGGAGTTACAAAATTTTGAGGTATATAGTCCATTACAAAATTTTGAACAATTTTGAAGTTTTGTATATATGTCAAACTGGCTGTATATTATACTCGAGGAAATTAGATTCATCATGTAGAGTTAAGTGTTTTTTCCACTCATGTCAAAGGGGGAGATTGTTGATCTTAGATTGGTTTTGACAATTGAGTGACAACACACTTAAGCTTTTTACTAAGTTCATGCCGAGCTAGTAACATATGCCGAGTATAATATGTATAGATGCTGAGTAAATCAAGTGCCGAGTAAATTGTAAGTGCCGAGTGAATAGTAGATGCTGAGCAAATTCAAGTGCTGAGCTAGACATAATTATAGTATGTGTTGAGCATCAATATTATCAAGTGCTGAGTAACAAAGACTGGACCTTGTTGTTTGTGATGGCACAAACAACTATGTAAACCATTTTTGAGCCAACTTATGGATAGATCTTAAAGCTGTGAAGATAATATCGAATCTATTTGGATTCCCTATGTGATCAACATGCAACCAATCAGAAAAATGGAAGGAATTGAGTGGGAAAAATGAATGAATCTCAATCATAGATTCATACCTAACACTAAGCCACCAAAGTCTTTTTAAAGGGAGACGAAGCCCCATTATTTAGTATGAGAGAGAGCATTAGAGAATGTATATGAGGAGGTGATGCTAGCGAACATTTGAAGGAAGTGAAAGGGGTGAATTGATCAGTATACATTCAAGGTGACTTAGAAGAAAACCAAAATTGTAGAATCAGTTTGCAGAACAAAGGATTGAGGATACAACAAATTCATGTTAGATCAAAAAGGATCAAGATGGACTAAATTGAGATTTGAAATCAGCAATACCAAATTGTAAGTATTCAGATCAAACATTCTAATGTACTTTCTAACAATCGTATCAGTAGGATGAAATCCTTTATATTAAGGTCGACTTAACAATCATAGTGAAATCCTTTAACAAGGTGACATTCCAAGTGAGTGTTCAAAAGTCCTTTAGCCAAGCACACTTTTAATAGGGTGGGATCTAACAATCCTTTGTAAGCTTTTAATAGGGCAGATCATGAGAATGGTCAAACTATCTAACCTTAACAGGTGAACTTTATTGCTGTAGTAGTGAAGAATTGTGGGTGTCATCCCCACCCCAATTTCACCTTCTCATTGGAGGGTTTTTGGGTAATCATATCTGGTGTCAAGTGTTTATGTAGATGCATTTACTTTACATGTTAGTTCAATATGTTAATGCATGCATTGTTTTAAAGTTAGAAGTTTTATTGGCTAGAGATTAGTACTTTTGAATCCCCCCCACCTCAGAAGTATACATTTCCCATTTGTATTTCCAACAAGTCTCACTTCATTCTAATTTAGATTATCTCTCTAGAAATGATACTTGATAGGGACATGCTTTATTTTTGAATGCAAGACAAGCTTTTTGAAATGTTAATAACATTTGAATTATCATTGTGAATAACAATAGGTTGATCGATATATACTCTGATAACTTTCAACACTTATTTTATCTAGACAACTTGTGTACAATGAATAGTAGTAGAAATACATTTACCTTCAAAAGTAGATTGAGACATGCAATCTTGCTTCTTAATTAAACACAAAGTTAACATTTTTCCAAAACTAATGCACCATCACTAGTGCTTTTCTCTCATCCACTTTTCGTGCACATTAAGCATCATTTTAATCTTTTAAAGATAAATCATTATACTTATCATACCATAATCCATAGTGAAATGTACCCTTCAAATATTTGAATATCCTACTAATAGAAGCAACATGTGATTCCTTAGATTCAACTTGAAACCTTATAACAATTCCAAGAACATTAGATATGTCAAGCATAGTGTGTATTAGATATTGCAATCAATTAATTGTTCATCATTGATCTATATCTTGTCAGATTAGTATTAATTGAAATATCATCCTTTTTCAATTTGCAACTAATTATCATAGGAGTTCCAGTGGGCTTTGAATTATTTATGCCAAATTCTTTAGCATCTTTTTCATATACTTAGATTGTGTTATGAAAAATCCAAAATTTAGTTGTAAGATTTGTAAACCAAGGATTTTTTTCATCTTACCTATCATAGACATCTCTTCAATGAATTATTTTCTCACCTTGTCATTTCCACCAAAAAAATCACACCATCCCCAAATACTTCAATAATCAAGATATTATTAGTGTTAATCTTGAAGTATAAATAATTTTTTACATTTCCTTTACAAAAATCAAGATTCAATTAATATTTATCTAACCTTTCATACTAGGATCTTGGGGTTTATTTCAATTCATATAAGGATTTCTTTAATCCACAAACCATATCATTCTGATCAATCAAAGGAAATCCATCATGGTTTTCAACATAAACTTCCTCTTCTAAATCACTATTCAAAAATGTTGACTTGACATCCATATGCTATACTTTGAAATCTTTAAAGGTAGCATATTTAAGAAACATTCTAAGTGCTTCAACTCTAGCAATAGTGGAAAAATTCTCTTCAAAATATACACCTTCCATTTATGAATATTATTTAGAAACCAATCTATCTTTAATCCTTATAACTATAGCACATTCATTTAATTTGTTCCAAAGAATCCCATTTAGTTCCAATTACATTCCCATTTCTAGGTTCAGGAACTAAAATCCATGTCTTGTTCTTTTTAATATTATTCTTTTATATCTTTGAATTTCATCTTTGAATGATTCACTAATATTACTAGGTTCAACTTAAGAAATTAAGAAAATATCATTCCTATTAATCCTTCCTCTTGTTATAACTCCATGATCCTTATCATCAATAATCTAATTTTCTTCATGATTTAACTTTACATACCTCAAACTCTTCTAAATTGTAGATTCGTGCATAGTAAACTTGTTGTCACCACTTTCTTCAATTTGTTTAACCAACCCTTTCCGATTTTGATTCATAACTGCAATATCTTCCTTGTATTTGATAGCTTTCATCCACTTTAAAATTAGCAGTTCCAATATTTTTCTTTAACCAACTATTGTAACATTTGTAGGCCTTTCTCTTAGTTGAATATCCCAAAAAGATTCCTCCATCACTTCTAGTATAAAACTTTCACATACAATGATTTCTCTTAATATAAAATTTACTTCCAAAGATTTTGAAATACTTTACAGTAGGGACACAACCATATTATGGCTCATAAGGTATTTTACTAGTTCCTTTCTTAATTTCAACCTTTTCAATGTGTAGACTGTAATTCTAATTGCTTCTCTCTGGTACATATGAGGTAATTTTCTTTCCAACATTGTAGTCCTTGTTTTGTCAAGGCTAGTTCTATTCCTTCATTAAGAAATCTCATTCTATTGAGGGATTTTGGGGCTAACATCTATATCTTTATCTAATGTTCTTTAGAGTAAGTTCTAAACTCACTAAAAAATTTAACCCAGACCATTCTAGAATAATCATCAATGAAAAGAATAAAATGTTAGAATAAAGAAATAACTTAATTATTAAGTCATCTAGAATTGATCATTAAGTTACCTTTTCTTTTCTCTTAAGATTTCACATTGTGCATTAGTGCCATTTAATAATTATATTAATGGTTAAATGTCTTCCTTTTTTAGAGTTTCTCATTTTAGACTCCCGATCTCCTATATAAGGATTAATCATTGTATACTTTATAAATTTGTTTGATATGATAATATAATATTTTATATTTTCAAAGCCTAAATCCTTGATTTTTTATTCTATTATTCCTAGTTGACCATCACCCACTAGCTTGGAGGGTATGAAAACAAACTATCTAGCCAAGCTACAAGACAATCTCAGTGGAAGCACAACACAACACAAGATTTGACAAGAATTTAACTTCTTTATTTATCAAAAACTTATTACATGCAAAGTGTTGGGTGATAAGGCCTTCCCAGTTATGACCAATTACATAAGCAATTATGGTAATAATTCTGCAAGATCTCATAAGACCCAAACAAACCCTAGCTAGACTAGATTTATAACACCACAATAACCTGATAGAAAGCTCAAGAAAGCTCTAAACTTGCACTCGCAAGCCACCAAGAAACCTTCTTGTTTCCTAAGCCCACACTTAACTACTATCTTTGCTACACTTTTCTCATCTCAGCTACTCCTTTCTAGCTAGCTCACTATCCCTTTTTTGACTCTTCTTTCATTGCCCCAAACCCTTCTTTTATACTTGCATAGCCACAAGTCAACCTCTTGATAATAGAACTCTTTAGAACTCAAAAAAAACACAATATACCTTAAGTTACCTAAAATACACATAGGAGAAAGAACCAAGATCAAGAATAGGTCCTCATAGATCCCATTATTGATCCACATCATGATAAAATATAACACAAATCAAATGCATTGGTCAATTGGTTAAACAATCAAGAACATATGGATGGTGAACCAAACTGCCAAGCAATAACATCAACAACTAAGCACATTGAGTATACTCCAAGCATACCGAGAAAATCATCCATTGAGAAACATGTTTATTGAGCACAAGTTTTATTGAGAATAACACCAATCAAGCATGAACAAGATCACGAAGCCCATCTAGTTACTGAGTTTGTTGGTGAAACCACATCTTCAAATCAATAATTATTACTAAGTGGCCAAGCATCACCAACTTTCAATTGAGTTCACCAACTCCAAGGTCAAAAGCCACTCAAACATATAGGATTTCCAACTATCCCAAGATGTTCTTGCATTATACACCCCAGGTGCAAAAATTATGTGCTCAGTAATTGGATGAACATCTTCTAGGATTTAATATATAAATATCAAACTAATTCTTTATAAACATGTCTTCCAAGTCCTCAATTTTTACACTCTTTCTTTTTTCCAACTATGCAAATCCTTTTCCACAACAAACAAGTGTTTACCTTGTCCATCCACATCCTTCCTTAGTGTGCCACGAGTCTATTTTCCATGTTGATCTCTACCCCTTTTAGAATCCTTCAACTCAACCCTCTTACCGAAACTCAGGTTCCTCCTATCGAGTTCTTCATCCTATAAAGGAATCAGGGAAAACTTTCTACCACCCTTCTTAACAATAAATACAATCATGTACAACCTTACAATCATACTACCAAGGTCTTCCAAGCAATAAGTGACACGAACTCATGTCAACAATATCACACAACACTGGATCCAAATACTTCCCAATCTAAAAATTAATAAGATACTACTCCCTCACCTCTAAATCATGTTCAACTTGTGACCAACTAATCCTATAAGGACATGGATATCTCACTCTCTTCAAACCAAGTTTCTAAACCATCTCCTCAACAACTAGCTTATTAGTACTACCACTATCCACAATCACATTCCAACATTTACCTTATGACTTGCATCGAGTCCTAAACAAATTCCTCCTCTAACAAGGTTCCAACACTTTCTTACCGAGTAATACTCACCAAACAAGAAAATTAGCTTCCACCTTAGGCTCATTCATCGAGTCTTGATTCTCATTCACCATAGTAGCTCTTTTATCACAAAACTTCTTACAATTTTTGGGACATTCAAATGACCAATATCCTTATTCACCACATCTATAACAAATACCTTTAAATCCACCTCTACCTATTCTTCTCCTTAGTTCAATAGGTTTTGGTTCATCTTCAACAATAAATTTATATTTTACCGAGTCTTCCATCATAGATTACCTTGAGTTATTCTCGTCAACTTATATTCTTCTTTCATAGGATACTGATGAGTATCCTTAATCGAGTCAATCTTCAAAATGCTAATCTCATCTTGAATATTGAATCTTAAACCATTAATATACCTACCCGCCTTTTCCTTAGAAATATTTATGCCAAAACTAAATAGTTAACTTGTAAAACTCCTCGGTACCTTCACAATCATATGGTTCTTGTTGATATATGATTGAAAAGATCATTTGAGTAGAAAAATTGTTGAAAGAAGACTGTGTGTTTTCAATCATTGTTTTGTCACTGATGTCAAACTTGCTATATGCTGGTAAGACAATTGATTTTATGTTTCAAGCACTATCACTTAGTTGATTGATGAGGATGATTTGATCAATAAGATGTAACAAAAGTACCTAGAGAAAGGTTGAGTTATGATTATGTATTGAAGTGCAAGAATCAATTAAGATAGTGATAACATAATGTATTGATGATCTACTTGAGGTTATAAAATGATTGGCTACACTTAGAAAGTTCAGAAGAATAAGGTTGGACAAAGTTCATTTGCTAAGCTTGACCAAGTTGATAGAAGGTGCCAAGCAAAGTTAGTGCAAGCTGAGCAAAAAGTCAGTTGGATCTGAGTGAAAGTAAATTATAGTGGATGTTGAGCAAGTTAGTAGGTGTTGAGCAAGATAGTTGAATCCGAGTGATTTTCAGTTGATACTGAGTACTAGTAAAATCCAGTTGATGCTAAGTGATTTTACAATGGATGCCAAGTAACACAGTATGTGCTGAGTATTAGTAAATTGATAATGCCGAGCTACTCCATTATGAAAAAGATCAAAGATTCACCAAATAAAAGCCAACAAGTTTGTTTTCTTGGAACTTGTAAATCAGGAGGAAGATAAGATTGATGAGCTGGTGGCACATAATCTTATGTAAGCTATTTTGGAGACGAATTCAAATGGATTCTAGGAGAAGTTTCTAGAGAAGACAAGATATGGGGTAGATACATTGTATCCTACCTAATCCATCAAAAACCCTAAATTTTGAGATGGATAATGAGCAGGAAATGAGTTCTAATTTCTTATATGTAGGGATGTCTAGTCATGAAGCAAAGAGGTTAGAGAATTTTGAATGTGAAAATCTAACAAGGAGAAGGAAGATGGTTTGCTTCATCAAGTGACCCAAGAGAAGAAGTCTGCAATGGTGAACTAAGAAAGAAGGCTTAAAGAGGATGAATGCTTGAAGGGTGAACAAGGTGTCAGAGCTACAAAGATTAGAAGCCAAGTAGAGTTGAGGATTGAATAGTGATCTGTAATTTGTAAGTAAGGTTGTAAGTTGTATCAGATCAAAGCTCTACTGTTACTTTCTAACAATTGTATCAGATTAGGGTAAATCCTTTGGAGAAAGGTTGACTTAACAGTCATTGGAAAATATTTTAACAGGGTGGAATTCCAAGTGAATGGCCTAAAGTCCTCTAATAAGGCTCACTTTTAATAGGGTGATTGAAATCCCTTAACTAGGTCACGTTTAAAAGTGTGTGTTGTAACCTTTAATAGGGCATCACTTTAGAAGAGTGAAAAAGGAGTAGCATGTTACCAGTAGTTTTTCCCAAATTAGGTTTCCACATTATATCATTGTGTCAAATGTGCTGATGGATATGTTGTGTTTTATGATTTATACTTCTGCATGTTAATGTTACAGTAACATATTAGTTTTGGTTAACACACAATGAATGCATGCATGGTTAAGAAAGTTATAAGGGTTCACTGAATTGTGAAAAGTTTTATTTTTTACATCTAGACCTTGAATAGCTAATTCATCCTCCCCTCTTAGTTATTTTAAAAGAATTCCAACAATTGGTATTAGAGCCACAATTGCTTAAGAGGATTAGTTTTAAGGTACTAAAAGCATAAAGATCAAAATGTCAAAAAGAGAGGTACCCAAGCTAAACAGAGATAACTTTCCTGCATGGCAAAGTTTGATGAAGCTACACCTTGGAGGACTTGGAGATTATGCACAATCTCGCATTTCAATAACACATGTTGATCTAGTAGGAGCCCTAACTACTGAAGATCCGAAGAAAAAGAAAGAGCACAATCAGGCTATGTTGGAGATCGCCTCTACCCTAAGATATGCTGAGTTTGATGATATCAAAGACCTTAAGAGTGCAAAGAAAAAGTGAGATGCCCTAGACACCATCTATGGGGGAGACAAAAATGTTCAAAGAGCCAAGTCAAGGAGCCTTAGAGGTAAGTTTGATGACATGAGAATGGAAGAAGGTGAAAACATTGCTCAATATGTTGCTAGAATAAAAGAAGTTGTTAGTGCAATAATAAGAGCTACTGGTAAAATAGATGATGATACTGTGCTAAGTAAAGTCTTGAGAACATTGTTGTCTATGTATGTATTAGAGTGTCTATAATCCAAGAGCTAAGATGTATGCCAGGAAATGATCTAACCCTTGAAGGTTTAGTAGGAAGACTCATTGCTTTTGAGTTATCTAATTTTGACAACTATAGACTAGAGAGTATTGAACCATCTTTCAAAGCAAAATTGTTACTAAAGGATTCTGAGGAGGTAAAGCCAAAGAAGAAGAAACACAATCAGGCTATGTTGGAGATTGCCTCTGCACTAAGCTATGCTGAGTTTGATGATATCAAAGACCTTAAGAGTGCAAAGTAAATCTGAGATGCCCTAGACACCATCTATGGAGGAGAAAAAAATGTTCAGAGAGCCAAGTTAGAGAGCCTCAGAGGTAAGTTTGATGATATGAGAATGGAAGAAGGTGAAAACATTGCTCAATATGTTGCTAGAATAAAAGAAGTTTTTAGTGCAATAAAAGGAGCTATTGGTAAAATAGATGATGATACTATGCTAAGTAAAGTCTTGAGAACATTGTTGTTTGTGTATGCCATTAGAGTGTCTGCAATCCAAGAGCTAAGATGTATGCTAGGAAATGATCTAACCCTTGAAGGTTTGGTAGGAAGACTCACTACTTTTGAGTTATCTAATTTTGACAACTATAGACTAGAGAGTATTGAATTAGCTTTCAAAGCAAAATTGTTACTAAAGGATTCTGAGGAGATAAAGCCAAAGAAGAAGAAACACAATCAAGCTATGTTGGAGATCATCTCTGCCCTAAGCTATGCTAAGTTTGATGATATCAAAGACCTTAAGAGTGAAAAGAAAATGTGAGATGCCCTAGACACCATCTATGGAGGAGACAAAAATGTTTAAAGAGCCAAGTTAGAGAGCCTCAGAGGTAAGTTTGATGACATGAGAATGGAAGAAGGTGAAAACATTGTTCAATATGTTGCTAGAATAAAAGAAGTTGTTAGTGCAATAAAAGGAGCTACTGGTAAAATAGATGATGATACTATGATAAGTAAAGTCTTGAGAACATTGTTGTCTATGTATGCCATTAGAGTGTTTGCAATCCAAGAGCTAAGATGTATGCTAGGAAATGATCTAACCCTTGAAGATTTAGTAGGAAGACTCACTACTTTTGAGTTATCTAATTTTGAAAAATATAGACCAGAGAGTATTGAATCAGCTTTCAAAGTAAAATTGTTACTAAAGGATTCTGAGGAGGTAAAGCCAAAGAAGAAGAAAAGAAAGATAAAGTATGCATCCAGTGACAACAGTACAGATAAGGAAGACATTGAACAATTGGAAGCATTTCTGGCAAGAAGATTTCATAGACGAAAAGGTAAATTCAAAGGTAAGTTGCCTATCATTTGTTTTGATTTTAATGAAGCTGGCTATATTGCAACAAGATGTACATAGAAGAAGAAATTTAGAGAAGGGAACAAGCACAAAAACATAAGAGAAGATGATGGAAGAGATTACAGAGATAAAGGCAAGAAGTCATGCTACATTGCTGATGAACATGACTCTAATGAAAATGATGATGAAGTGGTATATGTTGCAATGGAGGATGAATCAGATGAGGATGAGGCTATTGCACTTATGACTTGTGTAAACAAGAATGAAAAATGGATCATTGATAGTGGATGCTCACTTCAATGACTGGAGACAAAAGTAAGCTCATTACATTAACCTGTTATGATGGAAATAGTGTAAGATTTGGTAATGATGCACTATGTTTAATAAAAGGAAAATGGTCTATTAAGCTCACAGACAAGATTTCATGTGACAATGCTTATTATGTTGAAGGATTGAATTATAACTTGTTAAGTGTGTCACAGTTGAATAATTTAGGGTGCAAAGTTGAGTTTGAAAATAAATCAACCAAGATATATGATACAGATGGAAACTTGATTGGAAAAGGTGATCAAACTAGGAGTAATCTGTTCTATTTGGATATAGAAGATGCCACTTGTCTTATTGCAAAATTTGATGATGTATGGCTTTGGCACAAGAGATTATATCATGTTAACTTTGATAATTTGATTAGTATCAGCATCATGAAATGACTTAGAGGTTTGCCTAAGTTGAAGAAACCGAAAAATATAATGTGCAAACAATGTCAGCTAGGCAAGATGACAAAGTCAAGCTTTAAAAGTAAAGCTTATACCTCTAAGGAAATACTTGAATTGTTCATACTAACTTGTGTGGACCCATTGAAGTGCAAAGCTACGAAGGAGATAGGTATATAATGTTGCTTGTTGATGATTACTCTAGAATGATGATAGTCATGTTTCTAAAACAAAAATCAGATTCTTTTCAAATGTTTAAATGGTACTTGGCAAGAGTTGAGAAAGAAACAAATAAGAGCTTGAAATGCTTGAGATCAGATAGAGGAGGTGAATTCACTTCACATGAGTTTGAGATGTTCTTCAATGATAGAGGAATGAAGAGATAGACATTAGCACCTATGACCCCTCCACAAAATGGAATTACTAAAAGAAGAAATAGGTCAATAATGGACTGTGCCAGAACACTCATGATGGAGAAAAATGTTGCTCTAAATTATTGGAGAGAAGCTGTAAGTACTGTTGTATACACCTTGAACCGTGTGCAAGTAAATAAAGGTACTCACTCAACACCTTTTGAACTATGGCATGGTCATCCACCTAATGTGAAATATTTTAAAGTATTTAGAAGCAAATGCTATATTCTTAAAGATGTTAGGAGTGGAAAGTTTGATGCAAAGAGTAAGGAAGGTATATTCCTTGGTTACTCCACAATAAGTAAAGCTTACAAGTGTTTAAATACTAACACTAACAAAATTTTGGAAAGTGTGAATTTTGATGAGTTTACAGAAGCACATGAGGCTAAACCTACAAAAGAACCAGAAGATTATAAGACATTTGTATACTATTATGAAGGAATTCCTTCTAAAGAAGCTACTACAAATCATGTAGCAAGCCAACATCAAGTCTCAACAACTGTCGAGTCACACCCTATGAATGCTGAGTTGCATTCAGATGCTGAGTTGTAGAATGACAAAAATGCACAATTTGACTCTAAGATTGGCACACATGAAAGAGATACTAAAAAACTTGACAGAGATGCACATAGAGATACTAAAGCTAAGAGTCAGAATGTAGCCACAAGAACTAAGCCTAGACTATCCAAATATGTCAAAAGACACCATCCTGCATATCAAATCATTGGAGACAAAGATGCAAGGATAATTACAAGAAATATTTTGAGAAGTGAATCATGTTTGTTAAGCATGAAGAAATCTAAGACAGTGAGAGATGCATTGGAAAATGATGACTGGGACAAGGCTATGGAAGAGAAAATTCAACAGATAGAAAATAACAAGACTTGGAGCCTAGTTCCTAGACCAGAAGACAAGAATGTGATTAGTACAAAATGGGTATTTAGAAATAAGCTAGATGAGAATGGTGAAGTGACAAGAAACAAAGCAAGACTAGTTTGCAAAGGGTATGCACAAGAAGAAGGAATAGACTATGGTGAAACATTTGCCCCTATTGCAAGAATGGAAGGGGTAAGAATTTTGCTTGCTTATACTGCATACAAAGGTTTCAAAGTTTATCAAATGGATGTTAAATCTGCATTTCTGAATGACATATTAGAAGAAGAGGTCTACATAGAACAACTAGAAGGATTTGTGGATAAAAATAATAATAATATGGTATGTAGACTGCACAAAGCCCTGTATGGATTGAAACTGCAAGCACCAAGAGCATGGTATGAGAGACTTCATACTTATCTTATTAAGGTTGGATTTGAAAGGACAAATGATAACAATAATTTGTTATATGAAGACAAACAAAGAAAAAGGTAAATTTTTATTTGAAATATTTGTTGATGACATAATATTTGGAGGTCAAGATGCTTTGTGTAAAGATTTTACAAATTAGATGAAGCAAGAGTTTGAAATGTCAATGTTTGGTGAGATCAAATTCTTTATGGGATTACAAGTCTATCAAATGAAGTATGGTGTATATATCACTCAGTCAAAATACGTCAAGGAGATATTGAAGACATTTGGACTTGAGGATTCAAAACCAATAAGTGCACGTATGGTAACAACACTCAAGCTATCAAAGAATGATGATTTAGGGAAGGTCAATCAAACATTATATAGATCCATGATTGGAAAATTGCAATATGTAGTACACAATAGACCTGATATTACATTAGCTATGGGGATAGTTTATAGAATCTTTGCTAACCCTAGAGAGAATCACTAGATGGATGTGAAAAGAATAATGAGATAATTGAAAGGAACAAAAGAGTATGGTTTGTACTGTAAGAAGAATGAAAAGTTTGAACTGGAAGCCTACACTGATGCTGATTGGGCTGGAAATATTGATGACAGAAAAAAAACTAGTGGAGGAGCATTTTTCTTAGGTAGAAGACTTGTTACATGGACAAGCAAGAAGTAGAGTTATACTTCCCAATCTACTGTTGAAGCAGAGTATGTTGTTGCTGATATTAATTGCACAAACATTGTATGGATCAAATAGTTACTAAAGGGAATGAAGGAAGAGATCATTGAACCAGTGACACTTTATTGTGATAATATAAGTGCTATAAATATATCAAATAATCCTATAATGCATACAAAGACAAAGCACATTGCAATAAAGTATCATTATGTAAGGGAGTTGGTTCAAGACAAAGAGGTGAAGATGGAATATATCGACACAAAGAAGAAAAACACTGATATCTTCACCAAAGCATTACCTAAGGATGCTTATGAGTATCTAAGAGGTAAACTAGGGGTGATTATCAAAGGGCATGTAAGAGATAGAGGGAGTACCCTACATAAAATGAGCTAACATTCATTTCATACAAATTGATGCAGTGGATCTTACTTTAGGAACTGCCTAAAGTAATCATAGAATTGGAATTTTAAATCAGTCACAAGCAAGGTGACAGAGGGAGAAAATTGAGGAGCCTATAGAAGCCTATGTCTGCATATACCAAAGATGCCAAGTGTTGAGTATATGTCTTTGGCATTGTTGTCAAAGAGGGAGAAAGTATAGTAAGCTGATCAAGTGTATATTGATCAAGAGGGAGATGATCAAAGCAAAAAATCAAGGGAGAAAGTATGTAAATAGTACATTGAACTGATCAGTGCAAAAGACGATCAATGAAGTGAGAGTACATCATCAGAAGATTGAAAGGAAGAAAGAGGGAGAAAGTAGAAAATGAAAAGAGGGAGAAGTGTTATTCACAAACTTTCTTTTTGGTATTGCCTTACTGTTTTAACCTAGTTAGTTTATCATTCGATTTGACTGGTTGATCAGTTTGGTTTGCCATCAATGCCAAAGAGAGAGATCATTGATATATGATTGAAAATATCATTTGACTAGAAAGATTGCTGAAAGAAGACTATGTGTTTTCAATCATTGTTTTGTCACTGATGTCAAACCTGCTATATGTTGGTATGACAATTGCTTAGATGTTTCAAGCACTATCACTTAGTTGATTGATGAGGATGATTTGATAAACAAGATGTAATAAAAGTACCTAGAGAAAGGTTGAGTTATGATTATGTATTGAAGTGCAAGAATTAGTTAAGACAATGATAACATAATGTATTGATGATTTACTTGAGGTTACAAAATGATTGGATACACTTAGAAAGTTTAGAAGAATAAGGTTGGACAAAGTTCATTTGCTAAGCTAAGTTGATAGAAGGTGTCGAGCAAAGTTAGTGCAAGCCAAGCAAAAAGTCAGTTGGAGTTGAGTGAAAGTAAATTCTAGTGGATATCGAGCAAGTTAGTAGGTGCCGAGCAAGATAGTTGAAGCCGAGTGATTTTCAGTTGATGCCGAGCACCAGTAAAATCTAGTTGATGCTGAGTGATTTTACAATAGATACTGAGCAACATAGTATGTACCAAGCATTAGTAAATTGATAATGCTGAGCTATTGAATTATGAAAAAGATCAAAGATTCGCCAAATAAAAACCGACAAGTTTGTTTTCTTGGAACTTGTAAATCAAGAGGAAGATAAGATTGATGAGCTGGTGGCACAAAATCTTATGTAAACTATTTTGGAGGTGAATTCAAATGGATTCCAGGAGAAGTTTCTAGAGAAGACAAGATATGGGGTAGATACATTGTATCCTACCTAATCCATCAAAAACCCTAAATTTTGAGATGGATAATGAGCAAGAAAAGAGTTCTAATTTCCTATATGTAGGGATGTCTAGTCATGAAGCAAATAGGTTAGAGAGTTTTGAATGCAAAAATCTAACAAGGAGAAGGAAGAGGGTTTGCATCATCAAGTGACCCAAAAGAAGAAGTCTGCAATGGCGAACTAAGCAAGAAGGCTTAAAAAGGATGAATGCTTGAAGGGTGAACAAGCTGTCAGAGCTAGAAAGATTGGAAGCCAAGCGAAATTGAGGACTGAATAGTGATATTTCATCTACAAGTAAGGTTGTAAGTTATATCATATTAAAGCTCTACTTTTACTTTTTAACAATTGTATCAGATTAGGGTAAATCCTTTGGAGAAAGTTTGACTTAACAGTCATTGGAAAATCCTTTGATAGGGTGGCATTCCAAGTGAATGGCCTAAAGTCCTCTAACAAGGCTCACTTTTAACAGGGTGATTGAAATCCCTTAACCGGGTCATATTTAACAATGTGTGTTGTAACCTTTAATAGGGTTGGCCTTTAATAGGGCATCATTTTAGAAGAGTGAAAAAGGAGTAGCATGTTACTGGTAATTTTTCCCAAATTGGGTTTCCACATTAAATCATTGTGTCAAATGTGCTGATGGATATGTTGTGTTTTATGCTTTATACTTCTGCATGTTAATGTTATAGTAACATATCAGTTTTGGTTAACACACAATGAATGCATACATGGTTAAGAAAGTTAAAAGGGTTCACTGAATTGTGAAAAGTTTTATTTTGTACATCTAGACCTTGAATAACTGATTCAGCCCCTCCCCCTCTCAGTTATTCTAAAAGAATTCCAACAGTTATGTTTCAGATTCTACAATCTCTTAAACAACTCCAGTCCATAATTAATAGAAATATACTCAGCCTCTAATTTTTTCATCATTAATCTCCACTGAGTGATCTTCATTTCACCTTCTTCTTCTCTATCCCTCTACAATTCCTTCCACCATAAAACATCACATCCCTTCAACTTAGTCTCGATCAACCTCACTTTGAGCAAATATCCAATATCCTCTAACTCAAAGTAGTCTTCTAACTCACCAATCCAATAAATCAAGTCCTTGGTATTCAAACTACCTGAGAAATTAGAAACCTCCATCTTATGCTTCAATTTCAACCAAGTTCTAGATCTATCCAATGAATCAGTTCTGTCTTCCATAGATCTATCCATCTGATTGGCTATGTCTTCACCACTAGATCTAGCAGCCTCAAAGTCTTTAATAGATTCCTTATAACCATATTCTATACCTGCATTCCTTATTACACGATCTATAGTCCTCACAATCTCAACAGCCATATCATTCTTCATCAACTTCATCTCAAATTTGAAATCTAATCTAACCTTCTCTAAAATCTTAGTCTCCATTGTATCATAGAGATATCTAATCCCCCTATAGTCTAATATTTGAAAACCCTTTGTAATAAATCTCACCAAGCACGTTGTGAAAAAATTGATTTGTTTGCAAGTTAGATTGCAACCTGCCACCTCACACAAACAACAAGAAAGGGTTTCACAAGTCTAGGAACATAGATCTAATATAAGAATCAATTAGAATATCTACAACCATGATCTAGCAATCACCAAACAAATCAAACCTTTTCTCTAATACCACCTGATGCAACACCCACTAGGTTGGAGGTTTTGAAAATAGGCTATCTAGCCAAACTACTAAACAATCTTAGCAAACACACAAAACATCACAATATTTGATGGGAATTAAACTTCTTTATTTATCAAAAAATAATTACATGAAATTTATCAAGCTTTAAGGCCTTCCTAGTTATGACCAATTACATAATCAATTATAGTAATAGTTCTACAAGATCTCACAAGATCTAAACAAACACTAGCTAGCCTAGATTTATAATACCATAAAAATATGATAAAACCACAAGAAAGATCTAAACTTGTGCTTGGAAGCCACCAAGAAACCTTCTTCTTTCTTAAGCCCACACTTAGGTACTAGCCCTGCTTTACTTTGCTCCTCTTAGCTACTCCTCTATAGCAGTCTCACTATCCCTCTATTGGCTTTCCTTTCACTACTCCAAACCCTTCTCTTATACTTACATAGCCACATGTTAGCATATTATAATTACAACTCTCTAGAACTCAAAATAAACACAATATACCTTAATTAACCTTACAACCATCATTAAATACACACAGGAGAAAGAACCAAGATGAAGAATAGGTCCTCACACATTGCACAATCAATCCACATCATGATCAAATACAACACAAATTAAATGCACTAGTCGATCGATTATACAACCAAGAACACCTAGTCATTAAACCAAACCATCGAGCACTAGCAACAATAACTGAGCATACCAAGTATATCCTGACCATATCGAGAAAATCATCCATTGAGATGTATGTTCACTAAGTATGAGTTCCACTAAGAACACCAAATGAGCACAAACAAGATCATCAAACCCATTCAGTAACCAAGTTTTTTTATAAAGCTATATCTACAAACTGAGAACTACCACTAAGTGATCGAGAATCACCAACTTTCAACCAAGTTCATCAATTCCAAGGTCAAAATCTACTCCAACCCATAGGATTTCCAACTACCCCAAGATGCTCCTTCACTAGACACCACAGGTGCAAAAAATATGTTCTTAATAATTGGATGAACATCTTACAGGATTCAACACATAAACCTCGAGTTGATTCTTTATATACATGTCCTCCAAATCCTCAACTTGTACACTCTTTCCTTTTTTCCACTTCTATAAATCCTTTTCTACAACAAAAAAATGTTTACCTTTCATGTCCAAATCCTTCCATGGTGTGCCACAAGTCTATTTTCTACGTTAGTCTATACCCCTCATAGAATCCTTCAACTCAAGCCTTTTACCAAAACTTAGGTTCCTTGTAGCGATTGCTTCATCCTACAAAGGAATCAGGGAAAAATTCATGCCACCCTTATCAATAGTAAATACATTCTTGATACAATCATGTGCAATTGTATATTCATACTACCAAGGTCTTCTAATCAATAAGTGACAAGAACTCATGTCCATAATATCACACAACACTTGATCCATATACTTCCCAATCTAAAAATTAACAAGACATTGCTCCCTCACTTGTAAATCATGTTCATCTTGCAACCAACTAATCCTACTAGGACAAGGATGTCTCACTCTATTAAAACCAAGTTTCTAATTCATCTCCTCAACAACTAGGTTATTAGTACTACCACTATCCATAATCACATTCCAACATTTACCTCAAGACTTGCATAGAGTCTTGAACAAATTCCTCCTCTGACAAGTTTCCAACACCTTCTCATCAAGAAATACTCACTGAACAAGCAAGTTAGCATCCACCTAGGGCTCATTCATTGAGTTTTCATTCTCAATCATTACAATAGTTCTTTTATCAGTGATCTTCTTGTCAGCATTAGGAAATTAAAATGAATGATCCCCTTCTTTACCACATCTATAGTGAGTAACTTTAAATCCATATCTAGCTATTCTTCTCCTTAGTTCAACAAGTTTCTAATCATCTTCAACAATTGATTTATTTTTCACCGACTCGAGAATTACCTTGAGGTCGTCTCTTCAACTTATCTTCTCCTTTCAAGGCACACTAATAAGAATCCTCAACTGTGTCAAACTAAAACATGCCAATCTCATCCTAAATATTGAATCTCAAACTATTAATATTCCTAGCTACTTTTTCCTCATAAAGTTCTCTATGCCTAGATTGAATAGTTAACTTGTAAAACTCCTTGGTATAATCCTTCACAGTTATATCCTTTTGTTTCAGATTCTACAACCTCTTAAACAATTCAAGTTCATAATTAAGAGGAATTAACTTATCTTTCAATTATAAACCATCAATATCCACCAAGTTATCTTCATTTCACCTTCCTCTTCTCTATCTCTCTACAATTATTTCCACCATAAAGCATCATGTCCCTTCTAGCTTAGTCTATACCAACCTCACTTTGAGTGGATCTCCAATATCCCCTAACTCAAAGTAGTCTTCCAACTCACCAATCCAATCAATCAGGTCCTTATAATTCAAAGAACCTAAGAAATTAGAAGCCTCCATCTTATGCTTTTGTTTCAATTGAGCTCCAGATGTATCCATTGACTAGTTGTGTCTTCCACAAATTTGTCCACATGGTGAACTCTGTCTTCACCACCAAATCCAACAACCTCAAAGTCTTCTACAATTATTTCATAACCATATTTTGACTCACATTCATCGATACACCATCTATAGTCCTCATAATCTTAGTGAACATATCATTCTTCATCAACTCCATCTCAAATTTTAAATTAGATCTAACTTTCTTTGAAATCATATTCTCCATTGTATCACAGAAATTTGCAATCTCCTTGTGGTCCAATATTCTTGGAGGCATCTTCTAAGATATGCAAAAACCATTTGCACTAAATCTCATCAGAGTACCTTGTGAAAAACCTGAGTTGTTTGCAAGTTAGATTGTGACCTATCACCTCATAGGAACAACAAGGAAGGGTTTCATAAATCTAAGACCACAAATCTGCAATAAGAATTAAACATAATATTTACAAACATGCTCTAACAATCACCAACTAGATCAAACCTTTTCTCCAATACTACCTGATGTAACACTCACTAGGTTGGAGGGTCTAAAAATAAACTATCTAGCCAAGTTGCTAAATAATCTAAGTGAAAGCACCTCATAATAGAAGATTTGACCAGACTTTGACTGCTTTATTTATCAACAACTAATTACATGCAATGTGCCAGGCTATAAGGCCTTCCCAATTTTGGCCAATTACATAATAAATTATAGTAAAAGTTCTTCAAGATCTCATAAGATCCAGAAAAACCCTAGGTAGCCCAGATCTATAATACCTAAACAATCTGATAGAAATCCCAAGAAAGATCTAAACTTGTGCATGCAAGCCACTGAGCAACCTTCTTGTTTCCTAAGCCCACACTTGGCTACTAGCTCTACCACACTTCAATCCTCTTAGATACGTCTTCCTAGCTAACTCATTACCCCTCTCCTAACTCTCCTTTCACTACTCCAACCCCTTTTATACTTACACAACCACAAGTCAACTTATTGTGAATATAACTCTCTAGAACTCAAAAGAAACACAATATTCCTTAAGTCAACTTAAAACCATCATTAAATATATATAGGAGAAAACCAAGAGAGATCTCTTGATCGATCCATGTCATGATCAAATACAATACAAATTAAATGCATTGGTCGGCTAGTTAAATAATCAAGAACATCCAATCGATGAACAAAACTACCGAGCAATAGTAGCAACAATTGAGCACAATAAGTATACTCTTAGCCTACTAAAAAAATATCCATCAAGCTTTGTGTTCACTGAGTAGAAT
Organism: Cupressus sempervirens; assembly: GCA_028749045.1. Taxonomy (NCBI): domain Eukaryota; kingdom Viridiplantae; phylum Streptophyta; class Pinopsida; order Cupressales; family Cupressaceae; genus Cupressus; species Cupressus sempervirens. The sequence goes on from CM053786.1 coordinate 789,356,806, forward strand.
TTCCATCGAGAAGAACACCAACTGACTACCAACAAGATCACACAGTCCATTCAATCATCGAGTTCATCAGTGAAACCAAATCTTCAAACCGAGAACTAAAACATCATCCACTCTTATACTTTGATCAAATGCCTTTTGGAATTCATTCACATGACATATAATATGCATCAAAAGTGATGAAATATAAAATTGTGGTTTGAGAAATTTCCTAAAACCCATTAGGTCTAAATTACCATGGCGGGTGTACCCTATCTTTTAATCCTAATAAAATACTTACTAACTAGAAAATTAAAATAGGAGTCTAACAACTTAATCTATACATTCACATAGGATTTGAAATTAATAATCAAATGCATAATCTGATTACTATAAAATAACTAGAGAAAAAAAGAAAACATCATCAATAGAAATATATAAAAGGGGTCTTCTTTTCATTATATTATATATATCTATGTTACATATTTCAAGATTCAATACATAAACCTTGAACTGATTCTTTATATACATGTTTCAAGTCCTCATCCTTGGTGTGCCATAGGTCCATTTTCTATGCTGATCTCTACCCCTTTTAGAATCCTTCAATTCAACTCTCTTACCAAAATTTAGCTTCCTCCTACCAAATTCTTCATCTTGGAAAGGAATCTGGGAAAAAAAATCTACCACCCTTCTCAACAATAAATACATTCTTGACACAATCATGTACAACCTTACAATCACACTGCCAAGGTCTTCCAATCAATAAGTGACAAGAACTCATGTCCATAATATCACACAACACTTGATCTATATACTAGCCAATCTAAGAATTAACAAGATACCGCTCCCTCACCTCTAAAGCATGTTCATCTTATAACCAACTAATCCTATAAGGACAAAGATTTCTTTCTCTTTTAAAACCATCTCCTCAACAACTAGATTATCAATACTACTACTATCCACAATCAAATTCCAACATTTACCTCCAAACTTGCATTGAGTCTTGACCGAATTCCTCCATTGAAAAAGGTTCCAACACCTTCTTACTGAGCAATACTCACCGAACAAGAAAGTTAGCTTCCACATTAGGCTCATTGATCAAGTCCTCATTCTCATTCACCAGAATAGTTCTTTTATCATTCACCTTCCTATCATCATTGGGACATTCACAACAATAGTTATTCTATTATTGACCTTCCTATTAGCATCGGGACATTCACAATAATAGTTCTTCTATAACCAACCTTCCTATCAACATTGAGACATTCAAAAGACCAACATCCTTCTTTACCATATTTGTAGTGAGTATCTTTAAATTCACCTCTACATGTTCTTCTCCTAGGTTCAACAGGTTTCAGTTCATCTTCAACAATCAAGTTATCTTTTATCGAGCGTTCTTGCTTCTCCTTCCCTTAGGAATTACCTTGAGGTCTTCTCTTTAATTTATCTTCTTCTATCAAGTCATACTAATAATAATCCTTAATCGATTCAATCTTCAACATGCTAATCTCATCCTAAATATTGAATCTCAAACTATTAAAATACCTAACCACCTTTTCCTTAGAAAATTTCCTTTTCCTAGATTGAATAATTAACTTGTAAAATTCCTTGGTGTAATCCTTCACAATCATATCCTTCTATTTTAGATTCTGCAACCTCTTAAACGACTCAAGTTCATAATCATTAGGAATGAACTTAGCCTTCAATTTTTTCACCATCAATATCCACCGAGTGATCTTCATTTCACCTTCCTCTTCTTTACGTCTTTGCAATTCTATCCACCATAAAGGAGTACGTCCCTTCAATTCAGTTTGTGCCAACCTCACTATGAGATGATCTCCAATATACTCTAAATCATAGTAGTGATCCAACTCACCAATCCAATCAATCAGGTCTTCAAGATTTAAAGTACCTAAGAAATTAGAAACCTTCATCTTATGCTTTAGTTTCAATTGAGCTCCAGATCTATCCAAGTGACCATTTTTATCTTCTAAAAATATATCCATCTGATTGGCTCTATCTTAACCACTACATTCAACAACCTCAAAGTCTTCAACAACTTCCTCATAACCATCTTTTGTACCCACTTTCCTTGGTACATGATTTATCACCCTCATGATCTCAACAACCATATCATTCATCATCAACTCCATCTCAGATCTAAATTTTGATCTAACCTTCTCTAAAATCTTTGTCTTCATTGCATCACAATGATTTACAATTTCCCTAGGGTCTAATCTTCTTGGAGGAAACTTCCAAGACCTTTGAAAATCTTCTGCAAAAAATTCCACCTGAGCACCTTCTGAAAAACTTGAGTTGTTTGCAAGTCAAAATCACAATGTACCACCTCACATGAACAACAAGGAAGGGTTTCACAAGTCTAGGAACACAGATCTGCAATAAGAATAACATAAAATCTCTACAACCATGCTCTAATAATCACCACCAGATCACACCTGTGCTCTAATATCACTTGACACAACTCCCACTAGCTTGGAGAGTTCAAAAATAGACTATCCAACCAAGTTATTAATCAATCTCAGTGAAAGCACAAGAAAAGACAAGATTTGACAGAAATTCAACTTCTTTATTTATCAACAACTCATTACATGCAATGTGTCAGGTTGTAAGACTTTCCAATTATGACCAATTACATAAGAAATTACAATAATTTTTTTGCAAGATCTCACATGATCCAAAAAAACCCTAGCTAGCCGATATTTGTAACACCACAACAATCTAAGAGAAACCCCATGAAAGTTCTAAACTTGTACTTGCAATCCACCAAGCAATCTTCTCATTTCCTAAGACCACACTTAGCTACTATCTTTGTTACACTTTGCTCCTATAAGCTGCTCCTCTAAACCTAACTCACTATACTTCTTCTGACTCTCCTTTCACTTCCCCAAAACCTTCTTTTATAATTGCACAACAACAAGTCAACTTGTTGCGAATAAATTCTATAGAACTTTAAAAAATACAATATGTCTTAATTCAATGCACAACCGTCATTAAATACACATAGGAGAAAGAACCAAGACCAAGAATAGGTCCTCACACATCCAATAATTAAAGAGGATCAAAATCAAATAAACACAAATTAATGCACTAGTTGGCTAGTTAAACAATCAAGAACACCTAGTTGGTGAACCAAACCATCGAGTAGTAGCAACAACAACTAAGCACACCGAGTATGCTCTGATCATACTAAAAAAATCATCCACTGAGTTGGACATTCACCAAGCATGAATTCCATTGATCAGAACACCAACTGAGCACCAACAAGATCACTGAGCCCAATTAGTCATTGAGTTCATCTATGAAATAACATCTTTAAATTGAGAACTACCACTAAGTGACCAATCATCACCAAATTTCAACCAAGTTCACCAACTCCAAGGTCAAAATCGATTCCAACATGTAAGATTTCCAACTACCCCAGGATGCTCATGCATTAGACACCTTAGGTGCAAAAAAGATGTTGTCAATAACTAGACAAACATAAATCTCAAACTAATTCTTTATATACATGTCTTCTAAGTCCTTGACTTGTACATTCTTTCCTTTTTTCCACTTCTGCAAATCCTTTTTTGCAACAAATAATTGTTTACCTTGCTTACTCATATCCTTCCTCGCTTTGCTATAGATCTATTTTCCATGCTAATATCTACCCCTTTTAGAATCCTTTAACTCAAAACTCTCACCAAAACTTAGTTTCCTCTTATCAAGTTTTTCATCCTTCAAAGGAATCAAGGAAAACTTCTGATCACCCTTCTCAATAGTAAATACATTCTTGGCACAATCATGTGCAACCTTACAATCATACTGCCAAGGTCTTCCAAGCAATAAGTGACAAGAACTCATGCACACAATATCACACAACACTTGATCCATATATTGTCCAATCTAAAAAATTTACAAGATACCTCTTCCTCACATCTAAAGCATGTTCATCTTTCAAACAAATAATCCTCTAAGGACAAGGATGTCTCACTCTCTTTGAACCAAGTTTCTAAACCATCTCCTCAACAACTAGGTTATGAGTACTAACACTATCCACTATCACATTCTAGCATTTATCTCTATAATTGCACCAATATTTGAATAAATTTATCCTTTGGCAAGGATCCAATACCTTCTTATTGATAAATACTCACTAAACAAGCATGTTAGCTTCCACATCGGGCTCATTCAATGAGTCCTCATTCTCATTTGCCACAACAATTCTCCTATCATCGACCTTCCTATCAGCATTGGAATATTTAAATGACTAATTTCCTTCTTCACCACATCCATAGTGCATACCTTTAAATCCACCTCTACCTTCTCTTATCCTTGTTTCAATAGGTTTTAGTTCCTCTTTAGCAATCAATTTATCTTTCACCGAGTGTTCTTTATTCTCCTTCCCTTGAGAATTACATTGAGGTCTTCTCTTCAACTTATCTTTTTCTTTCAAGGAATATTGATAAGAATCCTTAAACAAGTCAATATTCAACATGACAATCTCATCCTGAATATTGGAACTTAAAAAAAAAAAAAAAAAAAGCGTCGGGTAAACTTTTTAACGTGATCGATAGTGCTGGCACGACACGCCCACTGGTACCACGAGGACAGGGGAGACTAGAACCCGTGACCAACCCCCTACAACAGGAAAGATTTAGCCAACCGAGCTAGGGCCTCCGACCCATCCTGAATATTGGAACTCAAACCATTAATATACCATTAATTTATCTTTCATTGAGTGTTCTTGCTTCTCCTTCCCTTGAGAATTACATTGAAGTCTTCTCTTCAACTTATCTTTTTCTTTCAAGGCATATTGATAAGCATCCTTAACCAAGTCAATATTCAACATGACAATCTCATCTTGAATATTGAATCTCAAACCATTAATATGCCTAGCCACCTTTCCCTTAGAAAGTTCTGTATGCCCAGATTGAATAGTTAACTTGTAAAACTTGTTAGTATAATCCTTCACAGTCATATCCTCTTATTTCAAATTATGCATCCTTTTAAACAACTCAATTTAATAATAATGAGGAATGAACTTAGCTTTCAATTTTGTCACAATCAATCTCCATTGAGTGATCTTCATTTTATCTTCCTCTTCTCTGTCTCTTTGCAATTATTTCCACCATAAATAAGTATGCCCCTCAACTTAGTCTATACCAACCTCACTCTAAGTGGATCTCCAATATCCTCTAACTCAAAGTTCTCTTCTAACTCACCAATCTAATCAATAGGGTCCTCGAGATTTAAATTACCTAAGAAATTAGAAACTATCATCTTATGCTTTACTTTCAACTGAGCTCTAGATCTATCCAACCACTCAATTTAGTCTTCCATAGATCTATCCTTTTGATCAATTCTATGTTCACCACTAGATCCATCACCCTCAAAGTCTTTAGCAACTTCCTCATAACCATATTATGTATCTATATTCCTTGGTACACTAGCTATAGCCCTCATGATCTCAGTGGCCACATCATTCTTCATCAACTACATCTTAGATTTGAAATATGTCTATACTTCTCTAAACTCTTAGTCCCTACCACATCAAAGAGATCTGTAATCACCTAGGGTCTAATCTTCTTGAAGGTATCTTCCAAGATCTTCAAAATTTGTCTGCAGCGAATTGCACCTTGTGACAAATCCAAGTTGTTTGCATTTGAGATCACAACCTACCACCTCACACAAAAAACAAGGAAGGGTCTCACAATTATAGGAACATAGATCTACAATAAGAACCACACAAAATCTCTAAAACCATGCTCTAACATTCACCAACTACATCAAACCTTTTCTCTGATACCACTTGACACAACACCCACTAGGTTTGAGGGTCTAAAAACATACTATCCAACCAAGATGCTAAACAATCTCAATAGAAGCACAACACAACACAAGATTTGATAGGAATTCAATTTCTTTATTTATCAACAACTAATTATATGAAATGTGTCAAGTTGTAAGGCCTTTCTAGTTACGACTAATTACATAAGAAATTACAATAATAGTTCTACAAGATCTCACAAGTTTCAAATAAACCCTAGCTAGCCCAGATATATAACACCACAATAATATGATAGAAACCCCAAGGAAGATCTAAACTTGTTCTCACAATCCATTAAGAAACCTTCTTGTTTCCTAAGCCCACACTTAGCTACTAGCTCTACTACACTTCACTCCTCTCACTTGCTCCTCTATAAATGACTCACTATCCCTCTTATGAATCTCCTTTCACTATCCCAAACCCTTCTTTTATACTTGCATGACCACAAATCAACTTTTTGGGAATAGAAATCTCTAGAACTCAAAATAAAAATAAAATGCCTGAAGTCAACTTATAACCATTATTACATAGACATAGGAGAAAGAACCAAGACTAAGAATAGGTCCTCACACATCCCATGGTTGATTCACATCATGATCAAATACAACACAAATTAAATGCACCAGTCAATCAATTAAACAATCATGAACATCTAGTTGGTGAACCAAACTACCTAGCAACAACAACAACAACCAAGCACATTGAGTATACTCTAACCATATTGAGAAAATCATCCATTGAGATGCATATTTATATAGCACAACTTTCAATAAGAAGAATACCAATCAAGCATCAACAAGATCACCAAGCCCATTTAGTCACTAAGTTCTTCTGTGAAACCATGTCTTCAAACTGAGAAATACTACTAAGTGACCGAACATCACCAACTTTAAATCAAGCTCACTAATTCCAAGGTCAAAATCCACTCCAACATATAGTATTGGCAACTACTCTACGATGCTCCTAAATCATTGGTGATAGGTTATCTTTGCATGCATGTGACCTTGGCTTCATGAAGTTGGATTGACAACTTCTACATGGTATTAGAGCATTGACCTCCTGGAGCTTGTTTTTATTTTTGATATTTTTAGGAATAATTGGGGTTTTCTTGAAAGGATCATAGTTCTATTTGTTTTTTTTATCAAATAGAGGGTCATCTATTTTTTAGAGCATCTTTATCTCAAATAGACCTCAACATTGGGTTTGTAGTGCCCAAAAACCCCTATTTTCATATTAAAATTATCAAGTTTATGTTGGTTCATTAAAAAGTAAATTAACTGAGAGGAGGGGGACAATGGGTGAATCAATATACGCTAGGTAATTTCAAATTTTTTCTTTTAACTCTCTTTACACTAGTCTACAAGTTAGTGCTAGCTACAACTTAACTAGTCAGGATTAAGAAAAAATAATGAAGTAGCGACACATAACACAACATTTATCTTATAGAAACCTAGTGAGGGTAAAAACCATAGTGTATGAGTTAATCCTCACAAATATTGCACTCTCCATAAGTGCACTAGACCAAGATCTTATCTCTATTAAAAGATTATAAAGACACTGTTAGGTGCCACTGGATTAAGGGATTTGAATAATACCTATGAAAGTATTGTCCTATTAGGAGCATCTTGGTTAAATGACTTCAAGATACAAGTTAATATGTCACCTTGTTAGGGGATTTAATACAAAGAACCTATTAGGGTCCACCCTTGATGGGATTTATTGTTGTAGAGATTAGTAAACAATAGAGGAATGATCTAATGAAATAGGTACTACACTTAGCTTGAGTATAGATCCCTTTAATGCTACTTGGACCTATCTACAACTATGCTCTACTCTCCTTTGACCTTGCAACTTAGACTAGATCACTTGTTTCCTTAACACTTATTGCTCTTGCATGCTTTCTTACTTATATTTTTTAGGATAATTGGCTTCTCCTCAACAACTAACTTTGTATACTTAGTTCATGAATTTTCATTGTCACACTTCTCTCTTTGAGATTACCCTTAGCTTTCTTGCTAATCACTTTGCAATATAAACTTTTCTCTTTAAGGATCATTGTATTTTATAGTTTTCTTTCTCTCTACATTAAAGCCCTAATATATGAATTAAAATTTTGAATTCTCAAGCCTATTCCTAGCTTTTCCTCTTGTCATTGTTATGCACTTCTCTTGTAAGATGTAGCATGTATGAATAAATGTCAAAGATGTTATGTGATTTTGATGGCTTGCATCACTAGAAATGATTCAAATTTGAATTATTTTGACTATTCCTTGATGTGACAATACTTGTCAACATTAAACACAATGATGAGTGCACTTATACCTACTTCACGATGTGGTAGTCATAGGTATCCTTCTATATGCTTCTTCTTGCTCACATGACCAATCCATCCTATTGCAAATATAAAAGGAGTAACCGAGAGGGGAGGGGTGAATTAATTACCACTAAAATAAATTCCAGATCCCTTATATGTCAAACACATAATGCAAACTCCATTGAAAATACTGATGCTCGGTAAACACACAAGCACTCAGTTTATACTAGAAAATGTTGTAGCTCGACAAATGCTTAACATGCAAATCTTATGATATTTTTTGTGATTAACCATACTTAACTTAGTTGCATACACATAAAAGAAATAGCATGAATACAAGTGACACCAAGATTTAATGTGGAAACCCAATTTGGTAAAAATCACCCATTGCAACTAGTTACTGATTTTCACTCTTCTAAAGTGAGCCATGTTAGGAGCCAACCCTATTAAAGGTTACAAAATACACTGTTAGGTGTGACCCTATTAGATGATTTAATCACCCTTGTAGGAGTGGCCTTATTAGAGGTCTTTAGACACTTTAATCTAGAAATGCCACCTTGTTAGAGGATTTACAAATAGCTATTAAGCCAACTTTGTTAAGAGATTTAGATCATTACTAAAATGGTTAGAGACTAATAATGAGATGACCTAATTTTTGATGTAACTGAATTACTAATTAGATATCTCAATTTTGGCTTGTATACTTGATCCTTTCTGATCAAATGAATCTTTGTAGCTCCGCAAAGGATATTCTGCTTATCCTTCTAATTTGTTTCCTCTAAGCATCTTCTATTCTTCCATTCACTTGCACACTTTCAATCCTCAACTTGACCTTATATTTATACGAACCAAGTGAACTTGGTTAGCACTACATCTTCAAAAAGTTCCTTTGGTAACCAAGTGAGCTCAATTAACATTGGTACCATCCAAACTTTCCTTCATTAATCGAGTGAGCTCAGTTAACACTCAATATTCTATGAACTTCTCTTTGTCACCTGAGTGGACTCGGTAGACACTGTCTTTTGAACTTGGCAAACTTTGAAATGCTCAGAAGGCACAAGAAATTATCTTCATCACTCGAGTGAGCTTGACATATATTGAGTGACAAAGATATGACATTTTGTGTAACATCAAAGACAATACACAATTAACCAATTATTTTCAACAATCTCCCTCTTTGGCTTTAATGGCAACATAACATGTCATAATACAATAATTTTTTTAGAGAAAAATAAATTAAGGAAAATATTCTTAGTTTCATTTTGATTCTCATCCATGAGAACTCCCTCTATCGATGTAAACTCACTCTACCTTTAGTTTCTTCCTCTGTCAGCAAACTCCATCTTCAACATCTTCTTTTGATAGCAAATCCTACCTCTTTGATATCAGACCAACTTCATTCTCTCTCTTTTATAAAATTTTTGTGAAATGTATACTCCCCCTCTTTAGAAAATTTTTGTGATGATATGACAACAAGCTCTCCCTCTTTGACATCTTATACAAAAGACAATATTCAATGTATATCAATGTACCTCTTGTATTGATTCATATGCAATATGCCCTTTTCAATACTACATCAACTGATTGATCTTCCACTTACTTTTTCTTTAATATTCACATATTCCAATCTTACCTCTATATCTTGCACCAATTCTCTCATAAAATGATATTTTATAGCAATGTACTTGGTCTTGGTATGCATCACAAGATTCTTTGATAAATTAATTTCACTAGTGTTATCATAGAAGATAATCACTAGATCCTTGATTTCTATTTTCATACTTGCCAACAGTTGCTTGAACCAAACAACATTGGAGAATCAACTGTTGCTACCACATACTCTACTTTTGCAGTAGACTGAGAAATATAGTTTTGCTTCTTACTTGTCCAGGACACTAGTCTTTTACCAAGAAAGAATACTCCACCATTGGTGCTCTTCCTATCATCAACACTTCCTAGCCAATCAACATCTGTGAAGGCTTTCAAATCCATATTGCTTCCTTTCTTGTACAATAATCCATTATCTTTAGTACTCTTCAGACACCTCATGATTCTCTTGATTGCTATCATGTGATTTTCTTTAGGATTTGTTGAGAATCTTGCCACCATACCAACTGCTAATGCAATATTAGGCCTTGTGTGCACTACATATTGCAATTTTTCAATTATTGATCTGTATGTGGTCTGATCTACCTCTTTAGAATCATCATTCTTGGAAAGATTATTTCCAGTAGACATAGGTGTTCTAACTAGTCTTGAATCTTCCATTCTAAACTTCTTTAGTATCTCCTTGATATATTTGGATTGAGTAATGTAGATACCATCTTTCTTCAGATGAATCTGTAATCCAACAAAGAATTTTATCTCTCCAAACATGGACATCTCAAATTCTTTACTCATCTCTTCTAAAAATACTTTGCATAAATCATCATTTCCAGTAAACAATGTGTCATCTACAAATATTTCTGCCAATACAATTTTCTTGTCTGGCCCTACTTTGATCTACAGGTTGTTATAATTTGTTCTTTGAAATCCAATATTTATCAAGTAGTTATAAAGTCTTTCATACCAAGCTCTAGGAGCTTGCTTGAGTCCATACGATGCCTTGTGCAGTTTAAAAACCATATCCCTTTTGCTAGGATCTACAAAACCTTCTGGTTGTCTTTTTGTAATGCTCAGGTTATTTGCTGCTCTTTTCTTCACTCTTTTATGCAAAATCATCAATTGTTACATGTGCACTTTCTATGATCTTATGTATTGATAAATTCAAAGATTTATATATTTTTCTTTTGCAGGAGTATCCTAAGAATATGCCTTCATTACCTTTAACATCAAATTTACCTTTCCTAGATTCCTTCAATATATAACATTTGCTACTAAATAATTTCAAGTAACTTACATTAGATTTGTAGCCATACCATAGTTCATAAGGAGTGTTATTTGAGTCTTTCTTAATTTGTACTCTATTCAAGGTATGCACTGCAGTATTGATTGCTTCCTTCCAGTATTTGATTGCATAATTATTTTCTATCATCAAGGTTCTTGCACAATCCATGATAGATCTATTCCTTCTTTTAGTTATACCATTCTGCTGTGGTGTACTAGGGGCTACTACTTGTATTTTGATTCCTCTTTCAATGCAAAATTCATTGGAAATGAATTCGCCACGTCTATCTGACCTCAAACACTTTAGTTACTTTCTCTACTCTTGCCAAATACCACTTAAACTTTTAAAATGCTTTAGACTTATCTTTTAGATACATTACAGTCATCATTCTAGAATAATCATCAACAAAAAGAATAAAATACTGATCTCCACAATAGCTCTCTATTCCAATAGGTCCACATAATTCTATATGAACCAACTCCAAGACTTCCTCAGAATGATATTTTTTGATTTTAAAACTTGTCTTGCCCATCTTACCAGTCTGACAATTTTTGCATAGGCCCATATCAAGTTTCCTCAAACTAGGAATACCTCTCACTCTTTTATTTTTTCTTAGCTTGATTAGATTATCAAAGTTCACATGACATAGCCTTTTATTCCATAACCAACTTTCTTCCACTTGAGCAATGAAACATGAACTTTCACTGAGATCTAGGTAGAATAGGTTACCTTTTGTTTGGTTACCAGACCCAACTAGATTTCTTTTTCCATCTAGTAGCTTGGTCTTCCCATTCATGAATTCTACCTTGAATCCCATATTATTCAATTGTGCCATACTCATTAGATTATGCTTTAGTCCTCCAACCCAATAAGCATTATCACATCTAAGTTCATTGGTTAGTGAGATATAACCTTTTCTCTTTATGCAACATGGTTCATTATTTTCCAATCTCACACTTCCACCATCATAGTGTTTCATATGTTCAAACTTTGTTTTGTCACCTGTCATATGAAGTGAGAAACCACTATCAATAATTCATGTATCATTTTTGCTAACATGAGAGGTAAGTGCCATTTTATCTCCTTCATCATCAAAATCATCATTTACAAAAATATATACCATTTTCATCATCTTCAATACTATTTGAATCTTTAGCCATAAAATAAGATTTCTTACCTTTATTATTGTAGTCCTTGAAGTTCTTGAAATCCTTCTTGCTTTTGTACTTGTTGTGCTTCTTTTCATCTTTGTCTTGTCTGTTTGGACATCTTGCATCAATATGTCCAACTTCTTCATAAGAGAAACAAATCAAAGGAATTTTTCCTTTGTACTTTCCTTTGCCTCTGGGATATTCTTGCAAGTAATGCCTCAATAGTTTTAAGATCACCATCAGAACTATCTTCTTCTTCACTTTCAAATTTTTTGGCTATCAACTTTTTATCTTTCTTCTTGAGTGACAACTTGGCTTCAAATGCTGACTCAAGATTGCTAGAACTAGGAACATAATTATCATAGTTATCTAGCTCAAATGTTGTCAATCTTCCAACTACTACATCTAATGTTATATCATTCTTTGGATTGCACATCATTTTTTAAATTTCCAATACTATGATTGCATATAGGAAGAAGTGTTCTGAGAAACTTACTTACCACTGTTTCATATTCAATCTTTCCTCTTGAAGCTTTGATTGCACAAACACTAGCTTTGATTCTATCATTGTACATTGCAATTTTCTCATCTTCTCTCATCTTTATTTGATCAAATTGTCCTCTGAGACTTTCATCTTTATCTCTTCTTACATTATCATCTCCTCCATAGATGGATTTTAGCTTGATCCCACATCTCATGAGCAGTTCCACTTTGACTTCATCAAATTTGACATAGTTGAGAGGTGAAGCAATATCAATAATCATAATGTTATGACTCTTCTTTTCTAAAATTTCTTGAGAAATCATATTTCCTTTAGGTGTCATGTATTTTGTATCTTGATTCTTTAGCCCTAAATCTCCAATGGTTTCCAAGTGTAGCCTCGTGAGTTCCTACCATGCCTTGAAGTTATTGTTGTCACAAAAGTTTGCACCCTTGTCCAATTTTTTTACCTAAGGACAAACTTGTGAAACATGGAAACAACCTCCAAGCTGTGGGAATTGAACTATGAGGTTGAGTCTCTAGAGAAGGCCGGCTTTCTTTGCTATCAGGGTGCACCTAACTACTCGTAGAGAGGAAAAGGGAGAGGGGATGCATGAAAGCAAATCTACCTACTCTAACCAAAATGGGTGATGCACCAAAATAGAGTGTTTGAACTTATCTTTGCCTATAAATGCACAATTAACTAGTTGTAACCTCAAAGAATATAGATTCAAACCTTGCTTAATTCAACAATTACATGTAGATTAGACAACAAAGGAATGCTATATGAAGGAACTCCACTTAATATCATTCGAATGTCAAAAGTAGATACAATAATGCAAATTGCATAACATAGACAAAAACATTAACCAGAGGCAAAGAACCTTGCACAATGTGTTAATGGCTACAACAAAGGATTACAATGGTTTAGAGGCATAAGAAATTATAGTAGTACACATGCAAGAAATACTAGAGAATCAGAGAAAGATCAACCCTTACAAAGATTACAAAATTTTCCTTTATAGCTCAGGCATAACCAATATATTTCTAACTGGAGTTACTCCCCAACCACTATTTTAAATACTTTAGAGAATAATCATATAGTTTTAGGGAAAATCTTATCCTAGTACATATTCAAATACAATGAAGTCCAATATTTTGCCAAAATAGAGCCTTGAGAAGATAGAGTGATGCCATTAAGTCATTCTGATCAAGTAGATGGATAAAACCAGAGATGGTGGAGTTTTTTTGTCATTCACTAGGCATGGAATTCATTGGAGAGTGTTTGAAATCGATCGTGAAGATCAGATCATGCAAAAAAAATCTCTTCTTCATAGTTGGCTCGATGAACCAACATAGTCAATAGGTCAACTGAATCCTACAACCAAGATGAGCCACGTGGGCCAATAATCTGATTTCATTTTTCCACCTCGCAAAGTCTCCATGTGATTGACCATATCACTTTAACTAGGCACATCTCCTTCAGACTTACCCATGGCGGTTAACAAAAATGTCAACCCAATTACCAATGCCAATTGCAATGCTATCTCCTTAGACCCATAGGGACATGTGCCTCTCAAGCGTAAGATCAAAATCAAGTAAATTTCTCTTTACAATCTCACAAAATCCAATAGCTCCGTAATATCTCATGTCTTCATTTTTGGCCTTACGATCCTATGATTCCCTGATCTTACAATATCCTCTGACTTTCATAGCATCGTATCACTAATATTTCTCCCTCCTAATGCTACGGTTAAGGCCTTTGTCATAACATCACAAATGAGCCCTCTAAGGCTTCTGACCACTTGATTGACATGCAATCTTAAGCCTTTCTCTCTCTTCTCCTGATCCTACAATTCCCTGATCTTACGACTCTAGTGCAACATTGTAAACCTTATGTTTCACATCTTCAACTCTATGTCACATCGTAGCATCATAAACCTTATGTTTCACTTTATTGATTCTATGCCATATCATTATATTAGAGGACCTTATGTTTTGCTTTACTGATTCTATGATGACCTTTGACATCATGTTGATATTATGATCTTACGGTGGACCTCGTGTCGTAGCATCTTACCTTAACAATTTGGGCTCCCCGATTTTACGACCATCATAACATCGCAATACTCCATACTTTCCTCACATGATCTTATGAAATTTCATAGCATCATAGGCCTTTGACTTCTAGCTCCCAACCTTACGATATTATATTTCCATGGTATTGAATATTAAAAAGCATGGGAAGTGGTTTTTTATCTTTTAAATTCAAATGTGGTGATTTTGGCGGGAAGGAAAATTTGGCCAACAATTATCTCTATTCAGCTTGGGGATCTCCCTTCTGTAAGACATCCTGATCTTTAGCTTAGGTCCTTGAAACCTTCTCTGCAAGCACCAAGAAGCTTTGATACCAATTTTTGAAAATATAAGAGGAGTAACTACGAGGGGAGGGGTGAATTACTTACCACCAAAATAAATTCTAGACCCCTTAGATGTCAACATAGAACACAAACTTCACTAAAAATACTGATGCTCAGTAAACACACAGACACTTGATTTACGCTATAAAATGTTGTAACTCAGCAAATTCTTAACATGAAAATCTTATGATATTTTCTATGATTAACCGTACTCAACTTAGTTTAATACCCATAAAATAAATAACATGAATACAAGTGACACCAAGATTTAACGTGGAAACCCAATTTGGGAAAAACCATCAATTGCAATTAGTTACTGATTTTCACTCTTCTAAAGTGAGCCTTGTTAGGAGCCAACCTTGTTAAAGGTTACAAAACACATTGTTAGGCGTGACCCTATTAGAGGATTTAATCCCACTATTAGGAGTGGTCTTGTTAGAGGTCTTTAGACACTTCAATCTAGAAATGCCACCTTGTTAGGGGATTTGCAAATAACTGTTAAGCCAATTCTATTAAGAGATTTAGATCATTGCTACAATGTTTAGAGAGTAACAATGAGATGACCTGATTTCTAATGCAACTAAATTGCTAATTACAAATCTCAATTTTGGCTTGTATACTTGATCCTTTCTGATCAAATGTATCTTTGTAACTCCATAAGGATATTCTTTTTATCCTTCTAATTTGCTTCCTCTAAGCATCTTTTATTCTTCCATTCGCTTCACACTTTCAATCCTCAACTTGACCTTATATTTATACCTTACACATTGTCAAGTCAGCTTAAATATAACTTAGAATAATTAATATTCATCTCCTTAATTGGCTAGAACCAAAAAAAAAATCTATTGAACTCAATATGCCAAAACAAGAAAATCCTTCTTTAGCCGACTCTGCTTGGTAGACACTAACCAAATGAACTCAGTTAACACAAAGTCTTCACAAAGTTCCTTTGGTAATCAAGTGATATTGGTTAACACTAGCTTTGCCCAACTTTTCCTTCATTAACTGAGTGAGCCTTGTTAACCCTCAATCTTCTGCAAACTTCTCTTTGTCTCCCGAGTGGACTCAGTAGACATTGTCTTCTGAACTTGGCAAACTCTGGAATGCTCAGAAGACATAGGAAATTGTCTTTATCACTTGAGTGAGCTTGACATATACTGTCTAGCAAAGATATGACATTTTTTGTAACATCAAAGACAATACATAATTAACCAATTGTTTTCTACACATCCTGCATGACTACTAGTCATATGATCTTTCTTTGCCTACTTGGCATATCCCTTTTAACTCTTACGCACTTAACATGGATTTTTTTAAGTGTTAGTCCCTTGCTATTACCTCTATTGGGATTCATATTCTCCTTATTCTAGTTACCCTTGTGAAATATAGACACACATAATGTTCAATGTGCTTCACTGGTCATAGCTCCATACCATTTATTATTCCTTTGTTGCCTTGATATCAATGAAAACATAGTCATAAGTGTGTGCACCTATCATTCTATTGGTCAATCCTTAGGCTTTGAGATAGTTATGCCAAAAATCTCTCCCTTTGGCATTGATGCAATACTTCAATGCTTTGGCCCTTACTGGTTGCATTTATGTCCTTCTTCAATCATGCCTTTCATTTCTTCCTAGCAGATAGTATCATGACATTACCTTTTCTTTACTTAACATCTTCCCTTGAGATGATTCATCGACATCCTTTGACTTCTTTGAGTCCTTCTTTATGGGTTCACTTGGTTCTTTGTGACTTCATTCCTTTTCTATTATTTATTAACTATTCTTTTCTTTGGGGCTTCCTCCCAATCTATGGTCATGTCTCCTTGTGACCACCAACTATAAACTTCATTAGTTAACTTATTTTCTCTTCTAATACTCTTTTGCTCTTCAACTTGTCCCCCTTCAATGACATTGCAAAAGGTACACAAATTAACTCTGTGACTACTCCCCCTATAGAGTGGTCCTGATTTCTCATCAATCCATATATGATTTCACCATTTTTTGGTCATGGATTGGTGCCTGTCTTGTTATCTTACACCAATCTTGATAGGGGTAGTACCATTGAATTCTCTCTTAGATACTCAGAGGTATCCTTCTAAAGAGGTTTTGGTTGGTACATATTCCAACCTTACCTCTTTCTCTTACACTTGCTCACTTAGAAAATGGTTCTTTATTGATGTGTTCTTTTTCTTTAAGTTCATAACCAAGTTCTTCTATATGTTGATCATGCTTGTGTTATCGTAGCTGATAACCATTGATTCCTCCATCTTATCTTGAATTCCTTCAAGTACTTGTTTGGTTGAGTGTAGGTCATTGCTGCAGTTACATACTTAGCTTATGTTGTTGACTACGATATGCAGTTCTTCTTCTGTCTGGCCTATGCAACTAGTATTCCTCCAATAAATAATGCATTGCTAGTCATGCTCTTTTTTTCATCTATGTTCCCCATACAATTAGCATTAGTAAAGACATTGACCTCAGAGTTTCCTTTGCAAGCATACCAAAAAAACATACTCTAGTGAATTTTAGGTATATGAAGACTCTCTTCATAGCTACCATGTGTGATTTCTTTGGGTTGATTGAGCATCTAGCCACTATACCATCTACCTATGAAATTTATGGTTTGTTGTGCACAACATATTGCAATTTACCAATCATAGATCAGTAAAGTGTTTTGGTTCACTTCCATGCTCTTATCTTCCTTTGACAATTTACAACCGTTCACTATTAGGCTGCCTACCAATTTGGTTTCCTCTATACAAAATGTGTTTATCATCTCCTTCACATACTTAGTTTGATTTATGAGGATTCTTCTTTTCAATCAAATCACTTGAATTCCAATGAAGAATTTGATCTTACTCATCATGGACATTTCAAGTTCTCTATTCATTGCCTCAACAAACTCTATGCTCATCTTATCATTTCCTCCAAAGATGATGTCATCAAAAAAAATTCAAAAATCAGCAAATTACCTTTTTTTTCCTTCTTTAGATATATGTTGTTGTTGCTTGTTCTCACAAAGCCAATTTTTATCAAGTATGAGTGCATTCTTTCATACCATACTCTAGGTGCCTATTTCAATCCATATAAAGATTTCTTCAACTTGCACACTTGACTTTTGCCTTCCTCATTTTCAAATCCTTTTGGTTGTTCTATGTAAACTTACTCTTCTAGAACTCCATTCATAAATGCATATTTCACATCCATCTAGTATAAATTAAGTTTCTTCTATGATGCAAAGGCTAGGAGTATCTTGACTCCTTACAATCTGGCTATTGGTGTAATGGTATCTCCATAGTCTATGCCTTCGTCCTATGGATATCCTTTGTAAACAAGTCTAGCCTTATTTTTGACCACTTCTCCATCCTCATCCATCTTATTTTTGAACACCTACTTTTTCCCAATAGAACTCTTGTCCTTTGGCCGGGTTACCAAGGTCCATGTGTCTTTCTATTTTTTTGGATCAATCTCTTCCTCCATGGCCTTTCTCCAATCTTCATCTTGAGTGCTTCTCTTTTAACTTAAGCTCCATGTGTATGAGTAGGCATGTCTAATCAATATAAAACCTTTTTAGTTATAGGATTGGACATCCCTTACTACCAAAGTACTATGCTGATCTTCATTAAATGTCAATCCGAGAGTGTGAACTTGAGATGATGTCTGCAAAGTATATGCTCTAGTTTCACTAAAAGTCACTACTATCTTGAATGCAATAACCATTAAGGAAATATAGTTTATCCAAAGGAAAGACAACTATCAAATACTTGGAAGGGAATTCTAATTATTTAACCATACATCTATGCACCTACTGCTGCAAGAATAGTGACTGATTCTGTTTCCAGTGGCTGCAGGAACAATAGTTCTAATCTTAACTTAGAAAACTGAATCTAACTCCTACTTACTAAAGTAAACTCCACCTTCTGTGTGGGCCCCCATTGAAGAATGAAGGAAAAGATCAACTCAAAAAAAAGTATAAAAACTCAACAAATTCATGTATTCATTCAAATATGCAGTATTACAATAACTTGGAAAATAAGATGTCTATCAACTCTATCTGTCTGCTCACTACCTAACCTCATAGATACAGATGAGGTCTTATTTAAAAGGAAGGAAAACAAAAAACTCCTATAATTATGACTTCCTCATGAAGGAAATTTAGTTACAACTTAAGATTGCAAGCATGCAATTGTAAAGACATTAATTATCTCTTAAATTCTCCACAAATATAGATAATAGCAAATGCTAGATCTGCTCTTTTATCTGACTTTAAATAGCTTCTAGGAATCTAGGTATCGTGCTTTGCATGTTTAACCAATCACTTTGATGCTTGCTTCCTTGCTCAATTGCTTTATCAGGTCCCTCTTTGTTATTCATTAAAATAGGTCCCTTCCGACTTTTTCGCCAAGTCTCTAGCTGCAATGGTGTCATAACGCTTCTCTTTAATACCATCAATGCCTTAGCGCTATTCCTTCGTAGTTTTTTTTTGATTAACTCTAGCTCAGCTTTTATTCCTGCGATCGACATTTAATACACACAAGACTTCCCACAAACATTTATTTACATTTATTAGTTTACA
This sequence comes from Cupressus sempervirens, assembly GCA_028749045.1. Taxonomy (NCBI): domain Eukaryota; kingdom Viridiplantae; phylum Streptophyta; class Pinopsida; order Cupressales; family Cupressaceae; genus Cupressus; species Cupressus sempervirens. The sequence continues at coordinate 789,376,442 of CM053786.1, forward strand.
AAGAAAAGACATTAATTATTCAACTAACAATTTTTGCAATCTCTTCAGCTGCAGGAAGATCTACCCATATGAAACATACATGAAGAAATATTTTTACCACAAAATGAACCCCTTTTTAGATATAATTTTGATTATCATTTTTATGCCCTATGTCAATATTTTATACATCAAAAGTTCAAAACACTTATACTAAAAGATGATAAAGTTCAGTATGTTATAGACAATTGTTCACAAAAAGGGCCAAAAAGACTTCTATTTTTTCATGTCATCATTTTCCCCCCCAATTATCCTGAGGCTGGTCCCTTTAGTATCTATAGGTTTCTAATCCTCATCCACAGCCTGAGATCATTAGCAATTTTCTCCCCTAATTCATGAGCTCTGTAATTAAAATATCCATGATTTTGTTTCAACCTTTCCCATTTCTGTTCTTCAACAATCATGTTATATTCAACAAATGAATCATACTTTCCAAGCATAGGATGCAAGAGTATTGGCAGTTGGAAATGAAGAGGTACCCAATAATTTTTCTGACTTCCACCTAACATCATATACCTGGGCATCCTGCTGATGGCCAACTCTAGATTTTGAGGAGAGTACAACTCCCTTGTTTTCAAATCTTCTAGTAATCGGATCCATCTTTGAAGGGAGACTTGTATAACATCAGGGGTATTTGTAAAACAATGCTGCTCCCAATCTAGAAATGCCTATTCGTAGACAACGTGAATTTTTGCAGCAACACTTTGATTATTGCTAACAAAAAGCTAATTGAAGAATACTTTATGAGTGTTTTGCACCTTTGGCCGAATATACAATGGTTCAAACATTTCCTTTTCCCTATAAGGAGTAGCCTTGTTCTCTCGATTAATCTCATTTTGCATCCATGACATAATTGCCCTAAACTGTATATCTCCCACATATAACAATGAATTCCAATCTTTATCATCTAGAACAACAAGATTATGAACATATAACTCATAGAGGAGATTCTCTAGAGCCATCAGAACTGATTTGAATGCTGTATAGAATTCCTGGGGAGTGTGCAAGGAAGGGTTCAACCCCCGAGTAATTCGAGACAATTAAAAATTAATCATTTGATCTTTTAGGAACAGTGTGTAAACTGAAGATGGTGACCTGCAATTTACAAGCTCTGGAATGAGCTCTATAATCTTTGTGAAACCTTTCTACAGGACCATAGTTTCACTATCCTTCTCTTCGATTTGCTGTGCTTGTTCCCTGATAGTTCTGAGCAATTGCTTCCTTTCTAAGTCCCACTTTTCTTTTTCCCATTGAAATTGTTGGTACAAACTAAAGCTGGTTGTTAATGGAGTAGAAATATCCAGTGGTGTATGACGATGGACAATAGGTCTATAATCTTCAAGGTGGTGCTCAAGATGATAGTGGTCAGTAGTGCTGTCATCCTAAGAATATTGATGTTCAACAAACCTGTTATTTTGACAAGCAACAGTGTTATCAACATTTTCTAAAGGTACAATGACTGCAGGATAGGGTGTAATAGCCATTTTAACTTGAAATGTTTCAACAATTTCCTGAACCATTTCTTGTGCAACAGATGGATATTCCTTTGGTGGTAGGTTATCAGTTTCCTCCGCTGGCTATTCAAACTCAAACACTATTTTCTCTAAGGACTCTGTGTCACTATCAATATTAATAGGGCTATTTGGCTTTGCGAGAATTTCCTCAAGATCATTTTCATGTTCAGGAGTAGGTGCTGTGTGCTCTGGTGACTATGTAGGTATAGGTATTGGAGTTTCAACATCAACAGGTGATATAAGAGGCTCAACAGGTGGCACAAGAGGTCCAGTTCTCAAATTTACCCCAAACATTTTGGTGACTCGTCATGGAGTAGAAATTGGTTTCTTGCCCTTATCAAAAAAATTCCCTTTATTAAGGTTGAGTGTAGGCTCTTGTGATACTAGGGATACTTCTTCTGAACCTTCCTCTGTAGCAACTGTGTGTGATTTCCTCTTTCTAGAAGTTGAGGCTTTTGCAGGTGAAATTTTTCTTTTTGCAGTTTTAGGTATAGATGCAGAAGCCAAAGATTCTTGAGCCATTCTATATACTACTTTCTTGACTCCTACACCAGTTTTCTCTCTTGTCCCCATTCCTTGTCCCTCTGTCTTGAGTTTTACAAAATCTTCCCATGTTCCCAAGTGTTGCCTAGTCAATTCCCTTTCAATTATAGCCCTAATCAAGAAATGGTGGGATATCGACTATGTTTTGCCTTGCTGTACATAGGTAGCTTGCCTTTTGATAATATTATAAAGGAAACTCGAGAGATTTACAGGACAATCACCATGTTGTAAACCACTCAAAATTTTGAAATGAACAACATGCAAATAAGAATACCTTCCTTCACAGGTAAAATACCTTATGATAAATTTAGCAAGGTGGATGAATTGTAGAGGGAGAGATAATCGTAATGTACCTTGCTTTTTGTTTTCCTCCAGCCGAGGATCTCCAAGTACTAAGAATTTCTCTTTTGCTCATCGTGCATCCATGTCCTTTGTCCATCGTTCTCCATTTGTGGGCAAACCAGAAACTTCTGCCACCACTTCTTCAGTGAATTCTATCCAAATGTCCTTAACAGCTGCATATCTATCCCTTAATGTATTATGAAATTGGAGCATAATTTCTTGATCAAACTACTTCAAACTGAGACAGTAAACCAACCAACCTCATTGTTGAAATAAACTACATGTTGCTGGGTCTACCAGTAAGACTCTATAGTTTTTTGGTTCATGCCACTAATGTTCTCCACCCATATTTTTCAAAAAATATGCTATTACTGGAAAATTCACTGCAAGTGATTTGAGAGTATGGATAGAGATGGCTACAGGGGTTTCAACAAAGGAATTAAAAAAAAAAGAAATACTTCAATACTTTCCAAACATCACATCCTTCAGTACTTCTTGATGACATTTTAATCACCAAACCATAATGAGGATAAAGATTGTGTTAAAAAACATACGCCATATTAATGAGGGGTTATGTGAAATCATGATTTAATAGTTAGCCTTCTTTATATTATTTCACACATTTCAGAAGTACAAAGGAGCGCCATCTCATTACTTAAATGACCCTTCTCCATACATCCTACATGCCAACTTAAGATTTTCCTTGATTTGCATTCATAATTTCTTTCCTTGATTTGCATTCATGATTTCAATTTTCCCTCCCCCCAAGCTAGCAGAGACTGGGTCCCACCAGACCGTAAAGATTGCAAATTCTAAAAATCGAAATAACATGCTTTTCTAAATAAATAATAAATTAATTAAATGCAAAGGGGTCAAGTGTGATTGACCTAAGGTGCGATAGGAAGGATGGTCTAAGTAGCATTGTATGAGAGAAAGAAAGTGAGATGGCACGATGATGGAAAGACAAGAAGGTGGAATGGAATGAGGTGGAAAAGAAATGAATTTCGCATGATTTCAAAATTTTTATTATGAAGGCCTTGAAAATAAATTCAAGGGGATACAGGCATCTGAGTGGGAGACTCAGATAGAGTGGCTATAGGAAGAGATGTTTCTATTGTGGTGAACTGTTGAAGAAATTCTTCCCGAGTTGTTGGTTTATGATATAACTTCAGGCGATGCCCATAAACCAGGAGTTTGAATTTGACCGGATCAATTGTTGATAGTTGAATTGCTCCATTGTTAAAATTTTTAATGATTTCATAGAGACCAAGCCATCGAGTCTAAAATTTTCTTTGGTGATGCTAATATTGTGAATCATTCAGGAGCACCCAATCACCAACAGAGAATTCTCTATCTTTAATGAATTTGTCATGCCATTGCTTTCTTTGACTCTGAATTAATTCTGTGTTATGAAGAGCTAACTTTCACCATCCATCCAACTCATTGAGATGAAAAATGCGATCTTGTTGTGCTGCAAGAAGGGTAATATCAAGTTCTAAAGCTATCCACAGAGTTTTATGTTCAAATTCAATGGGCATAACAACTGTCTTTCCATATAGGAGCTAAAAAGGTGTAAACCTAGTAGTGGATTTCCATGCTATTCTGTATGCCCATAAGGCTTCAAGAAGTCTAGCTGCCCAATCTTTCTGATTCAAAGACACAATTTTAGTGAGTATATGTTCCAGCTCTCTATTGGTCACTTCTACCTGTCCATTGGCTTGTGGATGATACTAAGAATATTTTCCATGCCGAATTTTATACTCCTCCATGAGTGTAGCTATCAGATTAGATGTAAACTGAGGCCCTTGATTTGATTGTAATTCTCTTGGAACACCAAATCTGGTAAAGATACATTCGTACATAAACTTTGCAACATTATTGTCACGAGGATGCTTCATGGGTTTTGCTCCTGCCCACTTAGTAACATAATCAGTGGAAACCAGTATGTAACTTTTCCCTTCTGATGGTGGTTCAATAGGGCCAACAAAATCAATTCCCTATTTATCAAATGGTTCTACTACTATCTGTGGTTGTAGGGGCATTTCATCTATTTTTGTCGGTCGACCTATTCTTTGACATTTATCACATTTTTTGTATACTGAGCTGCATCCTTATGAAGTGTAGGCCAATAATAACCTATATTCAAAATATTTAATGCAGTCCATTTGTTAGCAAAGTGACCACCATAGGGCTCATCATGACAAGCATGAAGAACATCATATGTTTCATCTTCTCAAAGACACCTTCGTGTCACCTGGTTTGGCCTAGTATAAAATATGAACCTTGAGATCCATGAGAAATTAAAACTCTTTTCTGCTAGCAATAATTTTTCTTTTGCAGAGAAATGTGGGGGAGTTTTGCCAGTAGTTAGATAGTTGGCAATGTCAGCATACCAAGGGTTTTGTGTTGACAAAAGAAAGAGATGTTCATCAGGAAAGCTATCTTCTATTTAGCTACAACATTTTCTTTACCTGGCTTGTCAATAATGGTGATGTCAAATTATTGCATTAGTAACAACCATCGAGCCAATCGTCCAGAGATTGCTAGTTTGTTCATCAAATATTTGATAGCAGAGTGATCTGTATGTACAAATATTTGGTATCCTATAGTGTAATGTCTAAATTTATTTAGAGCATAAATTACAACAAGTAGTTCTTTCTCTGTCACATTGTAGTTATACTCAGCTCCTTGAAGATTTTTGCTGATATAGTAAATTGCATGTTCTACTAAATCTATCTTTTGGCCAAGTATCGCTCCAATGGCATGATCTAAAGAATTTGTGTGTATGTGAAAAGGTAACTCCCAATTGGGTCCTCGGAGCACTGGTGCTATTGAGAGGACTTCCTTAAGCTATCGGAAAGCTTTTGTACAATCTGAATCCCATACAAACTCTGCATCTTTTCAAAGCAATTTATATAAAGGTGCTACAATTTGACTGAAATCTTTGATAAAATACCGATAATATCTTGCATGTCCTAGAAAACTCCTAACTTCTTTCAATTTATCTGGTATAACCAATGTGCGTATAACTTCTATTTTTTTTGGATCTACTTCAATTCCTCTAGGGGAAATAAAGTGTCCCAACACCACTCCTTCTTGCATCATCATAAAACACTTTTCACTATTTAAAGACAAATTGTAGTCTTTGCATCTTTGTAAAACCTTGTCCAAGTTCTCCTTGGCTTCTTCAAATGTTTGTCCATATGTGGTGAAGTCATCCATATACACTTCCAAACAATCTGAAGATATGTTAGAAAAAATGCTAATAACAGCTCTTTGGAAAGTTGCAGGTGCATTGCACAAACCAAATGGTAGGACAACATAAGAAAATGTTCCCCATGGACATGTGAATGTGGTCTTGTCTTGATCCTCTGGTGCTATTTGGATTTGATTGTAGCCACTGAACTCATCCAAGAATAAAAAGTATTTTTTTCCTACAAGATTATCAAGAATTTGATCGAAAAAAGGCAATGGAAAATGATCCTTCTTGGTAGCTGAGTTAAGTTCTCTATAATCTATGCAGACTTACCATTTTCCCCCTTTTTTGGGAACAATAACCAATGGTGACACCCATTGGCTATCTGAAGTAGGATATATGAAGCCAACATTGAGTAGCTTTTGTAATTCATTTTTGGCAATATCCCTTAATGTTGGGTTTATCCTATGTTGAGGTTGTCTCATAGGTTTGCAATTCAGACTGATATAAATCCTATGGGTATAGAGTGCAGGATCCAAACCTTTCATATCTATATACTCCCAAGCAAAAGCATCCTGGTGGTTTTGTAATAGTTGTAGGGTATTATGATGTGCCTGAGATAAGGACTTACTTATATTTAATTCTCTTCTTGGAATGATTGCTATTTTGACTACTTTTTCAGCCATTGAAATTTGCACAATTGGTTGTGAATCTATCTCATGTGGTAGGAGTGAATGCATAAGCTGTGCAGACTCAGAATAATGAAGTTCAACGGGTAAAGGTAGAATGCTTTCTAAGAAACACTCTTGTTTAGAAGATGTCTCAGGTTGTGTTCCATACTCATTCAGTATGATAGAAGAAATGACATCATCTTCTTTAATGTTTACAAATGAGTCTCATGAGATCATCATCAATTGTTGAATAGAATCTATGTCCATATCAGAGTCATCCATATTTGGCCAGACAACTTGATCATCCTGCAGCGAAGACTGAGTAGGAGAATACAAGGTTAAATTTTTAGTGTTCATTCCATCTGAAATAGTCATTTTCCCTGATCGACATGCAATATAAGCATTTGCTGTTGCTAACCATGCTCATCTTAGAATGATAGGATATCCCCTAGTACTTTTTTTTTGAGAGAGTACTACAAAATTAATTGGATACTCCCATGAATGTAATGTGATAGTGACATCTTCTAGCATACCATCAGGAATGATGGTAGAAGTATTTGCTAGTTGCAAGATTGTTGGTGTTTTCCTGAGACCAATGATGCTTAATTTGGACACTACTTCCTTGGTCATTACATTAATGGATGCTCCTAGGTCTATTAAGACATTCTGCACTTTCACTCCTTGAGTGGTGAGGGTCACTACTGGGCTTTTAGGGTCTACACACTTAGGCATTTTGCAGTTATCAAGCATAAGATCAGAAAGCTGCCCAAGGACATGGATAGTCTTTGGGTCTTTCTTTTTCCTTCCTAGATTTTTAACATAGGCTTCTTTGATGGCTTTTGAATATATAGGGACTTCCTATATTGCATCAAGCAAGGGAATTTTTGCAACTTGATTTTCACTCGACAGAACTTGCTTTGTTAACCTACTAGGAAAAGGTGGTTTCTTGGCTACAAGAGAGATAGTGGTGGTAGGTTCTTGAACTGACTCAACATTTGTATCATCTATTTCTATTATAATAGGCTGCTAAGATGAGACAAGCATTGTTCTAGAGTGTAGATGGATATCATTCAGAGTGATGGAATAACTTTATTGCTAGGTTGAAGGTTTTGCACTATTAGGATTAGGCGCAGGTTGTGCACATAACTATGGCTATTTTGGAGGGGCTATATTGGCTGCAGGAGGCATTAAGGCTTGCTGTTGAGGAGGTTGAGTCAAGGCTGGTTGATGCTGGTGTTGTTGCCAGTTTTGGGTTTGCTGCCAACCCTGCTGAGGTTGGTGCCAACCTTGGTTAGGTTGCTGCCACCCTTGGTTAGTCTACTGCCAACCTTGGTTAGGTTGCTACCAATTATTATAATTACCATGTTGTTGTTGCCATTGGCTATTACCACCATTATTACGGAGTGGGTCTTGAGGAATACCTAATCTTGGAGCCCACAACATTCGTTGAGCAACATAGAGGACTTCCCCATCTTCATCAATTGCCTTGAACTTAGTAGGCACATGCTGTGATTCCAAGCTAGCAATAAGCTTACATTGACAATTGTGTTTCTTTTCTCTGCAATGGGGGCAATATTCTACCAACATAATATCAACATCCTCCTTCTTCCTTCATGCTTGCATGGTGTCCAATTGTGTAGCAACATCATTAATGATGTCTTGCTTGAAATCCGACAAGAGGTTTGATAGTTCTGTCTTAGATACTCCCACCCTAGGAGCTTTTTGGAGTAAGTCCCTCAAACCTCATCCTTTTTTTTTTGTTTCTCTGGAATAGTTCAAACAAATATTCCAGATTTCAGCCCATGTCTTTTGTGTAATGTCGCCTCCAACCATTAAGTCTAAAGCTTCCATACTCCTATCATGCACTCCTTTCAGAAAGAGATGCTTTTGGGATTCCTCGTTTAGCTGATGCTGTGTGTTACGCTATAAGTTAAACATGAACCGAGAAACATAGTCCTCCAAAGTCTCATCCTCCTTTTGTGACATTTTAAAAATGTCATCTCCTTTCAAATCATGGCCTCTGCAATATTCCTTATATTTATTAAGGAGCATGTTACTCATAGTTGGCCAATCTGTCACAACATTGGCACCTAGACTCATGAACCATCTTAAAGCGACTTTTTTGAGAGTTGATGGAAACAGTTTCAGCTTATGGGCATCAGTTGTGTAGTCATAACTTCAACAAAGGATGTCGAACTCAAAGAGAAAAGTTTCTAGATCTTTAGTAATAAGGCCATAGAATTTAGGCAAGGCAGTTGAGGGTATATTTTTCAGATTTTGGTTACCCTGCTGAGGAGGAAATGAAAAGGGAAAGGTAGGCTGAGCTGCTGCCATTTGTGGATGTCCTAGTGGTGGCTGATAAATACCTAGAGCTAATGGATTGTCTTGATATTCTGGCTTAGCAAAAAGATTATTCAAATGGAAGGATTCTTCAGACATGGTTGGTGATTGTACTTGTTTTGATACTTTTGCAAATACATTCTCAAATAGTTCTTGTTCTATTTCTTCTCTCTCTTCTCATTCTGTAGGGTTAGGATAAAAAGGGTCTTCCTGATTGAAGTTGGGAAGAAATCTTCCAAGGTGGTCTCTTCTCCTATGCATGCAAAAATGCCAAAAATGAAACTAAATGACTCAATAGTGAATACTAGATTGACACCATCCCCGACAATGATGCCAAAAATATGTCTAATCAATATAACACCTTTTTAGTTACAGGATTGGACATCCCTTACTACCAAAGTACTATGCTGATCTTTATTAAATGTTAATCCAAGAGCATGAACTTGAGATGATGTTTGCAAAGTATATGCTCTAGTTTTGCTAAAAGTCACTACTACCTTGAATGCAATAACCATTAAGGAAATCTAGTTTATCTAAAGGAAAGACAACTATCAAATACTTGAAAGGGAATTCTAATTATTTAGCCATACATCTATGCACCTACTACTTTAGGAACAGTGATTGGTTCTGTTTCCAGTGGCTGTAGGAACAACAACTCTAATCTTAGCTTAGAAAACTGAATCTAACTTCTACTTACTAAAGTAAACTCCACCTTCCACATGGGCCCCCATGGAAGAATGAAGGAAAAGATCAACTTAGACAAAAGTATAAAAACTCAGCAAAGTCATGTATTCATTCAAATATGCAGTATTACAATAACTTGGAAAATAAGATGTCTATCAACTCTATCTGTCTGCTCACTACCTAAACTCATAGATATAGATGAGGTCTTATTTAAAAGGAAGGAAAACAAAAAACTCCTATAATTATGACTTCCTCATGAAGGAAAGTTAGTTACAACTTAAGACTGTAAGCATGCAATTGTAAAGACATTAATTATCCCTTAAATTCCCCACAAATATAGATCATAGCAAATGCTAGATCTGCTCTTTTATCTTACTTTAAATAGCTTCCAAGAATCCAGGTATTGTGCTTTGCATGTTTAATCAATTGCTTTGATGCTTTCTTCCTTGCTCAACCACTTTATTAGGTCCCTCTTTGTTATTCATTAAAATAGGTCCCTTCTGACTTTGCCGCCAAGTCTCCAACTACAATGGTGTCATAACGCTTCTCTTTAATACCATCAATGCCTTAGCGATATTCCTTTGCAGTTTGTTTTTGATTAACTCCAGCTTAGCTTTTATTCTTGCAATCAACATTTAATACACACAAGACTTCCCACAAACATTTATTAGTTTACAAAGAAAAGGCATTAATTATTCAACTAACAGTTTTTGCAATCTCTTCGGCTGCAGGAAGATCTACCCTTATCAAACATTCATGAAGAAAGATTTTTACCACAAAATGAACCCCTTTTTAGATATAATTTTGATTATCATTTTTATGCCCCGTGTTCATACTTTATACATCAAAAGTTCAAAACACTTATACTAAAAGATGATAAAGTTCAGTATATTATAGAAAAATGTTCACAAAAAGGGCCAAAAAGACTTCTATTTTTTCATGTCATCAAGGTATAATTCATCTCTCACCTTTCTCTTTTTCATCACTCAAGAATTTGTCTCTAATGATTTTTTGACTAAGTGGTATTTCCTCACATATTTGGCTAGCATTGATTCTCCTTTAGGTGCATCCACTCTTGGTTCCTTAGGCTGAATTGCTTCTTCCTGTACTGGTACAACTTCTTGTACTACATCTACTTCCATCAATATTACTTCCACTAAGTTATTTATTGGGAAGTATTCAAATTGCTTGTAGTCTTCCAATTCTATCTTGCTTTCTTTATTGTTATTGTTAGAGAACTATCTACCTTCACACTGGCATATTCCACAATCCTATTCATTTGAAGGTTTAGGTAATGATACACTTTGATTTTGGTAGAGTATCCTAGAAAGATACCCTCATCCCGTTTTGGCTCAAAATTTCCTTGGTACTCATCTCTCTTGATGTAACACTTGCTTCTAAGTACCTTGAAGTAACTCACTGAAGGTAAGTGACCAAACCATAGTTAGCAAGGAGTTTTTTGTGTTCCCTTCTTTATCTCTACCCTATTTGAGGTTTACAAAGTTGTGCTGACAACTTCTCTCTAGTAGATATATGAAATATTGATTTGAATCATTAGTGTTCTGGCATGATCTATTATTTTTTGGTTCCTATTGTAATGTGGAGCCTTATTAGACCTAGAGGTTAATTTCTCTCACTTCATTTAGTGTAGTTTCCCCCAAGATTATTACTACAGAGGTTTGGGGGCAGCACCCCTAAGACATGGTTAAGGGGCAATGCCCCTTGTGGGGGTCCTAGGGAAGATTCTTGTGTGTTCTCTCTTGTAGGGTCTTGGGGTAGAGCCCCAAATGTGCTCCATGTCATAGTACAAGGTGGGGTCAAGGGGTAAAACCCCCATGGGGAATTTCGAGGGTAGTGCCGCCAAAGCCAAAAGTGAATTTAATATTGTAAAAGGTGTCAATTGTTATTTTCTTTATTAGATGACTTATTCTAGCCCTAATTTTGTAAGTAGCAAAAGCTTGTATATAATGGCTTAGGGTTAGGGATTTCATAATGTATGATGAGATTGTAGCTTCTTGCAGTTGTATCAAGTTGTAAGGGATTGTAGATTGTAATAATTGGATAACAAAAATATTGGACTCATTGTTTGGTGGATGTAGCCCAAGGATTGGGTGAACCACATTAAATCTTTGTGTCTTTTGTTCTCTTCTATGTGATTTATTAGTTTTTGATATTGGTTAATTTACATGTAATCAGTGGTTAATCTCAACAATTCCTTCTTTCTACAACACCACTTTATTGTGGTGTCCTTGGAGATGACATTTGTCTTTTGATTCCATGCTCCTGATAGTATCTCTCAGATTCTTGTGAGGTGAACTCACCACCCTAGTTTGATCTCAAGAATTTCAATGCTCTATTGGTTTCCCTTTCAACAATTTCCCTGTACACCTTAAACATGTGAAAGGCTTCTGATTTTTCCTTTAAATAAATCATGCATAGTATTCTTGAAAAATCATCACTAAATAACATGAAATATTTGTCACTAGATACACTCTTAATCTTCACAGGACCACACAAGTTAGTATGAGCTAACTTTAAAACTTAATTAGAGGTAAATTAATTTCTTGAAAAACTAGAGTTGGCCAACTTCCCTAGTTGACAATCTTTACAAATTACATTTTCAAGTTTAGTAATAGGAAGTAAACCTCTTACAAAATTTATCCTCCTACCTTAACAATGCTTTAAAAATTTAAATGACACAATCTCCTATGCCACAACCAACTATCATCATTCTTATATACTGAGCACTTATTCTCAAAAACATTGAGGTACAAGAGATTACCTCTAGTTTGTTCTCTTGTAGCTAAAAATTTACCTATCTTGTCAAATATTCTGCAAGACTCTTGTAAACTCAAACCTATAACCGTTATCCATTAAATGAGTTACACTCAGTAGGTTATATTTGAGACCTTCCACTAAATAAACATCCTCACAGTTAGTGGATTCATTTAGGGCTATAATACCCTTACCTATCACCGTGCATGGTGAGTCATTTCCAAAGTTTACCATCCCTCTATTGTAGTCCTTTACCTCATGGAATTTTCTCATGTCACCAAACATGTGGTGAGAGAAACCTCTATCAATTATCTAGTTCTTGTGGATACTCATGCTTGTTATTAGGGCTCTCTCCATCCTTTCTTCTATGATAGAAAAAAAAATATTTCACCCTCATCCTTGTAAGCTCTGGTTGTCTCCTCATCAGTTACACCTTCCTTAGAAATGTAGTATCTCTTCTTCTTCTTCTTCTTTTGAGTATTTACATATTTTGTTGTTATCCTTCTTGAAAGGTTCTAGAAATCTAGCAACATAGTGTCCTACCTTCTTGCAGTTAAAATATTTCAATGGAAGCTTAACTTTGTACTTCCCTTTTCCTATGATCATTCTCTTTGTGAACAAAGCCTTTAGCTCTTCTTGTTCAACTTCTTTAGCATAAAGACTCTCCATTTCTCTTTTGTATCTAGAGGTGCTTTCTTCCTCCCTTCCTCTTTAAGTTGTAACATGTGAAATAGGGGATATGAATGTCACTTCAACCTTGGGATAACTATTGTCATAGTTTCTTAGCTCAAATGCAATGGGCTTTCCTATCAAGGCATCAAGAGATACAACCATTTTATCTATTATTCTTAGCTCCTAAATGACTAATACCCTTATGGAATACTTTGATAGAAAGGTTCTTAGTATCTTTCTTACACATTCATCTTCAAGTATCATGCCTCATGTGGCTCTGATGTCTAGCATCACATCCTTCACCCATTTTCCATAGCTTTCAATATCTTCTCCTTTTTGCATCCTCATATAATCATTTTTCCTCTTAGAATTTCAACTTCATCCTTTTAAACATGCTTATCACCACCATAGATGATTCAAAGCTTTTCCCACATCTCATATATCATCTCCAACTCTTATATCACTTTGTATTAAATATAGGGTGATGGCTATAACATCCATTATGGTTGTTTTCTATGTGAGTTTCCTTCTCCTTTATCTAGTTAGGAGTGAGCAAGATAGCAGGTTCTACATACATTGTCTCCACATGGCTCCAGTAAGCATGTCTGAGAGTTCTCATATGCAACTTCATCTTTCTACACCATGAGTTGTAGTTTTCCTTTGAAAACTTGTGTGCTTTTGTCTTTAACATCTTGATCTTTGCCACAAGCTATTAAACTCTTTTCTTTAGAGGACCGAGGCTCTAATAGAAATTTTTGGTTTTCTAACAAGTAAGTATACTAAGAGGAGGGGAGAGGGGTGAATCACTATACATTAGGTAATTTCAACCTTCTTTTAGCTTTCTTCACACTAGTCTACAAGTTAGTGCTAGCTATAACTTAATCAGTCAAGATTAAACAAAAATAATGAAGATAATCATAGCCAAACATAACACAACATATATCTTGTGGAAACTTAGCTAGGGTAAAAACCACGGTGTGTGATTTGATCCTCACAAATCTTAGTGTGCCCTATCAAGAGCTTATCTCTATTAGAATGCTACAAATACATTGTTAGGTGCCACCTAGTTAAGAGATTTGAATAAAACTTGTGAAATTCTTTCCCTGTTAGGAGTATCAAGGTTAAATGTGTTAGAAAGTAAAGTCCACCAAGATAACTGAGAGGGGGGGGGGGGGGGGGGGGGTGAGGGGTCAATCAATTATCCAACTATTCAAACATTTATCAACCTTATTAATCCTAACCATGTGAATAATATAATTAGAAACCATAAGAAGATATACATACATAATAACATCAAATATGTTAACTAGGGAAACCCTTGATCAGAGGGAAAACCCTAGTGGGGATGTTACCCCAAAATGATGCACTAATATAAAAGTCTCTTGTAAGAGGATGGACTCTATTAGGATCCAATGAAATACATTTAGTATGTATAAGTCACTATTAAGAGACTTTGAATTCCTGTTAGGAGATTCCAATCCTATTAGGAGTTGTGGAAGGCATAGGGACCAATTGTCCAAACAACTTCAGGGGCAAGATCACCAAAATCACTATCCAATTGATCATTGTATTATTCCTTGAATAATAATAGAAAATGAATAATCTTGAACTCCTCTATCCTCTTGAATAGATCTATCCTCTTTTGATCTCAATGCATGATCAACAACTTCACATCCAAATAATCTCTAGGATTGCTTACTCACACTTACCAACTTCGCATAACACTTGCACAATTTGCACTTGCACTCTTCAATTACACTCTTCACCACAAGAAAAATAACCTTCCTGAATACCATATCCTCAAAATAATTCCTTGAGTCAGCCTTGAGGCTTTCCCAATTAATTATAATAGGACCTCATTAAGATATTACAAAACATTACATCTTTTCATAATTACAAGTTATTGTTGGCTCACAGTCTTTACAACTTCTCACACGTGTGACTACTGACCTTGTACACTTACTAATGTCATCATTAGGTTGTCTACTATCATTGACTAACTTCTCTCATCATGATTCTTTCCCAATTAAGAGATACAAATCAATCATTTGAAACCATTTATTAGTTACTATGTATGTTCATTGTCTTCTATAGATCTTGAGTAACTTTTGCATGTATTTGATTCTCTATAGAGACACTTGTCCAGAGAACTAGGGCATAGTATGAAATACTTTCTCAACTACACTTGATTTGATCATCAATATACAATATGTATGACATTGTTCTATGTTTGCTATACTACCAATCTTCACATAAATAATACTATGTTGACATCAATGAAAAACATAGTGATAAATGAAACATGTCAATAATGCTATCCTTCTATCCAATGCTTAGGATTCTCCCCCAAAGGAATACCATCAACATTAATGCTAACAAAAGGAATTTCAAACACAATTTAATGTGTCACCCTATTAGGGGATTTAATACAAAGAACATATTGGGGTTCACCCTTGACATGATTTGTTTTTGTAGAGATTAGAAAACAATAGAGGAATAATCTAATGAAATAGCTACTGCACTTAGCTTGATTATAGATCTCTTTAATTCTCCTTGGACATATTTGCAACTTCTCTCTTCTCTCCTTCTTCTCTTAAACCAAGACTAGATCACTTATATGCTTGGCACTACTTGCATGAACACGTTCTTACTTGTGTCATTTGGGCTCACTAGCTTCTTGTTAATACACTAACTCTATATAATTTGTTCATGATTTCTTTATGTTACACTTCTCTCATTGAGATCACACTTATCTCATCTCTCTTTAATTTCTTTCTAATCACTCTGCAATATAGCCTTTTCTCTTGAAGCATCATTCTCTTTTATAGTCTCTACTCACTTTGCTTCAAAACCCTAATCTATGAACTTAAAATTTGAATTCTTAGGCCTATTCCTATATTGTCTTCCTGTCAGTGTTATATATCTCTCTTTTTAGATGTAACATGTACGAACAAAAGTTATGCTTTTTCTATGAAGATTAATGGCTTCATCAGTGGAGAGAATTCAAATTTGAATTCTTTTGATTGTTCCTTGATGTGACAATACTTGTCACCATTAATAATGAATGTTTTGACCTTATAAGTCTCTTTGGCACAAATGTTGAAAGAAGTATGTTATATGGAGTGTTATTCAAATTTGAATTCTTTTGATTGTTCCTTGATGTGACAATACTTGTCACCGTTAATAATGAATGTTTTGACCTTATAAGTCTCTTTGGCACAAATGTTGAAAGAAGTATGTTATATGGAGTGTTGTAATTGATGGCCAAAGTATTTGACTTGAACATTGCTTGACAACTAGTAGAAGGAAGGAGAAAAAGAAAGGATTTGATGTTATCTTTTGAGAAGCAAATAGGCATACATGGTGTTATACCTACACCAACACAGGTGATAGAGCATGAAGGATAGTTGATCTAAGTCATCAATAAAGTGAGTCACCATGGATGTAATGGGAGAGATACACACAAAGTAGATGTGACAGGAGGTAAGAGTGAAATAAAAGAAGCAGACAAGGATGAAGGCCACCATTAGTTCATAAAAGGACTAGTAGGGCTACTAGTCTAGGCCCTAAGCATAGGGGTCACAAGTTTCCTATAAATGAACTAGATATGGAATTCAAAATTTGAGCTAAAAAATGAGCAAGATAATTTGGTTATGGGTAATTGTGTCCTGACACTACAAAATGGATATAAACAACTTGATCAAACAAAATTATTATTATTATTATTGAAGTTATTGTTGTGGTAGATAAGAGAAGCAAATAATAGAAAATACTAAGAGCATCAAGAAGAAGACTAGAAGATGAATTAGTTGTAGAGGAGGAGGGGATAGTGATAGGATGTTGTAAATAACCAAGGGGAGAGGTGAGATTAGAGAACTCACTAAGTGAACAAGAAGATCAATCCATCTCCAAGGATACAAAGTGGAGATCTGCATGGAAAGCTAGTGCCACCTCTAAGGTATAAATATTGTAGTATTATTACATCCCAAATTTTGACCTAATTTAAAATATAGTCCTTGAGGTTCACATGAAGTCAGTTGATAGTTAAATTTGTTATAATCCTATGAAATGGTAAGATGGTTAGTTGTTATAATTTGATGTGAAGATAAAATGCTAGTTGATTATTTATTGCTAATTCATGGAATTGTAAAGGTAGCTAGCCATTATGATTATTTATAATTAAATAACTTGTTATGGTAATATAATTTAACTGAAGAGAATTTCCTTGTAGGAAGCACGTTGAAGGGGTGGAAGCATTGTCAAAAAAGAATTGGGCATAGGAACATCACCATCACTGGGCAAAGGAGTATGAATAATGAACCACCATGAACTGCATGAACTATTAAATAAAAAAATTAAAACATAACATAATTTAATTTAAGATATAATGCGTACCTTAAAGGTTTGATTAATCTTTCTCCATATTATTATAATATATATATACCTATGTACATACACATAGAGATAAATATAAAGTGACACCATAATATTATTTTCTTTATAATAAACCACCTCACAAATATTTCTACATGTATGTAGATAAATATAAACCATAGTAATTTCAATTTTAAACCTTCAAATCTTCTTCCAACCTCTATTCTTTCTTTTTCTTTTGAAAACCAATTTAACACTTGGCATTTTTAGCCAAGATATTATTTATGTTATGGAAGCCAAGGAGTCACATTATTTCTTTTTAATAGAAATCGTGAGTGAGAGATGGGGTATCTCTTTTCAAGCACTTGACTACCTTCCTCTCATTTCTGACTCTCTCTCCCTTTCATTTCTAACTTTCCTTCATAAGTTGAGAACCTGCAAATACCATTTGGAAAATCACTGCCGCCCATAGCATTCTAAGTTTTATTTTATAGTCTTGATTGCAGAAAATGTGATACATTTATGCATTGGATATTAGCGCCTAAAGAATGTTTGTGGGAGGCTAAATCATAGCGGCCAGCTAGGCTTCTACTTCCTTTCTTTCCATAAAAGTCTCAGGTTATGTAATCAAACATTTTCCAAGTTTTGCTATCTATCTTTCATGTCAATTACAACTATTTTACTTGACTTCCATATGTTTCATGCACCTAACTTCCATATGTTTCATGCGGCCAACTTTTTTATGTTTCAAGCACCTGACTTCTCCATATTATCAACCACATCTATCTTGGCACCAATTATTATGCTATGCCAATTAGTAATCTATGCATTATTTTTCCAACCATGATTTATGATTAATCAAAAGATCTGCAGAAATTACGAGCAACATTTATACTTGAAACAGGCATTCAAGGCAGGTTGTTGAACTTTTAGCAAGACCCCATTCTTCTTTCAGAATATATCAAGTTATGTGATCACCCTAAAACCAAACATTGCAATATAATTCCTACCAAATTTGATACAACATTATTATTTATATAGTAGTAAGCTACAACTTATGCTGTAAATTATCTTACTTATTAGGAGTTCTCTATGGAAAATAAAAAGCCAAGTAACCATGTTGTAAAATCATGATTTAATATGCCATTGAAATTCAAAAGACATTTTTTGCAATCTCAAGAGCACATTATTCGAATCACAAATTGTGATAAGCTGGAATATATATATATATATATATATATAAGTAGAAGATATGATGGATTAATTTATATCTTTGAAATTATCTCCTTTATGTAACCAGTTAGATCAGATAATCTTCCAATTGAATATGGAATATATCTATAGGATTGTTATTTAAGTTTATCATTTATATGAATAATGATTATGAGTATATCTTCTAATCTTATGTTATTTCCATGGTTAGAAATAGGAAGAAAATAAATGATACAGTGGTATCTGATTCCCTAAATGATCCAATGGTAATTGATACTTTAATTGATACAGTGGTATTTGTTGCCCTAAATGATCCAATGATATTTGATGCCCTAGTTGATACAGTGGTATGTGATGCCGTAATTGATGTAGTAATATTTAATGGTAATCATCATTTGATATTGAGTTAGTGGTATTTGTGGACTAAACTAGGTGTTTGTAGAAGCATCCCTAGATTGATTTCGGTGTCAAATTTCATGGTATGTAGATTTTAATTTCCATAGTAATTTCATTGATGATGTTTTTAGTTCTTAGTTATGAAATTTTGTTTAACTAATTTTAACTATTGATCTCATTCATATGAATGTAACTAATTTAACTATCTTCCTATGAAAATGAAGTAATAATTGTATTTCTTTGATATGTTAGATGTTAATTAAGACTCGAAAAAAGTGTATGTTACAAGTATGCTTTCTTAAGATTGCAACTATTTGTATCTCCCTAATAGGGAAAGATTTGTTAGTAATCTTATTGTAAAATAATCCAACAATATTTATCTAAGAAGGAGTTCATAAATCCTCTAACAAGGTATATTTCACATGATTTTATAACCCTAACAGGTTATAGGCATTCCTAACAAGATCCATTTCTAGAAGAAATAGTTGTATCTCCTAACAAGAAAACCTTTTACATGCATTATTAAGGCTAGTGGATATATTATACCCATTGTGGTTTTTACCCTCTAACCAAGGGTTTCCACATATAAAATTATTTGTGTCAACTTGATGAATGCTTTTGTGTGTGAACTTACCTGCTTTTACTTTACTACATTTATCTTGGTTTTAGCTTTCAAGTGGGTTACATTAAGCATAATTAAAGTGGTTAGTATAATAATCAATTTTGAAGAAGGTACTAAATCACCCCTTACCCCTCCTCTTAATACTGGTTGGGACCAACAATTGGTATTAGAGTATATATCCTTATTGCAACAAGTCTAACAAATTGAGGGAAGATATAATGGAATCACTAAGAAGACAACTGGAGGAAGACCTAGAGGAAAGACTCAGGAAGTCCTTGACCAAGAGAAAGAAGTTGATGAAAAAGATCAACAGAAGTTAAGAGGCCATTAAACACCTTGAGGAGCATAGTGGTTTAGAGGAGTCAAAAGAAGTCATCTCTAACTTGATGACTGAGAATGATTGGTTGAATAGAATCATCATTGAAAGAGACACTATCATCACAACAAAGGTTGAAGTTGCAGAAACAACAAGGAGAAAGGATGAGCTAAAGATTAAGGAGAAGAGCCATCGAAATATGGAGTAGTTCATGAAATTGACAAAGCAAGTGCTCAAGTTCATTGAAGAGTTGGGAAGAAAAATGAGTGAAATGAAAAGCTAATGAGATTCAATAAGAGATCTAAGAAAATTGATGGGAAACTAAGAGATCAACAAAGAAAAAGGAGCATAGCTAGACTTGGTTACCAAGGTGACACCAAGACTGAGGAGTGAGAGACTTATTGAGAGAAGAGTGTGAAAAATAACACATCAGGAAGAAATATCCAAAAGGTAAAGGTATTGCTAAACCCACCTTTAATTTATGTGGTAAGAAAGGACACACATATAGTCTATTTTGGTTTAACCATATTACACCTATTCAATAGTGTACCTATGAGGGGTGCTATAATAGATGCCATCTTTACGACCATGTTGCACAATAATGTATTTCTCATTTTAACGAGAAGAGCATATATGGACATTTCTATTATTGCAAAAAGTATGGACATAGAGAAGAAGACTACCGAACAAGGGCCATGAACTATCAAAATTCTCCCATGACAATGAGTCCCACTAGAAGGGATAGGTTTCCTACACTAGTTTGCATGACTTTTGGAAATGAAGGTGATATTGCAACTCAATGAAATTTGAGGATAAACCCAAGGAACAACATTGGACCATGGAAGGTTACTGGTATGACATGTTATATCAACTACATGATTGGTCATCTTGCAAGATACTGTAGACACAGTAGAAGACAAGGCAGTAAATCCTCGATCAAAAAAGAGAAAAACAAGACCATGGAACAACTAGAGAAGGAAATTTTTGCCGAGTGGATGGAGAATGGTGAAGTGGCTAAAGCTAAGACAAATGAGGTTACAAACTCACTGGTTAGTGGCGAGACCTCACAAATTGACTAAGTTCTTAAAGCTTAGAGGGATTATATGATAAAAGAAAATAATCTTAAACTAGTCCCTTAGTCTGAATTAGTAGGCATGAAAACAAAGAGAGAAGATGTTGATGCTAAGAGAAAGCATAATCTATTGAGGAAAGATCAAGAGGCATAAAAAGTAACCATTATAGACTAATCCAGAGCATTAATATCATATGTCATATGGTAGGTAAAATATTCTATTGACTATTGTAACCATAACATTACAATTTCTTAACATAAATATGAGGATATAGAGTTATTTGATACTTTCCATAATTAAATTCATATGTGCATTCATACTAAAAAACCCTAAGATCTCACAAGAGAATCTACAAAAGTATTACCTGCAAGAAGAATCTTTCATAGTCTTACACAATAGGTAAACTTGAAATAGGCAAGAACAATGGTAGAAGAAACTAACAAAGTAAACCTATTTGATAGCTGAAAAAGTAGTCATCCATAATAACAGGCAATCATATCCAAAGGTAAAGAAATGGAAGAAAAAATGATACTATCATCACTTCATGATGATGTTCTTCTTATAGAGGATGTAAGTGTGTATCTAGAGGTTAAGATCTAGGATACTAATTATAAAGAGGTACAAGAGCCATACAACACATTTTTCTAAGAAGGAGCCCTAAAGGTTGAGCATAAAGATCTAGAGAGTTCTATACTAAGAAAAGTGGCACAACTTTATACATGAAGAATGGGTAAGATTTTTTTTATTTAGAATCCATGTGCAGTAAGTATGGTTGGGCAAACCATACAAGATCACAAAGGCCTTGATTGAAAGGATAATTGGTTTCATAGCACCTGAGATTGATTTGTTGATGAGTGTCATATTATCAAAGGAAGCAACATCATTGACTGGAGGAAAGTAGACTTAGGATGGAATGGGTCACACATTGAGTGAGATCCCAAACTCTAAGTTAAGTTTTGCAACCATGGTGTTGGGATACAAGTTGTGCCACACTAGTAGGGAAAACTATATCCCTAGAAACATCACATATAGAGAAGTTAAAGTCATCCACAACAAGTCAAATAGATTTATGTGGATATCTGCCTAGGAATATAATAGATAACCAAGAAAAGATAGTGAATGATCATAAGGATCAAACCCCACAGTACAGAGCTATATTTATATGTATGTTTTTCTACCTGAGAGGAAAATTTCCTAGATCCCTACACATCAAGTGGAGTGAAGACCAATCAGTCATGGAACAAATAGGTGAACTATATGAGAAGTTAGAAGGTGAAGGGAATGTCATGCTATGGAAATATGTCAAGGGTTTCTAGGAGGAGATAAATCAAAGAGGAAGGATACCCACAAGCCTAGTGGAGAACTTTAAACATCAAGTTTGTTTCCTGGAAAACATAGACAAATGCATTGTATATGTAGATCAACAAAGAAATCTATGGTTGACACCATTCATATATGAAGTGAAAGATGAAGAGACACAACCCTACATAGAACAATTAGTAACATTAGAAGAGAGATTCATCCTGCCAAGGTTTGGCACTTGCACAAAGATAAGAAACATGCTTCAGCAGCCAACTCCATAAAGAGTAATAAGGAGTTAAGAATCTAAGTCATTCAGGATAAAAATATTCAAGGTGATGAGAACCAAGGAAATGGGAGAAGAGTTAGCAATGAATCCCACTCACATGACTCAAGTTCAAGAAGGAAAAGAGTCATCACTAGCTCAACTTGAAGTGAAATATGTTATAACAAGAGCATCTATAATTGTTTAAGAAAATAAGGACATGTAAGCATAAGCATCAAAGGAACCAAAGAAAGGTAAGTAGAAATCTAAGCTAATACCTATTAGAGAAATTGTGAATATGTTGCCAAGTTTTAGTCCCACCCTTGTATAACTTACAGTCATTGGTATGAAAGTGAGTGTGTGTCCAAGGGTGATGGCTAAGTATCTGTTAGGTCACTTACTTCTCATCTTTCCCAATTTCTTTACTTTCTTTATTTTGTGGGTCCCTCTTCAATTACCTTTATCCAACATCTAAGTTGATTTCCCATTTTTCTAGTGTGCATGGGGTCTAGGTGATCTAGGCATGGTTGGGGTGTGTTCTGGCATCCTTCTAATGAGAAGTAAGTGTTTCCATATCTAATTTTCTACTATCTTTCCCTAACATTCCATGTCCAACAGGTTCTGAGCTTTCAAGCTTATTTTCCCCTTGAGAAAAATATAGCAAGTGCATATCTGAATGATGAAGCTGTGACAATGATTAACAAGCAATGAATATGATTATGTCATGCTAGAAAGGTGTATGAAGCTATGGATCAAATCTAGAGTGAATCCCATTCAAATTTTTGGAAGTAAAATCAAGTGCTATGAGGGAACACGGGTCTATAGGTTTTTTGTTGTGCACTCATGCAAATAAAGATTTTTTGTTATGTTTCCAAAGTTTTAATAACTCAAGCTAAATCCCGCTCTCAATGATCAAATAGTGTGAACATGATGTTGAATGAATTATTTTGGGCTCATAATCAATAAGGGATGCTCAAAATCTAACCTCATAATTATCATATTGTGATGAAAAGGTTAAGTGTTGTTGATTCACTTCTTTTCGAAAAATGTTTCTTAGAAAAGGTTTTTCCACCTGTAGGCAACACACAAGGCCACTTCTTTGTAGGCTTTAAAAAGAGAAGGTCAAGTTACTCTAAAATGTGAATATTCCTTAGAGATGCTTGAAAGATATTTCCAAAGAAGTCAGTAATGGGAATGTGACCCTGATATAAAGGAGATGCAATGTTAAAAGCTTTAGGAAAAAAGTGAAAGGATGAAGTGCACAAGCCATCTGAGGGTCACTCCCTGTGTTGTGGTTCTGAATTGAAGGTTTGTGAAAAAGCTAAGTTTCTCTCTCTCTTTCTCTATCTCTCTTGCATATGTTAACATTGTCAAGTATATCTACATTCTAAATTTTGAGGTGAAGTAAGGCACTTCCCGTAAAGCTAAAGCATTTGTGTTGTTAAGTGATTTTTAGTCATATCACTTTACTTTAAGTAAAGTAATAGAGCTTTCCAGAATTTAATATTTTACATGCAGATGTACAAAAAATTTAAATAGCCATTGATCAAGGAATTAAATAAAAATCCTGCCATTATAATTGTTGTCCAAACTTAATTTCGTTCGTGTGGTGCCAACATTCTAATTCCTATACCTATTTCATTGAAATTTCTTGCAATTAGTTTCTTCAAGTATATTTAAATGACTATTTATTGAGAATTGTATCTTTTTTAATCATAGCAAATGACAATAAGAGTTGTTAGTTATGATAAGTTAATTTTCCTAGAGAGTGAATTAAAAGAGCTAATAGACACATCTTTCAAATTCTATGATTTGGGTGATCTTCATAGAAGACTCAATTCTCAACCCATTCACCCAATCACTCAAAAGCTTAAAGAGAGTAGATTGGTTGAGACAACAATTTCCAATGGTAGTGCATGCACCTAAGCTTGTGAGGGAATATATTGGGAGATATGACCCAGAAACAAAGAAAAGTTTGTTTTTTGACCAATATATTCTAATCTCAATCAACAAGGCATTGATGCAGTCTACATTTGACATTCTCATAAGGAAGCAGTATTGTGATGTGATTTCAACTCTTCCAAGTATATGTTTAATGAAAATAAGATGCTCAAATGGGAATATATGTAGAGGACATGGTTCCAGACTACTCACTCAAAGAAGAGAAAAATGCTAAAGACCATGTTCAACACAAATCTAAAAAGAGAAATAGTAGATATCCTCGCACTCCTCCTTAGGTTGAAAGGAAAAGAGGAGATCTTGAAGTTCATAGAGTACCACTTCTTTCTAGTACAAGCTATATGTGCTGAGGATATATAGATTGATTGGGCACAAATTATTTGTGATGAGTTTGCCTCGTGGTTAAATTCAGCCAGAGGATTCAAGCAATTTTACATCTCCTCATATATGATCCATGCCTCGACAACTCACCACTTATGGCCTAACCTCCCTAGCATCTAGAATTATGATGAGCAAACCAAAGTATATGAATTCTACCCACATCTATAGTTGCAAAGAAGCTTTGAGGAGCATATGGCTGTTAATGATGCCTTCACAATGAGGCTATGCTAAGAATTGCAAGGATGCCCTGAAAGGTGATTTTCATTTGAGGAAATTTCATCCATAAGCCAATTTGGTTTCTCATTCATCTAGCTTTCGAGTTTCTCTTATTTATGAATAGGAGAGTATGATGGATTTTCTAAGAGGTTTCCAAGATATCCAGAGGACACGGTGGTTCTAGTTGAACTGTGTCAACAGATCCTTCAAGTGAACACCCTGTGTTCTAATGTAAAGAAGATACCTCAAATTCCTTTCTCTATAGTGGTTAGACCATACTCATGTGCTTCCAAATTAGATGTTCATAATCTGGTGAAGAGCTGTGAGAGAAAAATTAAATTGTTATACTATGAGGTACTTAGGCCTCAATATGATCTAGTTAACTTTGTAAGGGATCACTTGAAGTTGGGATATGTGTACAAGAATGTTCTAGATATTGAATACTTCTAGTCTAAGTGTCTCAATGAGTACCCAACTCGGGAGAGGTTATGGTCACTGTTAACCATTAATAATATTAAATTGTATAATGATTTTGTTGATATTTCTGACCTTGCAGATGATAGAGCCTACATGCATCCCACATCCTATGAGAAGATCAAAGGAACCCCGATTTTGTCTACCCCAATAGTAGGTCCAGTCATTAACACTATGGAGGTTCTTATGTAGGGGATAATCAAGAGAACATATAAATGTGTGGAGTGGACTCAAGTGAGGAAGAAAAGGACTGGGAGCATTAGTTGTATGGGTGAAGTATCAGCTAGAGCCACCCAGTCAACTGCAGCAACAACCACCACAACTACTACATCAAAATTTGAAGGGCCATTATAGTCCATTGGCCAAAGTGGAGACTAGCCTCCATAAAAGAATATTCTATAATATCCCTTTTTGGATAGTATACCAAAAACCTATGATATAAAAGTGCAAATTTAAACCCGAACAAAAAACTAATATTCAATATAAATTCTAGAACTTTAATCAATTTCAATCTAGTAGATTTACATACAAGAAAACTCAGAAAAGCTTATTTTATTCCTCCAATATTTAGAAAGTACATATATAAACCAAGAGTTAACTCAGATATCTGCCAAACACATTATTGTATTATATAACAACAATACAATAACATACAATAATCCAAATAATCTAATCTTATAAACATAAATAATAGTCAGATTGGAAAATGTAGATAAAACCTATAAGAAGGCTAGGTTTGCATCCAAACTTCGAAAGATTCTTCAAGGGTTTGCGTCCTTGAAGAGATAACCAACAACTATTTCCAGCTCTTAGATTAATATTTGTTTTAAATATTATATCGTCATATCTTCCCATGTGGAGCATGTTGTACCTTTATCACTTTTCCCAATGTGATGCACTCTTTTAAGCAATGTGGGATAAAGCACATTTTTTGTCCTTTAGTCACTTAAGTGAACATAGTACCTTTTTAAATAAAGTGACAAGTTAAATAAACTTTAATAGTCACTTAGTCAGTAAACCATATAGTCATCAGACATTAAAATAATTGACCAAATGAACTTATATGAGCATGTGTAATAGCTCGGTGGAAATCTCTCGGTGAGATGCTTCCAAACCAACACTGAGGTACCAAAAATACTGAGCTTTGTCTACTTACTAAAAATAGTAAGCATCCAGACATCCTGCCAAAACTGCTCTGATGAGTATGGAACTAGAATTGTCTAGGCCAAGTCTTGAAATAAACCTCGTAAAGAACCCTTTCACCCCTGAAACCTAGGCAAAGTGAGCCATCAACATAGAATTATAATGTCCCAAAAAAAAGGGACATTACAAAGCCTCCCCTCTCAGAGTTTACTTGCCCTCAAGCAATCTGCTCATACCTACAGAAACCAAATGCTAGGATCCCATACTCACCTCGATAATGACGTTGTACTCCTTAGCCGATGTACTCTAGTATGCATCTTCTCAAACTCAAAATTATGAATCAGTACAATAGGAATCAATATGCCAAAAAAATAAATGCCAAGATCCCAAGTCTCACTGTTAAGGGACACCAATTGCCATGTGCTACTGCCCTACATGCCAAAACCATCAGTTAGAATGAATGCCTCACTCCATGAGTGACCCTATGATTCTCTACTATCAAGTGAATATGGGAGCTCAACAATGTACCAATATCCACCCTGAGAAGATAGCAACCAAACTTTCCACCTAGCTCCCCAATTA
The DNA here is from genome assembly GCA_028749045.1 of Cupressus sempervirens. Lineage (NCBI taxonomy): Eukaryota > Viridiplantae > Streptophyta > Pinopsida > Cupressales > Cupressaceae > Cupressus > Cupressus sempervirens. The sequence continues at coordinate 789,403,527 of CM053786.1, forward strand.
AAGGCAAAACCTAGGGATGCTCTACCTATATCCCAAGTGAGGACTCAGGCATTGTCTGAAATACCATAGACTAATTCTTGTAACATCTATACCACTGTACCATTGTATCAAACTTGTAATATCTGTACCAATAACAATGATAGATCTGGCCAATCTAACTCAATCACTATATCACCTAGGTGAAAATGAAGTAATCCTGATCTTTGGATCTTTGATATGTCAGAAGGCTGAAACACATAGATCATAACCCTACGACTGTGTAACAACACAACATAAATTGCCAGATGTAAGCTACTATTAACACCTAGATCCCCAATCACCCAATCAACATGATCCTGGGTAAAAGAAAGAGTGGTTGGTGAATCAACAACATCATGAATGCTGACAATGTCTCCAGTATACTGCTGAATAAAAAATGTAGAAACCTTGTGTGGTATGTAGGGTAATGTATGCTCTCCCCACACATCTAAAAATAACTCATTAGCCCCTGATGGCCAAATAGAATCAACAAATATACTACCATCATACACAGGAAAACCACTAATAGTTGGAATATACCAACAATTAAAATCACCAATCAACAAGTAGCCCATGACCATCTCATAAGAGCTAGGTGATAAAACTTTGGGTAAGCTAAAAAATCCCTCAGAGCATGCTAAGGATAAATCTAAACTTCCCACTCCACCATAAGTACCCTTGCTTATGTCAAGGTCTTCGTAAAAAGAAGGTTCACCATTAATTATAATCTCTAAATTATCCTCACTTGTTGTATCACTAACCATGTGCTCCTGTGAAAATGTATAGTAGTTGTCATAAAAATCAAAATTTTTAGACTCATCAACTTGCTGATCCATAGAATTTTTCTCACCATAGAAAGTCTCAAACAAGGAACACGTGATTGAGTCACATTGTTTGCCTTCGTATCTACCCACTTTATGAATTCCTTCAATGATTTGTGTGATTTCTTGTGCCCTTGAACCCCAGTTATCTTCTTCATAAGTGGTTAACTCAGTCATTGGATTTTTAGCTTTGTGGATAGAATAATGTGTTAATCTCAATTGAAGGCATAGCTCATCTACCTCACTCTCCTTGTCCCTTCCAAATTTTTATTACTAGATCTCTATCCATTAATAGTTGCAAGTACTCATATTTTATCATTTTTAAAGTTTTAAAAATAGTATGTAAAAGTGGACTTGTGACCCCACATACATTTCCATGTCTCTTTTCTATCACAATCTTCTGCATGAGATCCTCAATCAAATTGGAAGAATCATCCGTCCTTGTCAACACTTGGAAAATCTTGTCCTCTTTGACAAAAAGCATATCCAATAAGTCAAGGAGTGATAAATTTTTTTGGCCATCTCCTTCAAACATTAGTGGGCTTCTCTCCATAGAATTTTCTGATTTTTCATCACCTAGGGGAACAACATTTTCAGATGTGTCCTCTAACTCAATGCATGCTATATCATCCATCATGCCAACATTGCGATCCATTTGCTCCTCAAAATTTGTTATAATTTCCAACCTATTATCACCATAAAATTTATCCAAGCTAATTTTCATGTCACCAAATAAGATGCTAGAGTTTTCCATTTCTAAATAGGATGGGGAGTTTCCAATGTTGGTAGGTTGGTCAACTCTTCTCTCTGGGCCATCAACATGCTCATCAGAAGGATCGGTGTAAACAACTCCATAAGATATTTTTGTCTCCCCGTTACCTATTTGTATACTTGAGCCATTATTAATGCTACTATCCAGTTGATTGATATTGGCCCTATGAAAATTTTTGTAACTGTCCTCTGTAAGGAGATCTCAAGCCAATGCATGGTATTTGTTTCTCATCATATCCATCTTGTTTTGCAGCTCTAGCTAAAAGTCCACATAATTAATGAAAGGAAATTCTTTTTGAAGCTTTGATAGAAATTTGTTATAATCATCGTACAATCTCCTTACTTCAGTTTTAATATTGAGTTGGAAATCTTGTCCCACTTCCTTGTTAGAAATGCTTTAAAATAACTGGGGGGGGGGGGGGGGGGGGTGGTGTAAATCAGTTATTCAAGGTCCAAATGTCCTATTCAAACTTTTTCACTATGTGTAGTGAGCCCATTCAACTATTCATTAACTTTTCTAATCAGCAAGTTACTGTAAATCAACATGCAAGCATAACACATAACAGATCAACACATAACACAATGATTTATGTGAAAACCCAATTTGAAAAAAACCACCAATAACATGCTACTCAATTCTCACTCTTCTGAAGTGATGCCCTATGAAAGGCCTACCCTATTAAAGGCTTACAACATACTATTAAATGTGATCTTGTTAGAGGATTTAACCACCTTGTTAGAAGTGGGCCTGGTTAGAGGACTTTAGAACATTCACTTGGAATGCCACCCTGTTAAAAGATTTACAAATGGCTATTAGGCCAACCTAAGTCCATAGGATTTTCCTTCTATCCTAACTGATACAATTTCTAGAGAGTAACAATTAGGGATTTTGACTTGATTACAACATACAACTTAACTTGCAAATCTCAGATCACTTCTTAGCTCATACCATTTCTTGGTTTTCAATCTCTGCAACCTTTGATAGCTTGCCCTCCTTTCAAGTTTAGTCTCCTTTCATCTCCATGCTCAATGTACCAATGTAATCATCTCTTCTTGATCACTTGTAGAAGCAGAGCCTTTGTGCTCTTCCTTCTCCTAGATGCCTTCTCCTTGACACCCTTCTAACCACTTCACAATTTGGCTCTTTAGCAATAGCAGCATTAGTAGCTTTTGCTTCTTGGTCTATGACTCCTTAAATAGAAGTTTGGAACTCCTCTTCCCGCTCGATTCTTCCATTCTTTAATTTTAATTTGTACGAATTAGGTAGGATTCATTGTATCTAACCCATATTTTGTTTCCTCTAGAAACTTCTTGAATGATCCTTTTGAATCCGGCCAAAAATGGTTTACATAGAATTCTGTGACGCCAGATCATCATCCTTATCCTTCAAATGGTTCACAAAATTCAAAGTAACAACTATGTCAGCTTAGATTTGGTGAATCTTTGTTATTTAGAATAATGCAATAGCTCATCACTATTGAAATACTGGTGCTCGACACATATTGTGTTACTCCGCATCAACTATGTTTTATTGATGCTCAACACCTGAAGTTCACTAGGCACACACTAGAATTTCCTATTTCTTAGCTCCAACTAAGATTTTTCTCAGCTTCAACTAGCTTTCTCGACACCCACTAATGAACTTAGTTTAAGCTTTTCAATCAACCTTGTTACAACTTATTCCTCCAATGTTTCTAAGTGTGACCAATCTCTGTATCTTTGAATATGTTATCAATACATCATTTAACAATTGTCTTAACTAATCCTTGCACTTCATTACAACATCATACCTCAACCTTTCCCTTAGGTACTCTTGTTACATCTTGTTGATCAAATCCTCTTCATCAATCAACTAAGTGATAGTACTTGGATCTTATAAAAAAATGTCATTCTTACAAATAGCAGGTTTGACATCAATGACAAAACAATGATTGAAAACATTCTTTTAACAACAAACTTCCTTCTTTGCTACAATCTCCCTATTTTATCTTCAACAATGAGCTTTTCAATTAGATTTCCAACAATTTTCATCTTTGGCATTGATGGCAAACCAAACTGATCAACCATCAAACTAAACTATTTAACCAAATGCTAACTAGGTTAGAATAGTAAGTCAAATGCCAAAAAGTAATTGTATTATCATCACCATTAGTTTTCAAATCTCCCTCTACTATCTTGATTGCTTCATTTCTACTTCTCCCTCTTAGCTGTTGTATCCTCTTCCTTTGTTTCTCTCCCTCTATATTGCTCATCTTCTACTATACTTTGTTTTGATCAATTTCTTTGTGTTCTCCATTCAACTTTTGATCATTTCTATCTACTTCTCCCTCTATCTTCAATTGATCGGATTTTGCATTTTCTTGACATTTCCATTTCTCCCTCATACTTTTGATCACATGCTGTTGATTAGTTTCTCACAACTTCTCCCTCTTTGACAATAATGCCAAAGACGTATTAGCATCTTAATATGCAAGTGTAGCTGTTGCAGGTTCATTCAATTTCTCCCTCTATCACCTTGCTTGTGACTGATTTGGAACATCAACACTTCAACTACTTTAGGCATGAATCCTAAAGTAAACATCCTCTACATCAATGTGTAAAATTTTCAACAATCAGCTTATTTGATGGAGGGCAGTCTTGCTTTTTCTTAAGTAGCCTTGGCTAGGGGTATCACCCCTAACTTACCTCTTAGATACTCAAAAGCATATTTAGATAGTGCTTTTGTGAAGATGTCAGCAATCTGTTCCTTTGAACTAACATATTCCATCTTCACTTGCTTATCTTCCACCAATTCTCTTACATAGTGATACTTGATTGCAATATGCTTGGTTTTAGCATGCATTACAGGGTTCTTTGATATGTTGATAGCACTTGTATTATCACAATAAAGTATCATAGGCTCATTTACTTCTTCCTTCATACCTTGTAGCAAATGGTTGATCCATACAATATTGGTGTAATTTATAGTAGTTGCAACATATTCAGCTTCAACAGTGGACTATGAGGTACAAATTTTCTTTTTTCTAGTCCATGTAATCAATCTTTTTCCCCAAAAAAGTACTCCTCCACTAGTGCTTTTTCTATCATCAATGTTACCTCCCCAATTTGCATCAGTGTAGGCTTTTAGTTCAAACTTTTCACTTCTCTTGTAATACAAACCAAAGTCATCAGTCCCTTTTAGGTACCTCAATATTCTCTTTACTTCCATTAAATAATTTTATCTTAGATTTGCAAAAACTCTTGCTACTATTCCAACAACTAATGCAATGTCTTGTCTACTATGTACAACATACTGCAACTTTCCAATCATTGATTTATACAGAGTTTGATTCACTTCAGTAGACTCATCATTCTTGGATAACTTATGTCCTATTGCCGTTGGTGTGCTAACTGGTTTTGAATCTTCTAATCAAAATGTCTTGAGTATCTCCTTGATGTATTTGGATTGGGTCAGAAATATGCCATCCTTCAATTAATGTACTTGCAATCCAACAAAGAATTTGATTTCTCCAAACATTGACATCTCAAACTCATGCTTCATTTGATCAGCAAAATCTTTGCATAGAACATTTTTTCCTCCAAATATTATATCATCAACAAAGATTTCTGATATCAAAATGTCCTTACCTTTTTCAGCTTTGATATACAAGTTCTTGTCATTTGTTCTCTCAAATCCTATTTTCACAAGATATTTGTGCAGTCTCTCATACCATGCTCTAGGGGCTTGATTCAATCTATAAAGTGCTTTGTGCAGTTTGCAGACCATGCCCTTGTTCTTGTCATTAACAAATCCCTCTGGTTGTTCTATGTAGACTTCTTCTTCCAGTATACCATTCATAAAAGAAAACTTGACATCCATCTGGTAGACTTTGAAACCTTTGTATGCAACATATGCAAGCAATATTCTTACTCCTTCCATTCTTGCAACAGGGGCAAATGTTTCCCCATAATCTAGTCCTTCTTCTTGTACATAGCCTTTACAAACTAATTTGGCTTTGTTTCTTGTTATCTCACCATTCTCATCAAGTTTGTTTCTAAACACCCATTTGGTACCAATTACATTCCTATTAGTTGGTCTAGGAACTAGGGTCCAGGTTTTGTTCTTTTCAATCTGATCTATTTCCTCTTCCATAGCTTTATACCAGTCATCATCTTGTAGTGCATCCTTCATTTTTTTGGGTTCAACCTTGCTCAACAGACATGATTCATTCCTGAGTCTATTCCTTGTCATTGGCCTAGCATCCTTATCACCAATGATTTGATCAACATGGTGATGTCTTCTTACCTATTTGGCTAACCTTGGTTCTGTCCTCCTCTCCATGTTTGATCCTTTAGCTTCAGAGTTATTTTTCTCTTCTTCATTTGGTATTTCATCATCTCTTTCATGTGCACTAATTTTAGAGTCAGAATGTGCATTTTCTACATTTTGTAGCTCAGCTTCTAAATGCAGCTCAACATTCACTAGCTATGACTCGATTGATACTAAAATTTGTTGCTGATTCCCAACTTGATTTGCAACATTTTCTTCAATAGTCATTCCTTCATAGAAGTATACAAAAGATTTATAATCCTCTGGTTGCTTAGTTCCATCAATTTGAACTTCTACATCCTCATCAAAATTTATATTTGTACTCTCCACAATTTTGTTAGTGTTAGTGTTTAAACACTTATATGTTTTACTTCTAGTGGAGTATCCAAGGAATATGCCTTCATCGCTATTTGCATCAAACTTGCCATTTCTAGCATCTTTAAGAATATAGCATTTACAACCAAATACTATGAAATGTTTTACATTAGGTGAGTGACCATACCATGATTCAAAAGGTGTTGCATTTGTACCTTTCTTGACTTGGACTCTATTTAGTGTGTAGACTGCAATGCTTACAACTTATCTCCAGTACTTTAGTGCAACATTTTTCTCCATCATCAAGGTTCTAGCATAGTCAATCACTGACCTGTTTCTTCTTTTAGCAATACTATTTTGTGGTGGAGTCCTTGGTGCTAATGTTTGACTTTTGATGCCTTTGTCATTGCAGAATATCTCAAACTCTTTTGATGTAAACTCATCTCCTTTGTCTGACCTTAGGCATTTTAGATTCTTTCCTATTTCCTTCTCAACTCTAGCCAAATACCACTTGAACATTTAAAATACATTAGATTTTTTCTTTAAAAACATTGTAGTCATCATCCTTGAATAGTCATCTACAAATGGTATTATATATCTGTCTCCTAGGTAGCTTTTCACTTCTATTGGGCCACATAAGTCTGTATGGACTAGCTCTAGTACTTTTTTGGAAGTGTATGTTTTTCTTTTGAAACTAGACCTAGTCATCTTCCCTAGTTGACATTGTTTGCACATTGTGTTTTCAGGTTTCTTCAATTTGGGCAACCCTCTGACTTTCTTTTTTGTTTTGATGCTAATCAGATTGTCAAAATTAACATGACATAATCTTTTATGCCATAACCACACATCATCAAGTCTAACAACATGAAAACATCTTTCATATCTAGGTAAAACAAATTACTCCTAGTTTGTTCACCTTTTCCTATCAAATTTCCATTAGTGTCATAGATCTTGGTAGTTTTGTTTCCAAATTCAACTTTGCAACCTATATTGCCTAGCTGTGACACACTCAACAAGTTGTAGTTCAATCCTTCAACATAGTATGCATTGTCACATGAAATTTTCTCTTTGAGTTTAATGGAACCTTTTCCTTTGATTTGACATGGAGCATCATTACCAAATCTAACACTATTTCCATTATATTGAGTAAAGGTAATGAACTTACTTTTATCTCCTGTCATGTGATGTGAGCATCCACTATCTATGATCCACTTGTCATTCTTGTTCACATAGGTAACCAATGCTGTTACTTCATCTTCATCTTTATCTTATTCATCCGTCATGGCCACATAGACCACTTCACCATAATTCTCATTAGAGTCTTCTTCAACAATGTAGCATCTTTTTCCTTTTTCCTTGTAGTCTTTGCTATCATCTTCTCTCTTGTTCCTATACTTGTTTCCTTTTTTGTAGTTTTTCTTCTTTGTGCATCTTGCAAAAATATGTCCTACTTCATTGCAATTGAAACATATGATAGGGAGCTTACCTTTGAATTTACCTTTGCCTCTATGAAATCTCCTAGCCAGTAGTGCTTCTAACTGTTCCACATTTTTCTCATCTGTGCTACTATCACTGGATGCATGTTTTCCTTTTCTTCTCTTCTTGCTTGATGTCTCCTTCTTAGTGTCTTTTATTGTCATCCTGGCCTTGAAAGTAGATTCAAGGTTCTCAAGTCTGTAGTTATCAAAATTGGATAACTCAAATGCAGTAAGTCTTCCCACAATTCCTTCAAAGGTTAGTGTGTTTCCTTATACACACCTTAGCTCTTGGATGGATGCAACTCTAATAACATAGATAGGGAGTAGAGTTCTTAAATATTTGCTGATAACAATTTCTTCTTCTAATTGATCACCTAGACTTCTTATTGCACTTACCACTTCTTTTATTCTAGCATCATATTGAGCAACATTTTCTCCTTCCTCCATTTTCATGTCATCAAACTTTCCTCTTAGACTTTCTCTCTTTTCTCTCTAGACATTCTAATCTCCTCCATGGATATCTGATAAGGCTTTCCACATCTTGAATGCAGTATCACAATCTTTGATGTCATCATATTTTGCATAGCTGAGTGCAGAGGCAATCTCTAGCATTGCTTGATTGTGCTCCTTCCTTTTGCTCAAATAATCTACATTAAGAGGTCTAGCTAGATTTACATGTTTTATTCCAATTGAGGTTTGTGCATAATCACCTATTGATCCAAGGTGTAATTTCATTAGAATTTTCCATGTAGCAAAGTTGTCTTTGTTGAGCTTGGGAACTTCTCTCTTGGACATCTTGATCTTCTTACTTCTAGTACCTTGAAACTAAATCAGTAGATGGCTCTGATACCAATTGTTAGAAATGCTTTAGAATGGGGGGACGGGGTCGTGAATCAGTTATTCAAGGTCCAAATGTCCTAGTCAAACTTTTTCACTAAGTGTAGTGAGTCCATTCAACTATTCATTAACTTTTCTAATCAGCAAGTTACTGTAAATCAACATGCAAACATAACACATAAAAGATGAACACATAACATAGTGATTTATGTAGAAACCCAATTTGAGAAAACCCACTAGTAACATGCTACTCAATTCTCACTCTTCTGAAGTGATTCCCTCTGAAAGGCTTGCCCTATTAAAGGCTTACAACACACTATTAAATGTAACCTTGTTAGAGGATTTAACCACCTTGTTAGAAGTGGGCCTAGTTAGAGGACTTTAGAACATTCACTTGGACTGCCACCCTGTTAAAGGATTTACAAATGGCTATTAGGCCAACCTAAGTCCATAGGATTTTCCTTCTATTTTAACTGATACAATTGCTAGAGAGTAACAATTAGGGATTTTGACTTGATTACAATATACAACTTAACTTGCAGATCTTAGATCACTTCTCAGTTCATACCATTGCTTGGCTTTCAATCTCTGCAACCTTTGACAGCTTTCCCTCCTTTCAAACTTAGTCTCCTTGAGTCTCCATGCTCAATGTACTAGTGCAATCATGTCTTCTTGACCACTTGAAGAAGTAGAGCCTTTGTGCTCTTCCTTCTCCTAGATGCCTTCTCCTTGACACCCTTCTAACCACTTCGCAATTTGGCTCTTTAGCAGCAGCAACATCAGTATCTTTTGCTTCTTGGAATGTGACTCCTTAAATAGAAGTCTAGAACTCCTCTTCCTGCTCGATTCTTCCATTCTTTAATTTCAATTCATATGGATTAGGTAGGATTCATTGTATCTAATCCATATTTTGTTTCCTCTAGAAACTTCTTGAACGATCCCTTTGAATTCCCCCAAAAATGGTTTGCATAGAATTTTGTGCCACCAGATCATCATCCTTATCCTTCAAATGGTTCACAACATTCAAGGTAACAACTATTTTAGCTCATATTTGGTGAATCTTCATTATTTAAAATAATGCAACAGCTCGGTACTATTGAAATACTAGTGCTCGACACACACTATGTTACTCGACATCAACTGTGTTTTATTGATGCTCGACACCTAAAGTTCACTCAACACACACTAGAATTTCCTGTTGCTTGGCTCCAACTAAGATTTTTCTCGACTTCAACTAGCTTGCTTGGCACCCACTAATGAACTTAGTTTAAGCTTTGCAATCAACCTTGTTACAACTTATTCCTCCAATGTTTCTAAGTGTGACCAATCTCTGTATCTTTAAATATGTTATCAATACATCATTTAACCATTGTCTTAAGTGATCCTTGTAGTTCATTAAAACATCATACCTCAACCTTTCCCTTAGGTACTCTTGTTACATCTTGTTGATCAAATCCTCTTGATCAATCAACTAAGTGATAGTACTTGGATCATATAAGAAAATGTCATTCCTACAAATAGCACGTTTGACATCAATAAAAAAACAATGATTAAAAACATTCTTTTAACAAAAAACTTCCTTGTTTGCTACAATCTCCCTCTTTGATCTTCAACAATGAGATTTTCAATCAGATTTCCAACATTCCTCTACCATGTAGCTTACTAGATCTGACCACTGAGCTCTGATTTTGGAACTAGGGTATTTTGGCAAATAGTTATCATGAAAACCAAGTCTTGAACACACTATACTGATATGTTATTGTATTTTTTAGAATGTGTAATGTTTTTGATTGACATTGCAATATTCTCTGTTGGAATGAAAACAATAATAGAACACTAGAACAAACCCGAATCACTGGTGCACCTTCAAAAACTATCATGAACAAATGCCCAAAGCTTGGAATATAATAATCTCTAAAAGTTCTGAATAATGAGTTCAAAAGTACCTAAGAGCATTGTATTCATCTCATTGTAAGGGTTAGTTGTTTTTCATGTTAGGTGAAGATGTAACCATGTCATTTAGACCAAACTCCTCATTTTGATCTCATGACCTTTCATATTCTTCAAACTTCAACTGCTCAAACTTTCCCCTCACGAGCCATCATTGCAACCTGTATAGATTGGGTTAATGCCTTGCAAGTTGTCCTTTTTCACTACCATCTCACTATTCAAGATGTCTAGATATATTAGCACCGGTTTTTCCTGTACACTCCTTACTCTCATACACCATTGTAATAATCTTGATTAATTTTTAATCAAATTACTAACTGTATAGCTAAGATGGATTTTTGACAAATAGTTCTTTGCCAAGCTGAAGGTGTTCTAATATTACTGTGCTAAACTTAGCTAGTTTTGTTCACTTATTTTAAATCTGAACCATGCATGGCATTATGATGAATAGATAACATGAAATCATAGTTTCTTGTAATAAACTTGACTGATTTTAATGGTAGAGTTCTAAATAATTTTAATTGAGTAATTTTTCAAACAGTTGGCAAGGAGTCCAACTTGGTACAGATGCTGAGAACTATTGTGGAAATTACTAGCAGAAATTGATGTACTTCTAAGTGTTAAACAAATGATAACTTGAATCTTAAACAAGGCTCTAACTTGGTCTTCACTACATTTATTTTTGCAAAAAGTGTAACTAAAAGACCAAATGTTACTGAATGTTACTTCTCAAGAGCTGGGTCAATAAACATAAAATATTAAAATAAATTAACTAGGAGCACATACAGTCAATCTAGTGAAGAATTTTGACTAATGACTGGTTGTTATCTTGTGTTCTTCACCTCTTCTAACTATTGCCAAGGACAGATTCCTTTTGATTAGTGACACCTGATTGTTCACTAGTCATTGCCTAACATGTATGGGTCTACTCATATTTTGCTAAGGCCTTCAACCCGTGTTGCAATAACCTTACTGCTATAGGTGGAGGAAACCACACTCCCAATGTCATTCTCCATATGTAGTTGGCATTAGAATAGACTGAGCTAATGCTGGTGAACTCATCGTCCATGCAAAAGCCTCCCCGTGACTTCTTTCTGGGCCATTTCGACCAATACTAACTGTGCAGTTAATCGGCACCCAAAATGGTAATGATAGACCCCAAACCCGCAACTTATCTGCACTTGAATGCCCTCTGCAATCATGACTTTCTATTGGTAATCTTCTTACGAGTGGTTTATGAAGACATTTTTTCTAGATTGTATTTGCCCACCACAACCGATTATAACTTGCAAATTTCCACCCCAAAATCTGTCACTAGCAAGGAAATATGACTCCCACAGTTATCTTAGGAACCACGACCAAAAAAAAATGCCGGGGGTTTCAAAATATGACAGTAGTATTGGTGTGATGTCCTTCTACTAACGTCTTCAAATTGTACATATATAACTCATGGCCCAAACTTCTAGGTTTTACCAATCACCACTCTCTTCTTTGTCTAGACATACATTCTTAGAATTAAATTAGATAGTGAACTCCTCCTATTATGCTAGGGATTTCAACTTCTTACCTTCAATTGCATTTATTTCCCATACTTGCCAATTTCTGCCAAAGCTAAAAATCTCAAAGAGAGAAACTTGGGGTGACATCCAAATTTCTTGGAGACTAAAATCAAGGGGTTTCCTCCTTAGAGTTTACCAATCACATTTAGGCAACCATAACTTGTAATATATCTTTTCCATAAATTCTTGTGTGTTGCGTGATTCCACAAGATGGCAGGATTCTTGGCTTTGATACCACTATAATATCCCTTTTCATATATTATACCAAAACCCATGATATAAAAGTGCAGATTTAAACCCAAACAGAAAAGTAGTATTCAATATAAATTCAAGAAATTTTAATTTCAATCTAGTAGATTTACATACAAGAAAACTCAAAAAAGCTTATTTTATTTCTCTAATATTCAAAAAGTACATATATAAACTAGGAGTTAACTTAGATATTTGCCAAAGACATTATTGTATTATATAGCAACAATACAATAACATACAATAATCCAAATAGTCCAATCTTATAAATAGAAATAACAATTAGATTGGCAAATGTAGATAAAATCTATAAGAAGGCTAGGTTTGCATCCAACCTTCAAAAAATTCTTCAAGGGTTTGCATCCTCGAAGAGATAACCAACAACTATTTCTAGATCCCAGATTAATATTTGTTTTAAATATTATATCTTTATATCTTCCCACGTGGAGAATGTTGTACCTTTATCACTTTTCCCAATGTGATGCACGCTCTTTTAAGCAATGTGAGATAAAGCACCATTTTTGTCCTTTAGTCACTTAAGTGAACATAGTACCTTTTAAAATAAAGTGATAGGTTAAATAAACTTTAATAGTCACTTAGTTAGTAAACCATATAGTCATCAGGCATTAAAATAATGACCAAATGAACTTAGATGAGCATGTGTAATAGCTCGGTGGAAAGCTCTCTGTGAGACACTTCCAAACCAACACTACGGTATCAAAAATATTGAGCTCTATCTGCTTACTAAAAATAGTAAGCATCTGAACATCCTACCAAAACTACTCTGAAGAGTCTAGAACTGGAACTGTCTAGGCCAAGTCTCAAATTGAAAGAACCCTTTCACCCCTGAAACCTAGGTTAAGTGAGCCAACAACACAGAATTATAATGTCCCAAAAGAAAGGGACATTACATATTCCAATCACTCCTACTTGTAGAGCTGGTTCTCTTTGGAACACGAGGAAAGTTGGGGAGAAGAAGGATGACAAGGATAAGGGAAAATAACAAGAATAATCAATGACCAAGCTATCTTCCCCTGTCCACATCATCAAATTTGATGGTGACACTAACCTAATCAATGACTAGAAATAAGATGCATCTCAGCAAGGGGATACCTTAGCCCTTTTAGTAACTAAGGTAGTTGCCTTCTCAGTTGCTTTTCAGAGTAAGCCAACTCCCTTAATTCCAAGGAAGCTGCTTGATCCAACTACCTTGCAGTCTGCTATCAATGTGCTCTTTATAGAGTCATGGCTCGAAGAGACCATTGGTAGGAAGAAGAGGAGATATGAGGAAGTAGCTCCATCAAAGGACTTGATCACACAAGTCACCTACATTATCAAAAATACTGAGCTCTATCTACTTACTAAAAATAGTAAGCATCCGAACATCCTGCCAAAACTACTCTGAAGAGTCTAGAACTGGAACTATCTAGGCCAAGTCTCAAATTGAAAGAACCCTTTCACCCCTGAAACCTAGGTTAAGTGAGCTAACAACACAGAGTTATAATGTCCCAAAAAAAAGGGACATTATATATTCCAATCACTCCTACTTGTAGAGTTGGTTCTCTTTGGAACATGAGGAAAGTTGGGGAGAAGAAGGATGACAAGGATAAGAGAAAAGAACAAGAATAATCAATGACCAAGCTATCTTCCCCTGTCCACATCATCAAATTTGATGGTGACACTAACCTAATCAATGACCAGAAATAAGATGCATCTCAGCAAGGGGATACCTTAGCCCTTTTAGTAACTAAGGTAGTTGCCTTCCCAGTTGCTTCTTAGAGTAAGCCAACTCCCTTAATTCCAAGGAAGATGCTTAATCCAACTACCTTGTAGTCTGCTATCAATGTGCTCTCTATAGAGTCATGGCTCGAAGAGACCATTGTTAGGAAGAAGAGGAGATATGAGGAAGTAACTCCATCAAAGGACTTGATCACACAAGTCACCTCGTCTTAGCCAACCAAGAAGAAAAAGAAGTAGAAGATGATTGTTGCAATGGGCCATATGCTAGTAGAGATTACTGAGCCACAAAAGGAAGGAAAATTTCATGAGCTTTTTAAAGATGACCCTGATCAGGATAGTGGATCTTGGTATCCCTATTCATGATTCCATGGTGAATATGTAAAATTCTACCAATGAGAAAATCAAAGATAAAATGGAAGAGCTTAGAGAAGAAAAGGAAACATTGAAGGCCCTGAATAGAGAATTGGTGAAGTACATAAGGTCTACACTTGGGAGCACTTTGTCGAGTCAATTTGACCCGAATGCAGAGGAGAACAAAAATCTACTTGGGTAGGTTGGCCAAGCATGGGTAGATCAGATGAAGGCTCAAGGTCCCCTATTAGTTGAAAAATTAGGAAGCCTAGTGTTGGATGCTCACAAGCTCAAGGAGGTATCTTCAAATCACCAGACCACCATACAAAAGGTAATAGACAAGATGATAGAGCAATTGGATCTTCTGCAAGAAGTAATTGACATGAAAATAAATGTGGCCATTGCTCATGGGATCCTCAAGACAAGAAAGGAGTCACTATTTCACTAGAAACAATCCTTGGAGTTTGTTATAAAAATCTCTATGAGGTTTGCAAATAAGCCAAAGAATGTACATGACCTTGTGGAGAAGGTCACTGAGAAGTTGATTCAATACTTGAAGATGTTGCACATAGAGTCCTTTATATCCACTAATGGTAATCTTGTGGATATTGAGATAATGAAATCAAAGTTCTTGGAATTTTTTAATGAAGCCATTGAGCCACTCAACTTCCAAGTGTCCAAGATCTAGGAACTCTCAATAGTGGATGTAATCATAAGGATAGAATTAGATAAGTTCCAATCAAGGGTTGCTAGAATTGATGAGTTCACTAAGATGCATGACTACTAGAAGGTCTGAGCTGACAACATCATTATTCCAGATGTCAAAGAGTTGGATAGAGTAACTGATGCCATGAAAGCCTATAGAGCTAAATCAGTTACTCCTAAGAAGACATGATGTTCTGATGCTTTTCTAGACACCTATCATTCTCCCACTTCCCTTTCTTTTTGTAGCCATTCTTGGCATTTTTCAATCTCTGGAATAGTTAATGATTCAAGCTTGTCCTATTTTTAATCTATCCTATTCAAAGATGCTTTGGGAAGAAATCATCTAGTGTAACCAAACATTTTGAGAGGGCCTATAAATGTAACCTTTTATGAAGTTAATAAGATTAATTTTTTATACTTTTGGCCAAATTGGTACTATTGTGTGTGATTCTGATCCATTTCAAGTTTTGTTGTTCATTTAGTTTTAGTATAGTGTATGTAATGAATGTGCTAATGTTGAGAATTGAATGAATGTGAATGAACTTGGTTTTTTTTGCTTTGTTCAATAGATTATATGTCCTACTTTCTTTAGCATAAGTATCTCCTTTGTTTTCTATGTTGTACATAGTAGCTTGTGTGATTTAGTGTAGTCTGTTCCATAAGGAAGCTAGAAGCAGGTGTTTGGGGTAGCCAAGAGATAGACAATTTGGGTATTGTCATAACATCAACTAATTGTGTAATATAGAAATTAATTATTTTTCCATCTCATTCTTTCTTCCTACTGTCATAGCTGGTCATGCATGTTTCCTTTCATTGCATTGTAGGTCAGAGTAGATTGCATGTTGTGAGTTATTCCCCCTTTCAACTGGCTAGGTTGTTTAAATTGTTGAGCAACTTGGTTTTTTCATCTTCTACTCTCTGGTTAAGAGCATACCCCCAAAACTTGAATTTTTTTTTAAATGCATATCTTGCATTCAAAAGGGAGTTGTACCTTTCAATTCAAGAGTCCTTGATAGATTACTACATTGACCCATTCTATTGTTAACTTCTTTATCCTCCATAGGCCATTGGTCAAGTTAAGAGTCAAAGTATAAACCAAAAAGATAAGGAAGACAAAATGTTAACCAACATAATATAATAGTTAAGAAGCATGATTATTCTATCCTTAAGATTAGATTTTTAGGGTTTTCTAAAGAAAATAAGATAAGGTTATAGATGTTGTACTAGATAGAATGAGGGTAATAGAAACAAAAGCATATGATATTGGGTTGATGACACCCAAAGAATTAAGGAAAATATTGAATGAAAAATAGAGTACGAGAGTAAAATACTATGAGAAAATGTTGCAAGACTCTCTAATCAAAATGAGACCAAAATTGTCTGAGGCTCAAAAGATGTTCATCACATAAGTATATAGGGGAAGGTTCAACAACACAAAGGATGTCATAGACATCTTAACTAGTTGAACCAACCAGAGATGGGAAAGTATAGATCAACATTTAAAGGAAATGACTCCAGAAATTGATATCTATGTGAAGAAAAATCAGAATCAAGGAGGCACCAAGGAACCATCTAGCTCCAAAGTTGAAGAGACAACTAAGCCTAAGAAATTAGAGGTAGAACCAAGCACAAGAGTTGAGCAAGATAGAGAAGATAAAGAAAGGAGATAGGAAACTCATAGTTCTCAAAGGGATGAAGGTATTCAACAAGAAACGAAGAAGGAGAAAACAAGTGTAACTCAAGAGAAGTCAAATGCACCCAAGTTTACTAAAGTAGACAGGCCTATAATCAAAGCTAAATAGGATAAAAAATTGGTCGTTTCCCCACTAGTTACATAGGTTGGTGAACAAACCAAAGAAGAGTGAGTCAAGTCACTAGGAGTCATGACTCATAAAAAAATTGATGAAATAATCAAGAAGACCACCATCAATGTTGATTCATCACCAGAGAAGGATGAAGAAAAAAGGATAAATCACCTAAACTAATACTCATACTAGATTAAGATCCCTCATAGGAAAAGTCCACGGAATTAGAGGAAGAACTGGAATCACCACCAAATGAAGGTGAAGAGGATGGATAAGAAGAAGAGATATAAGAAGAGAAATGAGGTATTACAAATAGACTGACATATTCAAGATCGATAGTGTTTGAAAGAACACATGGACAGGTAAGCAAAAAGAGAGCACCAAGCATGTTAAGAATGACAACTAGTGAGTACTCTAAGAAGAAGAGAAGTCCATTTAGGCATATGAAAACATATTCCTCCTCCTCATCATCATCTTCAAGATTTGAAGATAAAAGAGAATTTTATGAGAAGGATGTTACAACAATAAAAAAGGAGGAACTAGATGTGATCATTGTTGAAAGGAAGGAAATGATCAATGACATGGATCTAGAAGAAATAAATTAGTACAAAAAACAATTGAAAAGGTAAGGAGAACTCAAGAAGCAACAATGAGAAAGGACACTAGTAATCACTAGAAACATAATTGTTGAGTTAGCCTTAGATATTAAATATGATCCTAATATTAATCTCATCAACCAAATTTCTACATTGGTTGACAATGTAGAATGAAAAAATTGCACAATCTAGCTAAACAAAGAAGGAACACTCTATAGGAGGCAAAGGGAAAATTGAAAGAAACTTTGCAAGCCTCAACACTAGCGATGGAGAAGACATCAGGTTGACAAGCACTCTCACTAGTTCAAGAACATAAGTTACAATAAGCTCAATAGGAGCTACAAATATTAAAATATACCTTCAATGTAGTCACCGATTCTGCAACTACCTATTTTCCCAAAACCCAACAGACATAAAATCTCATTCATCGAATCAAAGATGAGCAAGATAAAAGGACTATTAGGCTGATGGAAGTATAATGGAATTTATCCCCAATAATAAACATTGTCTAAATACATATTGTAAATGCAGATGTTCTAGTCGCTAGAGCATTAGAAACACAATGAGTGAACTTGAAATACCCTTGGCCAATATAAAGAGAGAGGTCATTTATCTCACAAAATTGAAGGCCTCATGGGATATCCATCTTTTTTCCATATAGGGTCAATATAAAGATGTATTCAACAAACTGTAGCCACTCCATATAACCCTTTTTCATTGATGACAAAAAGGGGAAGAATATCATAGAAAAGTAAGGGGAAGAATCAACAAAGTAAGGAAAAGAATAAGAAAGCCAAAAAGGGGGAGATGCAACAATTGAAGGTAAATTAGCATTAGTAGAGAGAATACAAAAAAAGGGAGAATAGGAACAAGGGGAGAATAGAAGAAGAAAATGAGAGAGAAACATAACATGAAAAGGAAGTAGAAAAGAAGAACAAAGAAAAGATAAATGAATGAAGTGAGATAGATACATTGTTAGGGGGGATCTAACAATTGAGTTCTAAGTTCATCCATCAACATTACAGTCCACATCGGTATAGACAAAGGAATAGTAAACATAAGAATGAGGGTGTTTCCATCAAAAGAAACTTTGGAAAGTAGAGAGGGATATTGTTGGTAAATGATATTTTTCCATGAATGCCAAAGGGAGATTCTTGACCTTACAAGTATCTTTGTCACAAATATTGAAAAAGTATGTTATATGGAGTGTTTGTATTGATGGCCAAACAATTTGATTGGTAAAATGCTAGACAATTGGTAGAAGGAAGTTGAAGACGAAAGGAGTTGCTATTACTAGTCAAGAAACAAACTGATATACACTTTATTATACCCATGCCAACACATGAAATTGAGCATGAAGAATAGTTGATTTGAGTCATCAAAAAAGTGAGTCGCCATCGATGTGACAAGATAGATCCATGAAAAGTAGATGCGACAGGAGGTAAGAGCAAAATGATAGAAGCAGGAAAGGACGAAGGCCACTAGTGGTTAATAAAAGAACTGGCAGGGCTACAAGTCTATACCCTAGGCATACAAGTCATGAGTTTCCTATGAATTAACCATATATGGAATTCAAAATTTGAAATAAAAAATGAGCACGATAATTTGGTTATGGATAACTATGCCTTGACAATATAGAATGGATATAAATGCCCTGATAAAAAAAAAAGAAAGTTTTTGCTTTTGAAGTTGTTGCTATTGCAAATAAGAAAAGTAGAGAATATAGAAAACTAAGAGAAAAAAGAAGTAGACTAGCAGATGAAGTAGTTATAGAGGAGGAAGGGAAAATAACAAACTATTAAAAATAACCAAGGAGAGAGGTAAAATTAGAAAAACTCACCAAGTGAACAAGAAGCCCAGTGCATCTTTTAGGATACAAAGTGGATATTTGCACAACAAGCTAGTGGCACATCTAAGGTCTAAATACTGTAGTATTCTTTCTTAACATTGAATCTATTTGTAACTCTTAAAAAGGAAAGCTTCATCAATAAGATCATTGTAAAATCCTCTAACAAGGTGTCTCTGAGAAGGAGATTTTTAAATCCTCTAAAAAGGTAGAATTCACAGGATTTTGTATCGCTAATAGGTTATAGGCATTCCTAACAAGATGCATTTCTAGAAGAAACAATTGTAGCTCCTTACAGGGAAACCCTTTACATGCATTATAAGGGCTAGTGGTTATATTGTCACCACAATGATTTTCACCCTCTAACCGGGGGTTTCTAGGTATGAAAATAAATGTGTCAACTTGATTAATTCTTTTGTGTGTGAACTTACTTGCTTTTACCTTACTACATTTATCTTGGTTTTAGCTATCAAGTGGCATACATTAAGCATAGTTAAAGAATTTAGAAGAATAACTAATTTTCAAGAAGGTACTAATTCACTCTCCCTCTTAGTATTAGTTGGAACCAAAAGAATGCACTTCTATCTACTTCGTGATGTGGTAGTTGTACATATTGTGCTACACACTTCTTGTTGACTCAACCAATCCATCTTGCATGACTACCAATAATCTGATCTCGCTTGCCTACTTGGCATCTCTCTTTTCATTCTTACTCACTTAGCATGACTTTGTCTAAGTGGAAGTCCCTTGTTATTTCCTTTGTTGGGCTTCATCTTCTCCTTTCTCTAGTCACCCTTGTGAACTAGAGTGACACATAATGTTTAATGTGCTTCATTAGTCATATCTCCATACCACTCATCATTCTCTTGTTGCCTTGACATCAATGACAACATAGTCATAACTGAGTGCACTGGTCACACCATTTGGTTAGTCCTTAGGTATTGGGATATTTATGCCAATAATTTGTACATAGTTTACTAGTGAGGCAAACATAATTTTCCTCAAGGCTATATTACATGGGCACAAATCTTGAGATGATGATATTTTTTTTTCTCAAAAATATTAAAATCAATAGTTTTGGCTTTATTAAAAAGGCATGTAATTTTAAAAGGTGGGATTTTTTTTTTTTTGTTTTTTGATAACAAAATTTTTTGCATGTGATTTTTTATATGAAAGGAATGCCTTATTTAGGCATGGGCCCTTGCATAGAAGCCTGACATCAGTGCTAACAAGCCTAACACAAGCACATGTAGTCCCTACATTAGTTTTGTACTTGTGCTCCTAAGAACCTATGTGATCTAACACACAACTTGAATTGACTGATACATGCCCCACATGGATGCCTAGGTTGCACCTGTACAAGCTCATGTCACCATGTTAGGTGTTACATCCCCCACCTGAAAAAGATACTACCTACCACTTGGCATGCCATGCCACTAGAGACATCAATAAAAACCATGATAATGACCTATAAACTCCTTGACATGCCAACTAGTTTGCTACACCAACATGACCAGCCAATAAACTGCCATATAGGTCTACCATGTCATTGATGCATTAGTGCCTAGTTAGGGAGACATGAGTAAGTTTTTTTTGTGTGTTATGGCCATAAAACCATCAAATTTAGCCCAATATTTTGCTAAGATTAGTGACACATCAACACTTTCATGCCTTTTTTTCCCTTTGAAAGAACCTTGTAGTTTTTTGGTGGTATCTTCCTCATACAAACTTTTTTTTCAAACAAGATATCACTGAAAAGTGGGTTTTGAGTTTGTTGTAGTAGGGAACACATTTTTTACTTTTATTGCTATTTGTCTACCTATTTATGCATTCAAAGCTAAATATTTCATTTTACACTCTAGGAGATATATCTTGAGCATCCAGACTCTATTTTTTTCAAAAAATACATCATTGGAAAACTTGTTCTGTGCTCCTTCCAATGATATGGGTCTTTTTTCCATATTTTTCTCTAGGTGCATTCTATTCATTTTTTCCATTTTTTCATATCTTCTTAGGATCTACCACATCTTGTGTCTTATTATACATGGACTATTGTTAAAGTTCCATGGGGGGTTGATCTTTACCTTTTTCATGTGAGTGTTCCTTCCTCAACACAAGCCTCATGATCCATGTCTAGAGATAGATCACCTCACGATACTATTATGTATTTTCAATGCATCTTGTTATTTCTGGTTACTTGGCATGTAGTTCTTGTTAGCCATATTTTTTAGTTTCCTTTCATCTCTCCCTTGTCTACATTATTTGGGGGGAGAGGTGGGGGGGGGGGGGGGGGGGTGGGGTTATTGAGATAAAATAGGTTTTGAAGGGGCTTTGAAACTCTTTACAAAAGAGGACCAAAAATTCAAAATATTACATCCCATAAAGAGAAGCATGACATAACAGAATGAGGCTAACCAGAAAAGAAAAAGATAGCGAATAAAAGACAACAACTGAAGGACATGACCTAACATACCAAAAATCAAAAAAACCACAAACACCATAAAGTTCATATTCTTTAGATACTCAACAACCTCTAGCTCAAGCTTATCCATCCTCTTAGCCACCTACTTGATTTTCTTGATCTCCACAATGGATGTAGAAGCTATATTTCTAGTATTGGATCTAGTTCTCTTATCTGAACCCGCTTGGTTATCAACATGATCCTCCTTATCATTTGAGATCTTGATAATGGCCTTATCATTAGAGGTACCCACCAGCTTGCTGATGAAGATTTTAATATGCTTATTAGAGGCTTTTAAGATCTTAAAGCTTTGATTAATGATACCTTTGAGGGTATTCTCAATGCTTGAAAGCCCACCATCTAAGTCTAAGACTTTGGCCTCCAGTTTGCAAAGGGTATCAATATTCATCATAGACCCTATGTCCATGCCAACTCCCTCAATGCTATTGTTCTCCTTCACATTATTAACCCTTGTCTTAAGGGCATTCATCATACCATTGATCTCATTGATCTCATGGAATAACCACTTGATGGGCCTGAAATTGTCCAACAAGATATTCCTAGCAGTGTAAAGAACATCCATCTGTATCTCTTTGCTAGAGTCACTTTGAACCAACATAGAAGGGTCAATAAGTTGTCTAAGATTTACATCACTAGTCTCCTCACCCCTAATAGCAAGGTTCATCTTCTCTCTATAAATTCATATCTTCACTATACTCATATCAATATTTTTCCAAATAATTTTCTTCACCATAGGGAATGGGTTTCCCTAATAAGGGAGTTGGAGGGGTTATCCATAAAAAGATCCTAAGAGGGCTCCAGGGGAATCTCTTCGGTGACCTTCTTACCCTCCCTATTGGGAGTCTTCAACATAACCATCTTCTATTTTATGTTCTTCATGGCAGGGGAAGGGGAACCCTTTTTCTTTATGCAGTTATCCTACTCTTCTCCATATGTCTCCATATTCTCCTCCTCTTCATTGTACCCTTGTAAGAGGAAATAACCACTTTAGTGATTCTACATTTTTTACCCAGCTCCTTGATAATATTTAGGGGATGCTTGGAAGAGGATCCCTTTCCCTTGTCTTTGGTGGTGGTGGCTTCAAAGTCTTTAGCATACATGCCTTCTTTATCCTTTATCTTCAAAATCCTATTGGAAACTAGATTCTTCATAATATCCCTCACACTCTACCTTTTCCTTAATAGATTTCCCTACAGGATGAACCTTAATATATTCATCAATAGGAAGCATGAGGCCATCATACAGAGAAGGGTTTGTAACCACCCTTTCCCTAATCCCATTGATGTTGGTATTAATATAAGTATACAGATAAAAGAGAATGGAGATTTTGACAGCATGTCTGAAATGGTTTGACAAAACAAAGTAATGGGTGCAGATATAGGAAAATCTCTCATCTAGAGTGACATAATATATAATAGCTCTCAGCACAAATGTCTAGAGTTTTTTAATAGAAATGGGAGGATAACATGTCTTTCAGTCCTTTATCAGGGTGTCACATTCCTCCCCATCCTTAGGAAAGTCCTCAACAACACTATCTAAGATCTTCATATCTTTGTAAAACTTCTTCTCAATAATAGGAATTCCAATGACCTAGGATATGAGCTCTTCCATAACTATAACACTTCTTCTTAAAATATTTAGGGTCCCTTCATTCCAACTCTTGAGGGAAAGCTTAGTAACATCAAAGTTCACCACCATGTATCCTCTCCATGAATGGTGTTAGATCACCATCATGCAAGATCTCCCACACCCTGGTTCTTCTCCTCTATTTCTCACAATTCTTCAACTCCTTACGTCTTTTTTGTCCACCCATACTCTTACAATGTAATTAACACACCAAAAAATTACCAAATAATAGAGAAAGCACTTGCCCAAATCACATTGGTTATGGATGAAATAACAAGAGACACACTCAAAATTACACACAAAATGTGTGGGAAAAAAGGGAAATCATTACATCATTCATCCTTATGATCCATCAAATGCCTTATAATCAATAAACCATCACCTTGAGGTACTAATTGTTGGATATAATTGATCAATTGTGTGTTGTCTTTGATGCTACACAAATGTCATATCAATTATTAGATAGAGTCTACTGAGCTCAGTTGGTTAGCAAAGCAAAAGAAAAAGTCTATCGAGTTCAGAAGGTTAGCAAAGTAAATTACAAAGTCTACCAAGTGTTTTTAGAAGTTACACTGTGAAGATAGTTTCTACTGAGCTCACTCGAGTGCTGAAGGATTCTATGGCAGAAGATAGTTTCTACCAAGCTCACAAGGTCAGCAAAGGAAAATTAGTTCTTACCAAGTTCACTCGGTCTCCAAAGGATTTTTTAGAGTTTGTAGTGTTTACCGAGCTTCACTTGGTTAACATTGGAAGTCATTTTTGGAGTAGTGTTTACCGAGCAGGGTCAGCCAATGAAGGATTTGATTGTTTTGGGAAATAAGGTTTAATTATTTCATGTAATGTTTGTAGTCAACTGATGTATTATTTATTGGTAAATGTAACTTGTAAATGAGCCAACTTGATAATTTGTAATGTATAAATAAAAGGTCAAGTTGTGAATTCTAAAGTATGAATGGATGTATGAATGAGCGAGTATGCAAGTGAGTTGATTGTGTGAAGAGGAAGTGTGCACTAATTTTGAAGAAGGATCATATATCCTTAAGGAGTAGCAAAGGTGTATTCGATCAGTAAGAATCTAGTGAAGCAGAACAAAGATCTATATCAGCAAAGATCAGTTGCATCTCATTTAGGTCACTCATTGTTACTTTCTCACAATTGTAGCAATGAATTTTAAATCTCTTAATAGAGTTGGTTTAGCAGCCATTTTTGTAAATCCTCTAACAAGGTGGATATTTCTACTGAATTTTTCTACAGTCCTCTAGCAAGGCCACTCCTAACAGGGTGATTAAATCCCATAACAAGGTCACACCTAACAGTGTGTTTTGTAACCTTTAACAGGGTTGGCTCCTAACAAGGCTCACTTCAGAAGAGTGAAAATTTGTAGCTAGTTACTTGGTGGTTTTTCCCATATTGGGTTTCCACATTAAATCTAGTGTCTCTTGTGTTCATGTTATTTCTTTTTGCATGCATGTTAATAATTATGAATGCTTAAAGATTAGTAATAAGTTAATACACAGTTCATCTATCAAGTTACAACATTTTTTTGTGTGGCTACTGAGTGACAACAATAACTAGTTATTTAAGACATCTAAGGGATCAGTGGATTTGTTTTTGTGGTAACTGATTCACCCCCCCTCTTAGTTACTCCATCTATATTTCCAAAAATTGGTATCAGAGCTTTTGGTGCTTGTAGGAAGGATTTCAAGGATCTAAGCTAAAGATTAGGATGTCTTACAAGAGGGAAATTCCAAGGTTTAACAGGGGTAACTTTTCAGCATGGAAAGGTCTCATGAGACTCCATTTGGCTTCTATTGGAGATAGAGGATTGAAATATCTTGATGAAGCATATGTAACTTCTTCTGGTACATTATCTACTAATGACATTGCTAAGAAAAAGACTCATAACACCATGATGATAGATATTGCATCTGCTCTAAGCTATGCCTTTGAAATGTGGAACAAGCTAAAAGATATCTATAGAGGTGATGATAATGTGAGAAGAGCCAAAGCAGAAAGTCTAAGAGGACAATTTGATCAGATGAGGATGAAAAAATTTTCAAATATGTTGAAAGAGTCAAAGTAGTTGTCAGTGCTATCAAGGCTTCTAGAGGAGATATTGAGGAGGAAATAGTTGTAAGTAAAGTTCTTAGAACATTACTTCCCATTTATGCAATTAGAGTTTCTGCAATTCAAGAAAGAAGATGTTAAGCAAATCATAAGATAAATTTAGAATCAATCGTAAGAAGATTAACTGCATTTGAGCTAGATAACTATGATAACTATGTTCTAGCTTCCAAGAACATTGAATCAGCATTTGAAGCCAAGCTTTCACTCAAAGAGAAAGGCAAGAAAATAAAGGATTCTTAGATAGAAAGTGAAGAAGAATTAGAATAGAGTTCAGACAGTGATCTGGAGGTAGTTGAAGCTTTGCTTGCAAGGAAATATTCTAGAGGTAGAAGGAAACACAAAGGTAAGGTTCCTCTAATCTATTTTTCATGTAAGGAAATTAGTCATATTGCTACTAGGTGCCCAAACAAGAAAAACAAGGATGAGAAAAAAGGTCACAAATGTAATGGCAAGAAAGATTTCAAATCACTCAAGGACAAAGGTAAGAAAACATGTTTCATGGCTAACAATTCTAATGATTCTGATGAAGAAGAAGATGAATTTTTTTACATTGTTGTGAAAGATGAATTTGATAATGATTAGGAAGATACATTGGCACTTATCTCTCATGTGAGAAAAAATGATATATAGATCATTGATAGTGGTTGCTCTCATCATATGACTAGTGATAAAACTAAGTTTGAACAATTTGAAGACTATGATGGTGGTAGTGTGAGGTTTGGTAATAATGAATCTTGTTGTATAAAAAGAAGAGGAAGAATTTCACTAACCAAATAGCTTGTATGTGATAATGCATATTGGGTAGAAGGACTAAAAAAAAATTTGTTGAGTGTGGCACAACTACTCAATACTAGATTCAAAGTGGAATTCATGCATGGAAAAACAAGACTGCTAGATGAGAAAGGAAAGCTGATTGGATTAGGCATACAGATAAAAGGTAACTTGTTCTATCTTGAACTTGGTGAATGTTCATGTTTTATTGCTTAGGTTGAAGAAAATTGGTTATGGCATAGAAGGTTGTGTCATGTGAACTTTGATAATCTGGTGAAGATAATAAAATTTAGGAAAGTTAGATGCATTCCTAGTATAAAGAAACCTAATGCTGGTATATGCAAGAATTGTCAGATTGGTAAGATGGGAAAAACTAGCTTTAAAAGTAAGAACTATCAGTTTGAAGAAGTTTTAGAAATTGTTCATACTGATTTGTGTGGACCTATTGGAATTGAAAGCTATACTAGAGAAAAGTTCTTCATTCTTTTTATTGATGATTACTCTAGAATGATGACTGTCATGTACCTAAGAGAGAAATCATAAGCTTTTGAAAAGTTCAAGTGGTATTTGGCTAGAGTAGAAAAGGAAATAGGAAAAAGATTAAAATGCTTGAGGTCAGACAGAGGTGGTGAATTCATCTCCCATGAGTTCAATAATTTTTGCATTGAAAGGGGAATCAAAAGACAGGTATCAGCCCTTGGCACTCCCGAAAAAAATGGAATAGCTGAAAGGAGGAACAAATCTATCATGGACTGTGCAAGAACTTTAATGATTGAAAAGAACATTGCTATCAAATACTAGAAGGAAGCTATCAACACTATTGTTCATATCTTGAACCAAGTACAATTGAAGAAGGACTCATTCAAAACCCCCTATGAGTTATGGTGTGGCTATAAACCCAACGTAAGTTACCTAAAAGTATTTGGAAGTAAATGTTACATTTTGAAAGAATCTAGAAAAGGTAAATTTGATGTGAAAGGTGATGAAAGAATATTTTTGGGATACTCTTGCAAGAGTAAAGCATATAGATGTTTGAACTTGTCCACTCATAAAGTCATAGAAAGTGCACACATGAAAGTTAATGAGTTTGTAGAAAGGACTGAAGAAGAAAGAAAAAAGGAACCACAAGATTATACGAGATTTGTTTTCATTGAAATTGATACAGTGCCAGATACATCTGTCAATTAGGAATCTTCTACTCTTGAGTCTTTAGTAATCGAGCTACATGAAGTTCAAACTGAGCTGCAAGAACCTGAGTCACAGTCAGATGCTACTGAGCCAATGCCTACCAAGTCTAAAGGACCCAAGTAGCAGACAGAATAGCTAGAACCTGAAGTTGAAGCACAAGAGGATGACAGAGCAATTCATTCAAAAGGCAAGGAACCTATATTAGCCAAGTATGTTAGGAGACATCATGCACCCGATCATATTATTGGAGACAAATCTGAAGGTGCTGTGACAAGAAGTAAGCTGAAAGGTACTTGTTTACTTGCTGATTTTGAACCTAGAAGTGTCAAAGATGCATTAGAAAATAAAAGTTGGATTGAGGCTATGAATGAAGAGATAGAGAAAATAGAGAAGAACAAAACATGGGCTCTTGTACCTATGCCTAAAGATAAAAATGTGATTGGAAATAAGTGGGTATTCATAAATAAATTGAATGAAGATGGTAAGGTGTCAAGGAAAAAAGCTAGACTGGTATGAAAAGGATACTCTCAAGAAGAAGGAAAAGACTATGGAGAGACTTTTTCTCCTATTACAAGATTGGAAGATGTCAGGACCCTACTTGCATATGTTGCATACAAAGGTTTTAAGGTTTATCAGATGGATGTCAAGTTAGCATTTCTCAATGGTATACTGGATGAAGAAGTCTACATTGAATAGCCTAAAGATTTTGTTGATCCAGAAAAGAAGGACATGGTCTAAAAATTACACAAAGCATTGTATGGTCTGAAACAAGCCCCTAGAGCATGGTATGAAAGATTGCACAACTATCTTATTTAGATTGGTTTTTAGAGAACTAATGATAATAGTAGCTTGTATATCAAGGAAGGACCAGATAATAAGATTGTTTCAGCAGAAATATTTGTGTATGATACTTTGTTTATAGGAAATGATGATTTATGCAAAAAGTTTTCAAAGAAAATGAATAAGGAATTTGAGATGTCTATGTTTGGTGAGATCAAATTCTTTGTTGATCTTCAAATTCAGCAAAGTAAGAATGGCATCTACATCACTCAGTCTAAATACATCAAGGAGATACTAAATTTTTTTGGTGTGGAAGACTGTAAACTAGTTGGAACTCCTATGTGCACTGGTCTAAAGCTTACCAAGGATGATGAATCAAAGGAGGTAGATCAAACATTGTATAGATCTATGATTGAAAAGTTGCAGTATGTAGTTTATACAAGGCCAGATGTTGCCCTTGCAGTTGGTATTGTGGCAAGATTTTTAGCAAAAAGAAGAGAAAATCATGTGATGACAATCAAAAGGATCATGAGATACTTGAAAGGCACTGAAGATTATGGATTATGGTACAAATTTGGAGGAAATCTAGACTTGAAAGTGTTTACTAATGAAGATTGGGTAGGAAACATTGATGATAGAAAAAGTACAAGTGGAGGTGCATTCTTTCTTAGAAAGAGGTTGGTTTCTTGGACAAGTAAAAAGAAAAATTGTACATCCCAATCTACAATAGAAGCAGAGTATGTTGTAGCAGTAGTAAATTGTTGTAATATTGTTTGGTTCAAACAATTATTGGAAGGCATGAAGGAGGAAATCAAAGAACTTGTTGTTATGTTTTGTGACAATACAAGTGCAATAAACATATCTAAAAATCTAGTGATGCACTTAAAAACCAAGCACATTGCAATAAAATATCACTTTGTTAGAGAATTGGTGCAGGATAAGGAGATCAAATTTGAATATGTTCATACAAAAGAACAAATTGCTAACATATTCACCAAGCTTTTACCTAAGGATGCATTCTTGTATCTAAGGGGTAAGTTAGGGGTCATTCCCCTATCTGAAGCTCACTAAAATGAAGTATTAGTGATGCATCTACAGGTATCAAGTTGAAGATCTTTTTAGTTGATGCAGAATAATCATGAGAACATTGCATATGAATTAGTACATAAGGTAAATTGTTCTTCATTTGGTTTGTATTGTCTTTGGCATGTGTTGTCAAAGAGGGAGAGTATACTATCATAGTTTGAAAAGAAGCTATGTAATTCCTTCACAGAGGGAGATTACTGTGTTTTAGAAGTTTGTGGATTGAAATCTAAGAGGGAGAAACATTTTGTCAGAAAAAGACTTGTTCTCAAATTTCATTCTGCTATGACATATTGTGTTGCCATCAATGCCAAAGAGGGAGATTGTTGGATACAATTGATCAATTGTGTGTTGTCTTTGATGCTACAAAAATGTCATACCAGTTATTAGATAGAGTCTACCAAGCTCAGTTGGTCAAAAAAGCAAACAACAGAGTCTACTGAGTTCAGAAGGTTAGCAAAGTGAATTATAGAGTCTACCGAGCATTTCTAGAAGTTACAATGTGAAGACAGTTTCTACCAAGCTCACTCAGGCATTGAAGGATTCTATGGTAGAAGACAATTTCTACTAAGCTCACAAGGTCAGTGAAGGAAAATCAGTTCTTATTGAGTTCACTCAGTCTCCAAAGGATTTTGCAGAGTTCACAGTATTTACCAAGCTTCACTTGGTTAACACTGGAAGTCATTTCTGGAGCAGTGTTTACTGAGTAGGGTCGGGCAATGAAGGATTTCATTTTTTTGGGAAATAAAGCTTAATTGTTTCATGTAATGTTTGTAGCCAATTGATGTATTGTTTATTGGTAAATGTAACTTGTAAATGAGCCCACTTGACAATTTGTAATGTATAAATAAAAGGTCAAGTTGTGAATTCTAAAGTATGAATGGATGTATGAATGAGAAAGAATGCAAGTGAGTTGATTGTGTAAAGAGGAAGTGTGAGAAAATTTTGAAGAAGGATTAGATATCCTTAAGGAGTAGCAAAGGTGTATTCGATCAGTAAGGATCTAGTGAAGCAAAATAGGGATCTGTATCAGCAAAGATTAGTTGCATCTCATTCAGGTCACTAATTGTTACTTTCTCACAATTGTAGCAGTGAATTTTAAATCTCTTAACAGAGTTGGTTTAGTAGCCATTTTTGTAAATCCTCTAACAAGGTGGACGGTTCCATTGAATTGTTCTAAAGTCCTCTAGCAAGGCCACTCCTAGCAGGGTGATTAAATCCTCTAACAAGGTCACACCTAACAGTGTGTTTTGTAACCTTTAATAGGGTTGGCTCCTAACAGGGCTCACTTCTGAAGAGTGAAAATTGGTGGCTAGTTACTTGGTGGTTTTTTCCATATTGGGTTTCCACATTAAATCTGGTGTCTCTTGTGTTCATGCTATTTCTTTTTGCATGCATGTTAATAATTGTAATGCTTAAAGATTAGGGATAAGTTAATACACAGTTCATCTACTGAGTTACAACATTTTTCTGTGCGGCTACTAAGTGACAACAATAACTAGTTATTTAAGACATCTAAGGGATCTATGGATTTTTTTTGTGGTAACTGATTCACCCCCCCCCCCCCTCTTAGTTACTCCATCTATATTTCCAACACTAATAACAACATTTGAAATAAATGCATCTTTCCCATTAACCATATCATTATTAATACTTGATATGACATACATAGGGAGGACTATGTCACCTTGTCAACACATCTTTTGATTGAGTCTTTCTTCCATGGTGACAATAGAGTAAGCAACTCTTGATAAACATGAGAGATAAAATAATTCTCCATAGTATTATGAATACACTTTGTCTCTTGGATTATATTATCTATAGTCCATGATGATATTGATATCCCCTTTAAATAATTGATAACACTATTTAAGTCATCCTCCAAACATAGATTAGATATACCCATGTCCTTAGCCATTCTAATAGTTTGAAGAGCTGCTATCACCTCCCCATAGTGGTTGGTCTACTTTCCTAAGGGAAGTGCCACCACAACAAGGCATTGGCCAAAGTGATCTCTCAACACTCCCCCACACCTAACCAACTTGGGGTGGCAAAGTTTCTTCTATTGTTTCTAATGCTTTTTTGGTTTGTTGGAGTGAGATATGTATACAATATTTATTCCTATGTACTAGGTAGATGAAATGGTTCAGTACCTATGCATTCAAACGAGATGAATCATTTACCATATGGAAACTTTTTTTATTCCTATTTTTGAGGCAACTTTCCATATTTTCTTAATGAACTCTTCATGCTTTGGTGTTATATGCTATTTGTATCTTCAAGTTCAATTATTTGCCTTTGTTTGCCTCCTAATTCATGTAGTGTCTTCTAAGAGCACTCATATAGATTATGGTCTTCTCTACCTAGTTGTGTTCCATTTTTATTGATCGTCTCTTTAGTCTTTCATGTTTTATGTCATATGTATCTTTGAGTTTAGTTATTTTCCTTATTTTCCTCCTGATTCAACTAATGTTATCTAAGGAAACTCATGTTGATCACAGTCTTCTCTACCTAGTCATGTTCATATTTAAATGGAGGTTCTTCAAATTAGTAGTTACTTATTTGAACATGTTTTCTAGCTTCTTCATGCTTTAGTGGTGTTCTTCATGATCTTTCTTTTGTTCATATTTTCTTGGACATTCTCTAGTTTGGAGGCTTGTGCAATCCTTCACTAGTTTTTGTCTCTTTTTAGAGAATTTTTTTCCCATTTGATTTTATCTATTCCTCCACTTTACATAGATTTGGTTGTAATTGGGAACCTCATCATTCCATGTTGCTAGGACTTAAGTTCTCTTTTAGTATTGTATTTTCCTTACTTTACATGCATTATTTGTAGCTATGTTGTTTCTCATTTTAAAGTGGGTGTTAGAATAAAATAATAACTTAATTATTAAGTCATATTCACTTGATCATTAAGTTACCTTTACTTATCTCTTAAGATATCACTTTATGCATTAGTGAAAATTAATAATTATATTAAATATTAAATATTTAATTTTTAGGGTTTCTTATTTTAGGTTAGCCCTATCTCTTTTATAAAGATTGATCATTGTATATTTTTATATTCATTTGATCTGATAAAATAATCTTTCATATTTTCAGAGACAAAACCCTTTCTTTGTTATTTCACTTTTCCCAGTAGCAAGTTATCTATGTATATAGGTGTTTTATAATGATAGAATAACTGAGGGGGAGGGGGAGGGGGGGGGGGGGGGGTGACTCAATTATTCTCAGGTCTAGATGTACCAATTCAAAATTTAACAACTTCAAACAACTTAGACTCATAAACTACTCAGCCAATAGAAAAACTCATTAGTAAATCAAATTATTCATCTCATCACTAGCTCTTTGTTTAGTATATGTCGAATAACAAAAACAAATAATAATAAATAGCATGCATCATGAAAATAATATTCACAAATGTATGACACCAAGATTTAATGTGGAAAACTATTTTGGAAAAAAACCACCAAGTAACATGCTACCACTTTTCACTCTTTTGAAGTGAGCTCGGTTAAGAGCTAACCCTAATCAAGTTTACAAAATACACTGTTAGGT
The DNA here is from genome assembly GCA_028749045.1 of Cupressus sempervirens. Lineage (NCBI taxonomy): Eukaryota > Viridiplantae > Streptophyta > Pinopsida > Cupressales > Cupressaceae > Cupressus > Cupressus sempervirens. The sequence goes on from CM053786.1 coordinate 789,436,492, forward strand.
GTGACCCTATTAAAGGATTTAATCACCCTATTAGGAGTGACATAGTAAGAGGTGTTTGGATCATTCCATTATAATGTCATCTTGATTAAAGGATTTACAATATGATTGTTACGCCAACCTTGATTGAAGGCTTTTACTACTACAACGGTTAGAAAGTAACAACTAGGTTTGATTTGATAAAATACAACTCACTTTGTAAATTCAGATATCCATTCAGCTCATTTATGGTTCATTAACTAGAATTCATCATATTCTCCATCTCTGATCTGCTTGTCAACCCTTCAAGTAATCACTCTTCACCAAACATCTCACTTTTTCTCTGCTACTTTATTTTTCTTAGGTTCTTAACAAATGTGCCAATCAACAACAACCATAAAACACCTTTTATGCCTCCTTAAATAGGTAGCTTTGATTTTTTACCACTTAAACATCACCGTCGATCTTAGGGTTTGATCATATTCATTGAATATGTCCATCATTTAGTTATACTTCTCCTTTCTTGAAACTTATAGAATATTCTCTTTGAATCCTCACCTTAGATCACTTAACAAAATAAATTCGTGTATTAAATACACCAGCTCATCAATCCTGCTTTGACTAGTTCATAAATTCAACCATGTCGGCCTCAAAACTTGATTATTTCATAAACTGTTATTTTGTTGACACTTGGTCATCACTATGTTCTTTAGCATGGTCAACACTATATAGCTTGGTCTCTACTACATTAGCTTGCTTGGCCTTCATTACACTCAGTCAATTCTTCATTTTTCTTCTTCATCTTTCTCGGTCATAACTATCACTAAGATAATACTATTTGCTCAACTATCTCTTAAGTTGTGATATTGATATCAAGATTTAAATGTGTGATTTTGAGTCAAACTCATTGAACCATGTTTCATGAGTAGTGATTCAACATGAATTTTTCTCTCATGAGAATAAATGGAACACTTAGCACTCATTGGATCTAGGTGATGCTCACAAGGGTGAAGCACCGAGACTTCCTAAGAGATCACCCATCCTAGTACTACTCTAGCCTAAGCATACTTAACTACAAAATTTCCTCCATGGTTAAACTGAAAGCCTACAACACTATTTGAAAAACCTTCACCAAGTGTTGTGCCTTATGAACCATTCATTAGAAAGCCCCCTAAGCTCATCAATTGATAAGTAGGAGATAATTTCCATAGGAAGTCAAATTTTGATATTACTATCAGGATTTAAGTACATGATTTTGAGTCAAACTCATTGACCCATGTTTTATGAGCAGTGATTCAACATGAATCCATATCTCATGATAATAAATGGAACACTTAGCACTCATTAGATCTAGTGATGTTCACAGGGGTGAAGCACCGTGACTTCCCAAGAGGTCACCCATCCTAGTACCACTCTAGCCTAAGCACACTTAACTACAAAGTTTCCTCCATGGTCAAACCCAAAGTTTGCAACCACATTTGAAAAACCTTCACCAAGTTTTGTGTCTTATGAACCATTCATTAGAAAGCCCTTTAAGCTCATCAATTGATAAGTAGGAGATAATTTCCACAACAAGTCAAATTATGATATTGCTATCAGGATTTAACTGTGTGATTTTGAGTCAAACTCATTGAACCATGTTTCATGAGTAGTGCTTCAACATGAATCTATATCTCATGAGAATAAATGGAACACTTAGCACTTATTGAATCTAGGTAATGCTCATAGGGGTGAAACACCGAGACTTCCCGAGAGGTCACCCATCCCAATACTACTCTAGCCTGAGTGCACTTAAGTACGAAGTTTCCTCCATGGTTAAACCCAAAGCTTGCAACCCCATTTTCAAAACCTTCACCAAGTTTTGTGCCTTATGAACCATTTATTATAAACCCCCTTAAGCTCATCAATTGATAAGTAGGAGATAATTTCCACAACAAGTCAAATTGTGATATTGCTATCATGATTTAACTGTGTGATTTTGAGTCAAACTCATTGACCCATGTTTCATGAGTAGTGATTCAACATTAATCCATATCTCATGAGAATAAATGGAACACTTAACACTCATTGGATCTAGGTGATGCTCATAGGGGTCAAGCATCGAGACTTCTCGGGAGGTCACCAATCCCAGTGCTACTCTAGCTTGAGTGCGCTTAACTATGGAGTTTCCTCCATGGTTAAACCCAAAGCTTGCAACCCCATTTGAAAAACCTTCACCAATTATTTTTCCTTATGAATGATTTATTAGAAAGCTCCTTAAGCTCATTAATTTATAAGTAGGAGATAATTTCTACAACAAGTCAAAATGTGATATTGCTATTAGGATTTAACTATGTCATTTTGAGTCAAACTCATTGACCCATGTTTCATGATTATTTATTCAATATGAATCCATCTCTCATGAGAATAAATAGAACACTTAGCACTCATTAGATCTAGATGATGCTCATAGGGTCCATTTTTTGTCCTGGTGCTTCATCCCTATGAGCATCACCTAGAGCCAATGAGTGCTAAATGTTCCATTTATTCTCATGAGAGATGGATTCATGTTGAATAACTACTCATGAAACATGGGTCAATGATTTTGACTCAAAATCACACAGTTAAATCCTGATAGCAATATCACAATTCAACTTGCTATGGAAATTATATCCTACTTATCAATTTATGAGCTTAAGGGGCTTTCTAATGAATGGTTCATAAGGCACAACACTTGGTTAAGGTTTTGAAAATGGGGTTTCAAGCTTTTGGTTTAACCATGGAGGAAACTCTTTAGTTAAGCACACTCAGGCTGGAGTAGTATTGGGATGGGTGACCTCCCGAGAAGTCTTGGTGCTTCACCCCTATGAGTATTACCTAGATCCAATGAGTGCTAAGTGTTCCATTTATTCTCATGAGAGATGGATTCATGTTGAATCACTACTCATGAAACATAGGCCAATGAGTTTGACTCAAAATTACATAGTTAAATCATGATAGCAATATCACAATTTGACTTGCTGTGGAAATTATCTCCTACTCATCAATTGATGAGCTTAAGAGGATTTATAATGAATGGTTCATAAGGCATAACACTTGGTGAAGGTTTTGAAAATGGGGTTGCAAGCTTTGGGTTTAACCATGGAGGAAACTCCATAGTTAAGCTTTCTTAGGCTAGAGTAGTACTGGGATGGGTGACCTCCTAGGAAGTCCTAATGCTTCTTCCTTGTGAGCATCACCTAGAGCCAATGAGTGCTATGTGTCATATTTATTCTCATTAGTGATAGATTCATGGTGAATCACTACTCATGAAACATGGGTCAATGAGTTTGACTCAAAATCACACAATTAATCTTGATAGCAATATCACAATTTGACTTGTGGAAATTATCTCCTACTTATCAATTAATGAGCTTAGAGATCTTTCTAATGAATGGTTCATAAGGCACAACACTTGGTGAAGATTTTGAAAATGGGATTACAAGCTTTGGGTTTAACCATGGGGGAAACTTCGTAGTTAAGCGTGCTCAGGCTAGAGTAGTATTGGGATGGGTGACCTCCCGATAAGTCTCGGTGCTTCACCCCTATGAGCATCACCTAGATCCAATGAGTGATAAGTGTTCCATTTATTCTAATGAGATATGGATTCATGTTGAATCACTACTCATGAAACATGGGTCAATGAGTTTGACTCAAAATCACACAGTTAAATCTTGATAGCAATATCACAATTCGACTTGCTATGGAATTATCTCCTACTCATCAATTGATGAGCTTAAGGGGATTTCTAATGAATGGTTCATAAGGCACAACACTTGGTGAATTTTTTTCAAATGAGGCTGCAAGCTTTGGGTTTAACCATGGAGAAAAATCTATAGTTAAGTTCGCTTAAACTAGAGTAGTACTAGGATGGTTGACCTCCCGAGAAGTCCCAATGCTTCACCCCTATGAGCATCATCTAGATCCAATGAGTGCTAAGTGTTCCATTTATTCACATGAGATATGGATTCATTTTTAATCACTACTCATCAAACATGGGTCAATGAGTTTGACTAAAAATCACAAAGTTAAATTCTTATAGCAATATCACAATTTGACTTGCTGTGGAAGTTATCACCTACTTATCTATCTCTTAGGTTCCCTGATCTTCTACTTTACTAACTTGGTAAAACTGTCACTCAATCAAGCTTAGTGTTTTACTCAGTTTCTTGTCTATCATCAAACATCTCTTCCATACTTTATCTTATCTTTCTTCTTCACTTTATATAATGATCAAACAATACATTATCTTTTCAAAAACTGACTGATCAAGTGCCCATTGTAATTCCAACATACTTACTCATCCTTACTCAACAACTTCACTTGTTCACCTAATTATCTCTTCTTTTCAAGTCCTCTTCATCAATCAATTGATAAGGCACTCAAAAATTTAGCAAATCTATGACTAGTAAGGTTTGACATCAATGAAAACATAACAAATTTTCCAATTGTAGTTTCCAACAATCTCATTCTTTTGCATTGATGATAATACCTTTATTTACCATACAAATGCAAAAGAGTTCAAATGATTCATCACTATCATCTCCCTCTATGATATGTATCGGATCTTCATTAATATCCTTAGTTTCATTTTGATTCTCATATATGCACTCCTTTACACTTCTCCCTCTGTGATACCAATTGTAGATTCTTCATTGTAGTACCAGTTGTATTATCTCCTTCTTTGACATTTCTCACACTTCTTATAACTGTATGGACAATTCTTATAATTGTATGGTGACCATCATTTTGTCTTTCATCTTTGACTTGCAACTTCATCAACATACAATTGACCATATGTTCTCCCTTTCACAACTTTAGGCAACTCCTAAAGTGTGACCTCCTGCATCAATCTATAAGATATTTTGATCATAAAAATTGATGGTTTTCTTCAGAGAGGGAATGACCCCTATTGCCTCTTATATACACATATGCATCCTTGGGTAATGCCTTCATGAATATATCGGCTATTTGTTACTTTGTGTTCACATATTCCAACCTCACTTCTTTGTCTTGTACTAAGCCCCTCAAGTAATGATACTTAATAAAAATATGCTTTGTCTTTGTATGCATCATGGGATTCTTATATATGTTTATAGAACTTGTGTTGTCATAATATATCACCACAAGTTATGTAATTTATTTCTTCATACCTTCCATAAATTGCTTGATCTACACAATTAATTGCTGCAACAACATACTTCACCTTTTTTGTGGATTGAGAAATACATTTGTTCTTCTTGATTAGCCTAGGAAGAAAGTGCCTCCACTCATACTCTTTCTATCATTAATGTTTCTAGCCTAATCACCATCTGTGTAAACTTTTAGCTCAAATTTTCCATTATTCTTATACCATAATCCATAGTCTTTTGTACCTTTCAGATATCTCAATATCATTTTCATAGTCATCAAGTGATTTTCCTTAGGATTAGCGAAAAATAGTGTAACTATACCAATAGCTAATGCAATGTCAGGTCTTTTATGAACAACATGTTGAAAATTTCCAATCATTGACCTATAAAATGTTTGATTTACTTCATCAGAATCATCATTCTTTGAAAGTTTATGTCCAATCGCCATAGGTGTTTCAACTAGTCTTAAGTCTTCTATTCCAAAGACCTTCAATATCTCCTTGATATACATTGATTGGGTAATGCAAATATCTCCTTTCATTTGATAAACTTGTAAACCAAAAAAGAATAAAACCTATCCAAATATTGACATCTCAAATTATTTCTTCATCTCATTAGAAAATGATTTTCACAATGTATTATGTCCTCCAAATATGATATCATCAACAAATATTTCAGCTAGCAATATCTTTCTCTCAGATTCACTCTTCAAGTACATATTGCTATTATCATTAGTTCTTGCAAAACCAATTTTCACCAAATATGTATGTAACCTTTCATATCATGCTCTAGGAGCTTTCTTCAAGCCATAGAATCCTGTATCCAATTTACATACCATGTTCTTCTTTCTAGAGACACAAAATCCTCCACGTTGTTCAATGTAGACTTCTTATTTCAAGATTTCATTCAGAAGTGGACATTTCACATCCATTTGATATACCCTGAATCCTTTCTAAGTATCATATGAAAGTAATGTTCTTATTCCTTCCAGCCTTGCAACTGGGGAAAATGTCTTTCCATTATCAATTCCTCCCTGTTGTTCATATCTCTTATAAACTAATCTTGCTTTGTTCCTTGTGACTTCAACTTTCTCATTCATCATGTTTCTGAATACCCACTTTGTTCCAATCAAATTCTTGTCCTTTGGTTCTAGTACCAATATCCATGTCTTGTTGTTCTCTATTTGATCATTTTCCTAATTCATTTCTTTAATCCAATCTTCATTTTCCAATGCATCTTTTATTATTCTTGGCTCAAACTCACATAGTAAACATGTATCATTCTTTAATTTATTTATTATCATGACTCCTGAATCTTTGTCTCCAATGATTTGATTTGGTGTATGATGTCTTCTTACATAATTTTCTAACATAGGTTTAGATCATATTTCTTCTTGTGGTAACCCACTTGGTCCATCTTGTTGACATAAAGGTTAATTTGTCTATCAGTTAATCAATACTTAGTCAATTGGTTACATTGCTACCAAGCTCTACAATTACTACCAAGCTCTACAGTTGCTACCAAGCTTATCATTTAGTCTTTAGTGTTAGCCAAGTGATTCAGTTGTTCCTGAGCTAAGTAGTCAGAATACAGTATCTACCAAGCACCTAAGTTAGTTTGCAATTTTTTTCCAAGCTACATAGTATTTACCGAGCTTCAGAGACAAAGTTTAGTGCAAACTGAGCATAGCAGAGGCTATTGAGCTAGTCAGTGGAAGTGAAGAAGATTGTAGTGTTAACCAAGCTCTATAGTGTTAACCAAGTCCAATAGTGTCTACCAAGCTCATAGGGTTAACAAAGTGGATCTAGTGTTGACCGAGTCATGTAGTATTAACCAAGTGATCCAATTGCTACCAATTTCATCATAATTCACAAAGTCAGTCCAACTATTGTAACTCAAGTTCTAAAGACAAAATCAATGATGTTCTGATACATGAGAAACATTGTCAATGCTCAAAAATATTTGGCACTTAGTTGAACTTAAATCTTGGTCCATACTAATTACTTCCATGTAGATTGAACTTGGTCAACATTGTGTGACTTGGTGAACTTTGAGAAACTCGATAGCAACTAGATCACTCAGTTGACATTGCATGACTCGGTCAATACTAGATCCACTTTGTTAACCCTGTGAGCTCAGTAGATATTTCCGAACTTGGTTAACACTATAGAGCTCAGTTAACACTACGATCTTATTCACTTCCACTGATTGGCTTGATAGCCTCTGCTATGCTTGGTTTGCACTAAACTTTGTCTTTGAAGCTCAATAAATACTATGTAGCTCAGAAAACACTACAAACTGATTTAGGTGCTTGGTAGACACTGTATTCTGACTACTTGGCTAACAATGCAAATTAAATAATAATCTCAGTAGCAACTATAGAGCTTAGTAGCAATTGTAGAGCATAGTAGCAATGTAACCAATTGACTAGGTGTTGAGTTACTGATAGAAAAATTGACCTTTATGTCAACAATCTTTCGCTTTGGCATTATTGAAAAAAATTTGATCATTCAAAATTGTAAGTCAAAACTTCCTTTTCCATCATTCTGTGTTGTCAACTCAGTTTTGACTTCAATCTACTGTGGCTTGGTAACATACTCTATTTTTTTTATTTTTCAAAATTTCTTTTGTAAAGGTGTACTTTGCTTATTCATATTGCACTATACTACTCCCCCATACATATGTCTCGCTTATATACATAAATAGTATAGTATATTTCTCCTCCTTTACATACTATATACACTACTCCCCATTGTTGACATAAATGCCAAAGGTGTACTATAACTATATGTTAATACCAAAATGTGACAAGAATTCAGAATGTTCCTTCAACATAAGTACCATTGTCTTGTCCCAATTTTCCTTTCTTAGCTTGATTTCATGCAATGCAATTTGAACTTCTTCTGATAATTCCATCACGTGATTAGCTACTAGAGTAATGGTAAAGAAAATTTCAATAGAAGAGGAATGAATATTAATAGTGTAACTAACATGGAACTAAAATTTGGCATTCATATCATTGCACATAAGATTTACAGTTCAAGAATATCAAATAGTATATCATGTGAAGCTGTCGATCTCGCTTACAAGGTTGTGAAGAATAACCTATCCTTCAACCTTTCCAAGTTGTTGTTTAATCAATTAAACAAGAATATGGAGAGAATCAGAGGATCAAAGAATATCCATGTAAGTTCGGATCTCTTCTAACATGTTTATTCTTCTTTACTCAAAAATTTTTCCTCTTCCAAAGGTACAATAGTATGGAGGAAATATGTTCCTATTTTGTATCAGATTAATGAGTATATAGAAGAAATGGGTGAAAATTTTGAAAGTATCATAGATAACTACTTTGAAACATTCAAGGAGAAGATGAATAATAGATATAGGATCCCCAAGAAATTTGTTGTAGATTACAAGTATGATATTTTTTTCATGGTGGATTGTGAGAAATCATAAATTCAAGTAGTCGAACCTAGAATGGCATTGGTTAAGCCTCTAGAATATGAGGTTAACATTGATGACACCATTAAGGATATCATACAGGCTCTTTTGAATGAGCTTATGGATCCCAAAGCTACATACTTCGACACATATGATGAAGCTAAGGCAAAAATAGAGCATGAGATTAAGTTACCTCAAGTAGTCAATAAAGGAAGGAAAAGAGTAGAAAAGATACTAAAAGACACTAAGAAATTAGGTTCCCCTCTAATTCTTACTGAGGAAAAACATGATGATATTGAAGAAGATGATCTAGAGGATGAAGAAGAAGAAGAAGCAAAATTTGAGGAAGAAGAGCCTCTTAGGAAGAAAGGAAAGGTTATCATAACCAGACCTACCAAATCATCCCCTATTGTATTCACTAGAAGGGAAGCCAAGTCAAGGAAGAAATTAAAGTTAGGTGAAGATGAAGTTGAGTAGATAATCTTCAAAATATTTGTAACTACAGTTCAGGAAATATTAAAGAAAATAGAAGAAGGATCTGGCATGGAAAATTTTAAATTCCTCAAGTATGAGACAATGAATGAGGATGAGAAAAGACAAATTGAGGATGATATTATGACCAAGATAGGAAAATGGAAGTACTCTCTAGATGAGCTTGTACAATGGATTCCTAATGAACTTATGCAGACAATAAAGCCAAGATGGGAAATTTCACAAAAGACTATCAAGGATATCTATGAATAGACCTTGAGGCAATTAATGCCAAATCTCAGTAATAAGGAAATAAAAGAATCATTGAAGAAAAATGAGAAAAAGTTCACTCTCAAGATGAACACATGTATGATATTGTTAAAAGACATTAAATATGTAGTGAAGGCAACAACAACTACATGGAAAAATATCTATCACTTACATGAACCTAGTGACTTTATTGTTCATATGAAAGACAAAGATGAAGAAGAAGAGGAAGAGGACATAGAAATAAAAGATGATGAACTTGATGATTTCAATTAGGATGATGAGGAGGAAGAACATGAAGCTACTAGAGGAAGTCTTCTAGAGATACAATGTATTGAGGAGACTGACACAAAGAAAATTGCAGTAGCAGTCATGGCATTTCCTCACTCTCCGAGCACAACCTTAGTGCAAGCTAGCTCAAACATAGCTTCCATCAAGTTGGTTGTTGATAACACTGCTACACCAAGCTCTCAACCAAGCTCTAAATCTATTGAGCTGAATGTTATAATGATGGAAGTGCCCACCACTTCATCTGCTGAGCAACAAGGTCCTCCATCATCAATCTTGACCAAGTAGCAAAAAGGTATTAATGTTGTTAGTGCCATTTCAACCTTTGTTTCTAGTCTATCATTTTCAACTATTACTTCTATTCCAAATGTATCTATAGAAAGTACAATGACAGTTGAGAAAGAGTCTCAACCGAGTACTGAAGTCCTAGACAAGGGGAAACAAATTGTTTCAAAAATTTTAAAAGAAAAGGGAAAAGAAAAGAAACTTTTGATCTTGGTGAGGATATAGTTATTCCAAATTGGGATATCTCTAATAAAATGAACATCATGGGTGAATTACTAAAGAAGAGAGCTAAGAAGCAAAATCTTAGAGAAGAAAAGAAGAAAGAAAACCAAGTCTTTGAAGATATAAAGAGCATATTTGTTGATGCTCTAAGTATTGAGGTAGATGGCACTCAACCTATTTTGGATCAATTAGTAGATATTATCCAAAAATTCAATGAAGACTTGAATGGATAGGAGAAGCTACTTTAGAGAGTAGAAAGGAAGTTTGAAAATAAAGTGCTGGAACAAGTTTCATAAAGGATTGTAATAGAACAAGTAGAGTTAGCTACTATTCTTGGTACACTAGAAAGATTTGTTAACAATGTTGTATTATTATTTGTCAAGTTAAATGATACATCTATCTTCACCAATGGTATAAAGTATAAATTATCCAAGATATATGAAGACATGAAGGCAAGTGCACATCAGCTGTAACTTGATCCAAGCTATAGCTCTGCACATTATACAAAGATCAAATATCTAACCAATCTATAGGAAAAAATATTGAAGGAAGAAGCCAAGATTAGGTCCACACTTGCAAAAATCTAAGACATGATTCTTCCAAACATGGATGCATTGAAAAAACATATTGCACATGCAAAGACACTCATCCATGATAACAACTTCTCCATGGCTAATCACGTGATGGAATTATCAATAAAAGTTCAGATTGCATTACATGCAAGAAAGGTAAGTATACAAAAAAATTGGGACAAGACAATGGTACTTATTCTGAAGGTACATTATGAATTCTTGTCACATTTTGGTATTAACATATAGTTATTATACACCTTTGGCATTTATGTCAAAAGGGGGAGTAGTGTATATAGTATGTAAAGGAGGAGAAATATACTATACTATGTATGTATATAAGGCATATATATGTATGGGGGAGCAATATAGTGTAGTATGAATAAGAAAAGTACACCTTTATAAAAGAATTTTAAAAAAAAAAAAGTATGTTGCCAAACGACAATAGATGAAAGTCAAAACTAAGTTGAAGACACAAAATGAAGGCAAACGAAGTTTTGACTTATAGTTTTGAATGATTAGATTTTTGTTTTGATAAGTATTTTTGTGACTAATTCCAAAGGGGGAGATTGTTGACATAAAGTTCAATTTGTCTATCAGTGACTCAACACTTAGTCAATTGGTTACATTGCTACCAAGCTCTACAATTGCTACTAAGCTTATCATTCAGTTTGTAGTGTTAGCCAAGTGATTTAGTTGTTCCTAAGCTAAGTAGTCAGAATATAGTGTCTACTGAGCACCCGAGTTAGTTTACAGTGTTTATCAAGCTTCAGAGACAAAGTTTAGTGAAAACCAATTATAGTAGAGGCTACTGAGCTAGTCAATGGAAGTGAACAAAGGGTTAACAAAATGGATCTGGTGTTGATTGAGTTATGTAGTGTCAATCGAGTGATCCAGTTTCTACCAAGTTTCTCAGAGTTCACCAAGTCACACAGTGCTGACCAAGTTCAAGCTACTTGGAAGTAATTAGTATGGACCAAGCTTTGAGTTCAACTGAGTGCCAAAGATTGCCGAGCGTTAACAATGTTTACTGTGTATCAAAACATCATTGAGTTTGTCTTTAGAACTTGAGTTAGAATAGTTGGGATGACTGTGTGAATTATGATGAAATTGGTATTGTAGTCAACTATAATAAGTTTTAATTTGAATTGGTATAAATGTAATACATTATATCATATCCAAATGAGAAAATAAATGTGAAGAGTGTATGATGAGAAGAAGTGTGAATTGAAGAAGGCTATAAGTAGCATAAGGACAACAAAGATTTATCTATCATAGTCAGGCGATCATTGTAATTCAAGGAATCTTAACTAGCAAATTAGAGTTGTAGATCAGAGATCAGCCACTGGTTCATCCTAATAGGTGCATTAGCCAAATCCTTTAATAGGGTAGACTTAATAGTCTTTGCTAAATCTCCTAACTGAGTGCATATTTCATTGTATGTTTGTAAATCCTTTGAAAAGGTAGACCTCATAGTCCTTATTGCTCCTAATAGAGTAGGTCATCAGAAGTGGTCAATTGTAAGCTTTAACAGGTTAAATTTTTATTGCAGTACTAAAGCTTGTGAGTATCATCCCCACCCTAGTTTTACTTTCTAATTAGAAGGTTTCTAGGTCACCATATCTTGTGTAAAAGTGTTATGAATGTTTATTTTCTTTCATTCTTTCATGCATACAATTAGATCATAATATTATATAAAGGATTAATTGGTGAAGTAAGATAAAGTTTTATTCATTCCTAATTCACCCCTCTCCTCTTAGTAACCTTTCCTACCTTATATTTCCAACACATCTTTCTCAACTTTTGTAGGTATCTCCTATTGTAACTTGGCTTCCCTTGTTTGGTGTTAGGTCTCTACTCTCTATGACTTGACTCCTACAACCTGATGCTTGTCAGCTTGCTAAGACTCAAAATATCTTGTCTAATGATGCTTACGAATGGATGCTTTCTAGTCTCCTTCTCAGGTTCAATTTCATAGATGTAGATAAAATTCCTATAATATTTAGGTTCCTTCTTACATTCTTCTTCATTCTTTTCTGTGAATTCATCAACTCTAACATTTGTACTTTCCACAATTTTGTTAGTGTTAGAATTCAAACACTTGTATGCCTTGATTTTAGTGAAATATCCTAGGAATATACCTTCATCAATCTTTACATCAAGTTTTACTTTCCTTTCATCTATCAATATGTTACACTTGCTTCCAAATTTTTTGAAATATTTAACATTAGGTTCTTAACCATAGCACCATTCAAAAGGGGTTTTGTTTCTACCTTTCCTAACTTGAACTCAATTTAGTGTATAGAAAACATTACTTATAGCTTCTCTCCAATGATTTTGTGAAATATTCTTCCTCATCATCACTGTTCTTGCATGGTCCATGATTGATCTATTTCTTCTTTCAACTATTCCATTTTGTGGTAAAGTCCTAGGTGCACTCATTTTCTTTTAATTCTTTTGTCTTTGTAGAATGTCTTGAACTCCTCAGATATGAATTCATCTCCTCTATTTGATCTCAAGAATTTCAAAATTTTACCTATTTCCTTTTCAACTCTATCCAAATACCACCTAAACATGTTAAAAATGTCATATTTTTCTCTTACGAACAATAGACTTATCATTCTAAAGAAATCATCAATACAGAGAATAAAATACTTTTCACCATAATAGATTTGAACTCCAATAAGACCACATAAATCAATATGAACCAACTCCAAAATATCATTAGAAGAATATGTCTTGCTCTTGAAACTATACCTTTTCATTTTGCCCATTTGACATTGTTTGCACATCATTTTACCAGGTTTTCTCAATCTTGGTAATCCTTTTACTCTTTCCACTTTACTAATGCTTACCAAATCATTAAAGTTCACATGACATAGCCTCTTATGTCATAGCCAAACATCTTCAAATTGTGCCAATACACATGTATTGTTAGATAGGTCTAGATAGAACAAGTTGCCTCTTGTCTGCTCTCCACTTCCAATGAGTTCACTAGTAGCAAGATAGATATTTTCCTCCTTGTTTTGGAATTCAATTTGGTAGCCTAAACTATTCAATAGTACCACACTCAACAAATTATATTTCATTCCATCAACCTAATATGCATTATCACATCTAATCTTTTCATTCAATATAATTGATCCTTTACCTTTCACATAACATGGTGCATCATTACCAAACTTTTAACACAACTACCATTATAGTGTTCTATCTTTTTAAACATACTTGTATCACTAGTCATATGATGTGAGAAACCGCTATCAATTATCCATTTATCATTCTTACTCACATGTGAGATTAGATCAGGTTTCTCAAGTTTTTCATCTTCACCAATTTCATCTTTCATTGGAACACAAACAACTTCTACATCATGTTCATAAAAAACACTATCAAAACCATCTTCTTTAGCAATGTAACAAGATTTCTTACCTTTTCCTTTATAGTCTTTGTTACTATGGTTATCTCTGTTGTCTAGCCTTCATTGGTATTTTTTAAATCTTTTTTTCCCTCCTCATCTCTATCAGAACACCTTGTAGAAATATAACTAACTTTTTTACATATAAAACAAATTATAGGAAATTTACCTTTGTATTTTCATTTTCCTCTTGGTAACCTTCTTGCCAATAACGCTTCTAGATCATCAAGATCATCATTTGATTCACTATCGATGTCCATAGGCTTACTCTTTGCACTTTTCTTTCTTTTGGATCCACGGTTAGTTGAGACTTGAAAGAACATTCAACACTAGAAGGTGTATAGTTATAAAAAATTGACAATTTAAATGTTGTGAGTCTACCAATTAGATTATCCAAGGTCAAATTATTACCAAGTGTACATTTCAGTTCTTGTATTGCAGATAATCTTATTGCATAGATGGAAAGTAAAGTCCTCAATACCTTACTAATCATAGTCTCATTAGATATTTCAACACCAACACCTCTAATTACATTCACAACCTCTTTGATTTGAGCATAATACAATGCAACATTTTCTCTTTCTTTCATTCTCATGTCATCAAACTTGCCTCTCAAACTTTATGCTTTATCTCTTAACACATTTTTGTCTTCTCCATGAATTTGTGTCAAATTATTCCACATTTTCTTTGTAGTAGTGCAATCCTTCACAATTCACATCATAAAACTCAACATAACTTAAGGAAGATACCAGATCTATCATCATTTGATTGTTATCTCGCTTCTATTTGATTTTGTAAATAGTCATGGGTCTAGGACTTTAATGTATTCATTGTCTAAATAATATAGTGTATAATTTCCAACTCTAGATATATGCAATCTCATCAAACATTGTCATACTAGGAAGTTTTATTTTTTTAAATTTTGGGTACCTCTCTCTTGTACATCTTGATCTTTAGCTTAAGTGCCTTCAAACTTTCTTTACAAGCACCAAAGCTCTAATACCAATTGTTAGAATGATAGATTAACTGAGAGGGGGTGAGGGGTGAATCAATTACCCTCATATCTAGATGTACCAATTCAACTTTTAAAAACTTAAAACAACTTAGAAAACTAATAAACATAATAAGCCAATATATCAACTCATTCATAAATCAACTTATTCATCTCATCACTAGCTCTTTATGCAGTATATAATGAATAACACAAATAAACAATAGTAAATAACAGAGGTCATGAAAATAAAATTCACACATGTATGACACTAGGATTTAACATGGAAACCCAATTTGGAAAAAACCACCAAGTAACATGCTACCACTTTTCACTCTTCTAAAGTAAGCTCAGTTAAGAGCCAACCTTTTTAAAGATTACAAAACACAATGTTAGGTGTTACCTTGTTAAAGGATTTAATCACACTGTTAGGAGTGGCCTGGTTAGAGGTCTTTGGATCATTCCATTAGAATGTCACCTTGATTAAAGGATTTACAATATGACTATTAGGTCAACCTTGATTAAAGGATTTTACTGCCACAATGGTAAGTAACAACTAGATTTGATCCGATAAAATACAACTCACTTTGCAAATTCAAATTTCCATTCTACTCATTCCTAGTTCATTAACCAGACTTCATCATATTCTCCATCTTTGATATCCTTGGTAACCCTTCAAGAAATCACTCTTCACCAAAGTTCTCACTTTTCTTCTGCTACTCTATTTTTCATAGGTTCTTCACAAATTTTTCAATCAACAACAAATATAAAAAATATCATGTGTGTCCTTAAATAGGCATCTTTAATCTTTTACCACTTAAACATCATCGTACATCTTAGGGTTTGATTAGATTCCTTAAATTTTTCCATCATTTAGTTATTCTTCTCCTTTCTTGAAACTTCTGGAATCTTCTCTTTGAAATCTTACCTTAGATCACTTAAAAAACTCAATTCATGCATTAAATATGCTAGCTCATCAATCCTTATCAATTGTGTGCTTTGACCAATTCATAAAGTCAACTATGTCAACCTCAAAACTTGATTCTTTCATAAACTGTTATTTTGTTGACACTCAATCATCACTATGTTCTTTAGCTCGATCAACACTGTATAGCTCGATCTCTTCTATTTTGTCTTGCTCAACTTACACTGGCTCGCTCGACCTTCACTATGCTCAGTCACTTCTTTAGTTTTCTTCTTCATCTTGTCAACCGTAACTACCACTTGGATAAGACTATTTTTGCAACTATCTCTTAAGTTCCTTTATCTTCTACTTTTCTGACCTAGTAAAACTATCATTCAATCAAGCTTAGTGTTTTACTCAACTTCTTATCTATCATCAAAAATGTCTTGCATAATTCATCTTATCTTTCTTCTTCACTTAATATAATGATCAAACAACACATTATCTTGTCAAATACTAATAGTTCAAGTGTCCATTGTAATTCTAATAGATTTACTCCTATTTACTCAATAACTTTACTAGTTTACTAGTTATCTCTTCTTTTCAAGTCCTCTTCATAAATCAAGTGATATGGAACTCTACACTATTATCAAATGTATTACTATTAAGGTTTGACATCAATGATGACAAAAAAATGGTTCCAATTATAGTTCCCAACAAGGTGATATTGTCTTCATAGAGTTGGATTGCCAACTTCTACATAAAATACTTATTTCCATACTAGCTCTGTGTTCTTGTAGGACCACTTAAATTTGTATGCACAAAATATAATAATCCATTTGGAAATTTTACCTTTCTTTTAAATATAGATATTGTTAGCTTTCCTAACAGATATTCCTTACATATTATATTATTAGGTTTCAACAATCTAGGAAAATCTCTCACACCATTTATAGTACTTATCTTCTCAATGTTATCAAAGTTTACATGACAAAATATCTTATTCTATAAATAAATGTCATCAATCTTACTAATCAAACATATATTCTACGCATTATTAAAATGAAAAACATTACCTCTTTGTTTGGTTCCTTATGCAATCTCCTTTTTAGAATTATCAACAATCAAACACATTCCAACTTTGAATTGTAACTTTTAACCTTTGGCAACAAGTTTTCCAACACTCAAAATATTATTCTTTGATCCTTCAATATATAGGACATGATATATAAGATGACTAAGATGGGGTGGGGGGAAGGGGGGAGGTGAGGGTGAATAAGTTATGTGCTGAAAACAACTCTTAATAACTTTATCAAATTTGAAACTTGTAATCAAAAGATTCAACAACCGTACAAAGATATCTATGCACAATAATGCTAGATATGTTAACTAGGGAAACCCTTGATTAGAGGGAAAAACCTAGTGGGAATGATGCCCACAAGATGATGTACAAATATAATTTTTCCTTGTGAAAGTATGGACTTTATTAGGAGTCAATGAAATGTAATCAGTACATATGAGTCTTTGTTAGAAGACTTTGAATCCTTATCAAGAGATTCTAAATCTTATTAAGAGTTGTGAAAACCCTGTTAGGAGTTGAAATGAGGCCAACTGAACCCATTTTTCAAATAGCCTTAAACTGTCTTCACTAAAAAATCTTAAGGATAACATACCCAAGTTCTTGAACTGACTAAACAACTCCTCCTTTTCTAATATAGTTCCTTTGAAGCTAACTATAAATCCTCAACATCAATCTATACTCTAATCCTACATAATTTTTATCAAAAGCTTGCATAAACATAACATGTGATCTCATCGATCTAAATGCCACACTTACAACCAAGGGAAAAAAAATTTCCTTTATACCAATTCCTAAAAATAGTATTGAGTCATCCTTGAGGCTTTCTCAAATTACAATTAATATTATAGGTGTAGATGCTCAAAATCATCCCAAACGGTATATTAATTCATTTAATATTTCCTTTGATATTATAATTAATTAATTATTAATTTAAATGCATCCCCTCTAAATATATTAAATTGATTTAATGCATAGTGCTCTATAAACCCACTTTTAAATAAATTCTAATTTATTTAATTCCCTCCATTTTATTAAATTCTTTAATCCTATGATTAAGTTAAATCTTATTTCATTTAATCCTAATCCCATCCTAAAACCTAGCCTACACCCATCATTCATCCTTCTAAGCCTATCCATTAATTAATCCCACTTTATTATCCTAAACCCCTTTTAATCACCTCTTTAGCAACTAAGTGATTGTTCACACATGTGTGAGCAACACAAGGCTCAAGGAGCTTCCTTTCATTAAACTCTCCAAAAAGGCACTTTTTAGCCTTAATCCAAGTTTCCATATTAAAAATTTCCTAGGGTTTCACTTGAAACCCAAAGTCTTACATTGGATAAGCCTTTATCAGTCTCATATCTTATGAATATCATCGACCCTTGCATATAGAACCCAACCTTGTGTTGTCTACCGCAACTCTCATATCTTGAACCTCTTTGAACCTCAGTTCAAAGTAGTTCAACTAAAGGTTTTGACACTAACTATTTTCTACAGGTGGGACCCCCTAGGCATAATGAAGATGTTTGTTCAAACCTCTTTGAACCTCTTTGAACCTCAGTTCAAAGTGGTTAATAGTAGTTCAATTGCTAAAGACTTTTGGGCAAGCATTAATGATCCTTCAAGGACACCTGGTTCTTGAGAAATTATTTGAAGTGATAGAAGTAATGATTAGGAGTCATGTTAGATTTAATATTTGATTGAGGCATGAGATTAGTTGACATCATGATCCAAAAAGGAAAATCTTTCATCCAGGAGTTGACTCATTTGTCAAAAACTTGTAATTATTGCAAGGACACTCACGGAAAATGCTCATTTAATGAAGGTTTCTTATCACTGCTTCAAGTGTGCAAATCAAGATGCAACGAAATCACCATAAATGCCTCATAATGAGGTGGTACTTTCACCAGTATGTCTTCTTTTCTTTAAAAGTATGAGTTTCCTATTTCATTATTTTATTATGTGAAAGTACAAATTGAAGGAGGAGCAGCCATAATTGAAGGAAAAAGGTCTAATTTTCTCTTAGAAAATCACAAGTGAGAACACAAGAACCCCTTTGTTCTTTCCTTTGTGTATGTGTTTCAAAGAACAAAGCAGTGTTGGGTCTTTAATTTCCTTTGTTTAAAATGAAGTCTGTTCTAAATTTTTTTGGGAATATTTCCAGTTTGGAGCGTAGGAGACCTGTTATTATTGATAATAATGTAGAGGGTGTCAAGGTTGAGAAATTACAAGAAAACTTCCTTGAACAAGTAGATGAAGTTAATGGTTGTATGGCGATTTTGACAAGTGGTCTGGCTGAAGCTGTGACTTTCCCCCCTGCCCTTCTGAGTCCTAAGTTACTCCAGTTGTGTATTGACCACTATGATGTGAGGACTAAGAGAATTTTAAATAGAGATAGAGAACTAGTATTATCCATCTCTAGAGAGACCATTTCATTGGTCTTGCATTTGTCTGAATGCACTTTTGCCACTTTTAGTCCTACCTAGTCTTTGGTTGAGTATTAGGAAACCCTAGATAAATACTATAACATGTTGGCTAGAAAGTAGACAGAAACTAATTATAAAGGTAGTTCAAGACTCCCTAAAAAATCACCAAAGACCATATGAAACCTCACATCCACGATCTCATGGTATTACTACATAGAATCAAGGGTTCTTCAGATGTCTTTCTCTTTGAAGAGTGGATGTACCATTATGTAGAGATCATTCTAAAAGGAGAACAATTGTTGGATTAGGCATAGTTGATAGCTAGTTCAATGAGAAATCAGCTAAAACATGCTAAGGTGTCTAAAGAAGATTTATACATGTCCTCCTACTTGACCTACTACATTTCTTCTATCAACAATATTACTTTCCTCCCTCATGAAACCTGGAGTGAAGATGTAATTATCTACCAATATTGTCCCTTGCTCTAAAAAGATAGAGTATTGGAGGATTTCAAGAAAATACATGACATGTTGATAGAAAGTGTCCACTTGAACCTAAAAAAGGCACCCATGCCCAGATTATCCCCAGAGGCCCAAAAGCTAATTTAGGTTTATGGGAGCTATTTTATCCAATTTCCTAAGTTCACATACTTGAGAATAGGGGTATTTGAGGAAGAACCAATAAAATTGCCTTGTTATGCTCTAGATTGTTTTGTCATAGCTGAAATTTGTAGATAGTTGTTTTCAGTTCTTAAAGATAATTTTCCCCAACAAAATTGGGAGTCTATTTTTCTTGTTAAACTTGGTCATTTAACTTATAGAAACATGGTTAATTCCTCAGTCATTGGGAGCAACTTGCTTAGTTTTAATCTTAGGTCCTATCATTGAAGGAGAGATTTTGATAGCAAAGGTTTTGCTACTAAAGTACTTGCTCTTAAAGGTCAATCACCCTCGGTTCCACACTTGGAAGATTTATGGAAAGATTTCCATGATGAAGAAGAAGTGATAAAGAAAGATCATTGAAGACTAACACTCCAACAAATAAGATCTATCAAATTGAAGTTTTAGTTGGAAGGAGCAGTTGAAGATGGTTCAGATATTATCGAACTAGGATGGGAAGAAGCGAGCGAGCTAAAACAATTGGAGGTAGATTGGAACCAAGGAGAAGATGATGAATTAAATTTGAGAACAAGATCTATCCTTACATAAATAATTGGTTAAGAAGAAGAAACATGAAGGCTATCAATGAAAAAGAAGCTGGAAAATCTCCAAAGAAATTTTCTTTCTTTGAGACATTGACCTCTGACATATCAATTTCCTCTCATGTTGTAGGTGGTACTTCAATGCCTAATAAGCAGAAAAGAGCACCATACCCTAAGTAAAGCACAACCTCTAGAATTGAATAAAAGAATAAGTCCAAGGCAATCATGTAGCAAGAGATCCAAAAAGAGAAAATGATGTCTCAGGGACAAGGTTTGGGAGAAGAACTCAACCTCTTAGATAATCAGGATGGTGAAGTGCAGTTGGTCGAAGCTTCTAGGTTGGATCAGCATAAGTTTATGAATCCTCCTAGAGGAAATTAGGAGATGATTGCTACTCCTATACCATTATGGCTATCTAGTTTTTTCAGTAATAAGAAAACTCTACAGCCTGTGTCCATGCTTGTTAAGGATATTGTCGCCAAGTATGCAACTTGTGGTTCTAAAAGTAAAAGGATGAAGAGTGACGCTTGACTAGGTAAGGATCCAATGACCAAAAGGGTAACGATAGAAGTGGCCACATACAAATAGAAAGAGGAATCTAGGGAAATTCATGACGAGGGCTTTAAGGTCACCACTATGGAGTTAGGGGCTATTACTAGAGAAACTAGTAATAATTTCTTCAAATTCTCTGTCGATCATATGCTAACTCAGTTAGAAAGAGACAAAAAAAAGAAAAAGGAATTGAAAGCATTGGTAATCACCATGGTGACCAATATAGATTCACTGATGAATTTAGGCACCCTTCCCTTGGTCCAGACCCCACAATCTTTTGACCCCAATTCCTCTAACAGCCATCAGTTAGTCAAATAGATGCAAAGAGGTAAACTTCTCTTAGATGTAGTATAGGAATGGGTAGCATCCATTGTGAGGGAAGGAAATAAATTCATTTTAGATTTTACCACCACATTTTCTAAAAGAGAGGTATTGTTGGGTGAAATTCAAACCCTCGTGCCAGTTTGGGAAGCCAAACAGAATTGCTGCCAAGTCATTGTATTCCAAGTTCATGAAGTTGAGAGATATGAGGTATTGGAGTTTTTAAATGAAAACCCCATGAATACCATGGATTCATGCATGATTTTTATTCTTAAGAGCAACATGGGATGGAAGGAGTCAATTTATAAGGGGCCATTGAAGAAATGCGATTAGTAGAAGCCAAAATTGTAGGAATGCACAAAGAACTCCTAAAGGACATGTAGGTTGTCAGTCCTACTAGAATCCTACAATTTGAAGATGGTAATATAGACTCCAAGGTGTTGATTAAGAACTTCAATAATGTTGTGACAAAAATCAAAGAAAATGATGCTCCTACCCCTTGAGACTTCACTACCTTGGCAAACATCAAATCAATGTTATATCTAAACAAGAATGTCATGCCAAGGCAAAGTTGAAGAATCAAGGAGCTAAAATGGAAAAAGGATGCTTGCAGATCGAAGTTACTCAGTCTAAAGAATCCTCACTCCCATGCAATGTAAGAGTTCACAAATGCTTTCAAGAGCTAGAAGCTAGTGAAGTGGACTATGGCAGATGGATGGAATACTGGCGAGAGTGTTTAGTTAGGAGCAATTATTTTCTGTTTTATTTTCCAAGACAATTTTTAAAAACTATTTCTCATTTTTGCAACTATTTTTAACCAAAAGGCTGGACTTTATATTAAAATAACCTTCATGTTTCTTTTTAATGCTCACTATTATATCTTATTATATCTCTGTAAATATTAGAATGTTTCTAATATTTAGGTGTAGTCTAGAATAGAATGTTTCTATTCTATTCGACTCCCCTCTTTGTATATATAGATCAGTTTGATCTCTGATTAATTCATTCAAGTATTCCGCCATTTACATTTGTAACATGGTATCAGAGCTAGGGTTTAAACCCTCTATGCAAATCGATTGAAAAATTGTGTCTTCAGCTACTGGCGTTCTTGGAAACCCGTAGCTTAGTCTGTAAGTCACAAATCTGAAGGTTGTTTTTTCAAATCTGGAGGTCATTTTTTCAAATCTGTTCACATCCAGATCTCAAAAAGTGGGATTTTTTGGTTTTTTTTTCAAAAACGGGTCTGTCTATCCCTGTTGGATATTCTTCTCGCATTTCAGCTGCTGGGTTTTGTTGTTTTTTTCACTTGCAAACATCTTTTTTTTGCCTTTTTGACCTTTTTGGTCGCCGACTGTTATTTTGCTCGAAACCCTAGTTTTTGACTTTGAAATTTTTTTTTGAGCACATATCCTTGGTGGGTTTTTTGAAATCTCAAATGGGTCTTCATCAGTGCCTCATTTTTTGTGCCTCAATTTTTGAGCCAGCAGATCCAGATTTCTACAACATTTTATTTTTGGGTTTTTCGAGCTCTTTTCTGGTTACTTCTCCAATTTTTCTAGGTCTTTCATTTTCTCACCTTGAAGTTTGTGCCATTTGAAATATTCACATATTATAAGCATCTGTATCAGCAGCATCAAAAGTTGGACTCAATTAAACAACACGCCAATGCTGCCCAACACTCAGAGCAGAAAGAATCTATCTACCATGCCTTTATGGCCAGCATACCTGCAAATCATGTGAAATCTTCTGCTTGGTACATCAATTCTGGTGCCTCCCGACATTTCACTCATAGGCGTGATTGGTTTGTTGAATTCACTCCCTATTCTGACTTAGTAATCTTTGGAGGCGATGAAGAATACAATATTGTTGGCAAGGGCAATGTTCAGATTCAGTCTGGAGGAAGAAAACTCATGTTTCTCAATGTATGTTATGTTCTTGGCATGAAACATAATCTTCTGTCTGTTAGTCAGATTATGAAGCACTCTCCTTAGTTGGATGTCATTTTCAGTGGCAATAAGTGTTCGATTATTGATCGTGTTTCCCACACTACCCTTGCTTTCGGTCTTGAGGATCATGGTATTTATAGGCTTGTAGATTCAGGCGATTCCCTTGAGCATGCCTTCATCGCCGAATCATCTGCTCTCAACAGTCTCTGGCATCAGCGATACGGTCATCTGAACATTCAATATCTAGCACAACTTGCTCGAGATAATTTAGTCCATGGCCTACCTAATATTGAAACCCAGAACCATCGCGTTTGCGGAGCTTGCCAAGCAGGGAAGCAACATAGGACACCATTTAAGAATGGTGAATCATGGCGGGCATACAGAGTACTCCAGCTAGTCCATGCTGATGTATGTGGTCCTATGAATACTCCTTCTATTACTAGAAACAGTTATTTTTTACTCTTTGTGGATGATTTTAGTCGCAAAATGTGAGTATATTTTCTTAAGCAAAAATCAGATGCCTTTCTTGTATTTCAGCAGTTTAAAGCTCTAGTAGAAAAAGAGTCTGGTTCCTCCATCCGTACTCTTAGGATTGATAATGGGGGGGAATTCTATTCTTCTACTTTCTCTACCTTCTGTACTACTCATGGCATTAGACGTCAGTTCACCACACCTCACACCCCTCAGAAAAATGGTGTTGTAGAGCGTCAAAACCGTACCATCACAGAAATGGCTAGGACTATGCTAGAACATAGAAATGTTCCCAAAAAATATTGGGCAGAAGCAGTATCCATAGCTATCTACCTTCTTAATCGGTCACCCACCCTTGCAGTTAATCATAAGACTCTTGAGGAAGCCTGGTCTGGTCGCAAACCTAGGATCATCCATTTGAAAGTTTTTGGCTCTCTGGCATATGTATGGATTCCTGATGCCAAACACACTAAGTTGGATTCCAAAAGCCAAAAACTTATGTTTACAGGATACAGTCACACACATAAGGCCTAAAGACTGATTGATGTAAATACTAATCATTTAATCTTCAGTCATGATGTTGTGTTTGATGAGGAATTTGGACCATTTCCGCTCTCTGACTCCCCACCACATTTCGAGATTCAGTCTTCAGCAATCTCTGACTTGGGTTCTTCTATTTTATATGAGTCATCTAATGCTACTAATACACCACCTCAGTCACTTCCAAATAATACAACTCCTGCTCCTGCTTCTCATCCAGCTATTCCGTCAGCATTTGATATTGGCTCCTCGACTCTTCGGCCAAAATGGTGGGCTCAAACGATTAGTGATCTTCATCCTGATGAACTCATTGAGGGTAGAACCTCCAAAAATAAGAGCCTTCAGCACAACATAGTTAATATAGCTCTTATGGCCAACATCCACAGTATCCCTGAGCCCCAGATATATGAAGAGGCCAAAGGAATTCTAGAATGGGAACAAGCAATGGATTCTAAGCTTCAGAGTCTTCAAAAGAACCACACTTGGGTTCTTTCAGATCTCCCTCCTAGGAAGAAACCCATTAGCTGTAAATGGGTCTATAAGGTCAAGTACCATGCAAATGGTACCTTGGACAAATACAAAGCTAGACTTGTTGCTCAAGGATTCACCTAGCGTGAAGGCATTGATTATGAGGAGACATTTGCACCGACAGCCAAGATGAGCACTATTCGCATTCTTCTTGCAATTG
Organism: Cupressus sempervirens; assembly: GCA_028749045.1. NCBI lineage: Eukaryota > Viridiplantae > Streptophyta > Pinopsida > Cupressales > Cupressaceae > Cupressus > Cupressus sempervirens. Next base: position 789,461,701 of record CM053786.1, read on the forward strand.
CAGCTCTGTATGGTTGGAAAGTTCATCAGATTGATGTGAAGAGCGCCTTTCTCAATGGTGAATTACAGGAAGAAGTCTACATGATGTAGCCCCCAGGTTTTAAGGTTGTTGGTTCAGAACACAAAGTATGTAGACTCCAGAAGGCCCTCTATGGTCTTAAACAGGCCCCTAGGGCTTGGTACATAAAGATTGATCATTACTTGGTTGCTCAAGGATTTCAGCATAGTCCGTCAGACAATAATCTATATATTAAACACTCTGGTAATGATATGCTTTTTCTTGTTGTCTATGTGGATGATTTGATCATAACTAGAAATTCAGAACATTTGATTTCAGAAATCAAATAGGATCTATGCAGAACTTTTGATATGACAGATCTCGGATTGCTTCATTATTGTTTAGGTATTGAGGTTTGGCAGACTGACAATAGTATTTTTTTATCTCAGTCCAAGTATGCCAGAAGTTTTCTTGATAGGTTTCGAATGTAGGATTGCAAATCTGCCTCCACTCTAATGGAGACTGGTCTAAAATTGTCCGCACAATCTATTTCTCCTCCTGTAGATGAAACACTTTTCAAGCAGCTAGTAGGTAGTCTCATCTACCTTACTACTACTAGACCTGATCTCAGTTTTGCAGTCAGCTACATCTCATAGTTCATGACAAACCCCAAGACTGATCATTGGATTGCAGCGAAATGTGTGTTACGCTATGTACATGGTACTTTAGATTATGGTCTTCTTTACACAAGGAGTACTACTCCTCAGCTCAGTGGATTCACTGATTCTGATTGGGCCGGCTCAGTTGATGATAGGAAATCTACTTCTGGCTATGTGTTTAGTATCGAATCTACAATAGTTACTTGGACTAGTAAGAAGAAACAAGAACATGCACTCTCCTCTATGGAAGCAGAATATAGAGGAGTTGTCAAGGCAGCTTGTGAAGCAATTTGGCTCCGGCAGATGCTTGCAGATATGCATATTCCTCAAGCAGGTTCGACTTCTTTGTTTTTAGACAATCAGGGCGTACTCAAACTTGCCAAGAACCCAGTGTTTCATGAACGAACCAAGCACATAGAGCTTCATTGCCATTACATCCAAAAATTAGTAGAAGATGGATCTATTCAGTTACACTATGTTCCTACCTCAGAGAAATCAGCAGATATTTTCACTAAACCCCTTGGTCCTGACAAGTTTGTTAAATTCAGGGGATCTATTGGTGTAGTAAATAGATTGAGCATTAAGGGGGGGTATTAAAATAACCTTCATGTTTCTTTTTAATGCTCACTATTATATCTTATTATATCTCTGTAAATATTAGAATGTTTCTAATATTTAGGTGTAGTCTAGAGTAGAATGTTTCTATTCTATTCGACTCCCCTCTTTGTATATATAGATCAGTTTGATCTCTGATTAATTCATTCAAGTATTCCACCATTTACATTTGTAACACTTTAATGGGGCCTTTTCAGATTTGTAATTAACTATAAATGTTGGAGCATTTAGCTAGTTAGGGGTTAGATTTTTAGTAGTAAAAAAAATACTTTGATAAAACTAGTACCATTTTAAGTTAATTATCTAGAAGTAGCGATAGATAGATAGTCATATGTTTGAGAATGCTTTCTTAAATGACTTAGTACTAAAGAAATATTTTTGAAAATATATATCTATCACATTTTTCCATGCTATAAAACTTGGCATTCAAAGTGGTTCAATAATAGTTACTTTGTGAGTTGTGGTGATTAGTTTTGTATGTCATCTATTGCTATTTCTTGTTGTTTTCTCTCATTTTTCCTGTTTTAGTTCTAGTTTAAATTCATGGTAGATCTCAATCTCTTAACTAATCCTTCTTATTTGTGGAAAGACTATGAGCTTTCCATGCATTAAATCTTTGAATATGCAAGTTATTACCTCAGTACCCAAGAGTACATGAGTGTTCCTTATGCACTTTCTGGTAAAAGTGTGCCTTTAGTTAGTTTCAATCTCTGAATTTATTGATAAATCTTTTGTAAAGGGAGTTGTACTTATGAAAAAATTTAGAGGGAAATGAATAACTCAATGTTTACCCAATTTTTATGAACTTTATTGGATTTTTTGAGCCTTGGGCATAAAACAAATTGTTGTTATAGTAGGAAAAGACAATTTATTCACTAAAAATACTCTTACAAAATTTTCCCCCACTCCTTTCCCCAAGGTTGCTCACACATGTGTGAGCTCATCTTGAGCCTCTCAACCATAAAGGCTCTCTTTGACTTTTGCATGGCTTGTCTTTTAGCCCATGTGTCTCTCTTGTGGCACCTATGTGGATGCCACATAGATGCCACCTCCCTAAGGCCTCTCTCAAACCTATAAATAGAGCCCTTGTCTCAAGCATTTTTAATCTCCCTCATTTGCATTATTATCATACTAGTATAGGTCTAGAGCTTTTTGAGATTTTATGCATTGTTACTAACCTTTGGTAGTTGCTAGTTCATTTGCATTTACATTGTTAACCTAGTTTATTTCTTGCATCCACATTTACTTTCCTTGGAGTGTTTTGAACATATTTGTATCCATAGCCATTGTTTGAAACACTCTCCTCATATTTAGTTAGTTCATACATTTTGCATTTCATTTCAAACGTATTGGGATTCAATAGTTGTGTTTGGAAGAGCACATTCAAATCCCTCCAATATAAAGCACACCAACAAGGCCTCTTATGGGTGCCCTTGTTGAGCTTCTTTGAGGTTGCATGAGGATGTTTCTTCTTGGTTGTATTGAGTTAAAACTCAAGCATAGTGTTAGTTGTATTTTACTTTCTTTTGAGTATTTGATATACATGTGCATTTAACATTTTCTTGTTTACGAGTGCTCCTGACAGGTTAGGTTTTCTTGCATACATTTTGGCATGCCCAGTGGGACCCACATCCCTATTCCACCTTCAAATTTGTCACAAACCCATCACTTGTTGTCAACACCTGCACACTTTCATCTCCACTAGGACACTTTTTCGTCTGAGCAGTGTCATGGTGCTTAAAATGAATACACTCAATCTTGAATGACTTAAGGGAATTGGTTTCATTTTAAAAAAATTGCTTATGTTGAAGATGATTGATTTACTTTTTGTTGACGAATCCTTAGTTTTCATTATGTTGATGACACTATCAAGTTGGAAAGAAAAATGCATGCTTAAACACAAGTGTCTTCAAGAGTAGATAGAAAATCTAAGCTTCATTGGAAAAGAACAAGTGTCTTTTAAAACCTAAGGCCACTTATGTATTCTCTCCTCTCGCACCTTTAGGTGATCTTGAGTGCATAAGAAATAAGTGGTCTTGTTTATATTTTTTAGGAGGCCTACTTGGGGATTTCATCACCCCTTGGGACAACCTCAACTCTAGCATTTTGGTAGAGTATAAATATTAGGGGGTGAATTGAAAGAAACCTCTCTTGGAAGAAATTTTTTATCACTCTTGTCTAAGCCCCAAAGAATTTTATACCTTTGGGAAGTGAAGGCGGAGATTTGGGTTACCATCTCCTCCTAGCTGTGTGGCATTATTTTCTTTCATCTACAGATTTGGGCCTCACATGCCTTGTGTATATCAAGGATGCCTTCTAGATAATCTTTGTACATCCTAGTGGCAGCCTTATTAGGATTTTTGATGTGTTTTGCATGCTTGATTGTTTAAACATCTAAAACCAATACCAAACATCAAACAAGTCCAAAAATGAGTGAAATGGTGACCTAAACTTTTAGTGAGAGAAATAGTTGTAAGTGGGTCCTCTTGACCTATGATTATTAGTTCTTATATTTGGTCTAGCACTTGAAATTCATTGGGTCTTTTAGTCACAAGCTTATTTACAAAATTTTCATGCTTGGTCTTGTAAATGGGTTTTTTTTTTTCCTTCCATGATCGAAAAAGTCAAACCTAAGAAGGTGAAATTATCCAAACTATTTGCCTACAAGGAAAGGAAAAACCTAGCACATAGCAATAAATAATTTCGATATGCTATCAAAGACATCAAGAAAGAGGAAGCTCAATAGGACCACTATGATAGAATCCTATACAATGGTAAAATTTAAAATTGGTTTGCTTTCCCTAGAGTAAACCCAAGATTTTTGTTTCCAATGAGAGAAGATTGAGTTATCCACATAGTGACCATATCACCCTCATTTTCCATATCAATCCATTTTCAAAATTTTTAGTATTCCATTTGCAAAATTTCTTGTCTTCAATTTGCAAAATTTCCTCTAGAGAGATTGATCATTTGAACCTTAATCTTTTGGCCTAAGAACATCCTAGTTAAAAAAAACTTTTGAGATTATGACACTAGACCTTTATCCATAAGCAAATAGTTATCATAGTTATGTTCACTCATTTGGGATCACAAGTCCATCTCCAAATAGTGAGTAATCTATCCAGTGTCCTATCTTTCCCAAAGATCACTTGTCCATCTTTGGTAGGAGAAAGATACTTTTATCCTATGTCACACTTGGTTTTCCAAATCAACAAGGTCTTTTGTTTACATTTAGGTTGCTGTCACCTTTTATTATATAAGGATCGGTTGCTCTCTCATATTTTCTCTTTCTTCCACAATCTTCCACCCATTGGTTTGGTTACAATTGTCTGGTACAAACACAATCCGATAGACTCACATTTAACCCTATGTCTCATTTATTAGAATCACTAAGACAACAATAGATGGAGAATCCTTTTCCTCCATGATCAACCTCATTAGAGAGCACATTTCCCCCTAGTATGAACTTTGGTATGCCTAGCTCAACATCCACACAAGAACCAAAAAATCCTTTTCAAAATACCACTCTAGGGAGTAACTCACATGATGATGAAGAAGTGTAACAAGATGAAGATCCTATTAACAACAATAACATCCCTAGTGATGTCCAAACATTTCTTATAGATCCATACAACTTGGAAATGTTGGAAAAGTATATCAGGGAAAACAAGCTGGAAGTCTTCCTAAACTTGGTAAAAGACGGTGTTTATGTCCCTATGAGTTTTGATGAGAGAACTTTTTTTAGACAAATTACCAAGGATGGTGCTCCCATGTTGCCAATTACAAACATAGCCCAAACATCTGGCAAGGAAAAAGAACTGGTGGTGAGAACTAGTTCCAAACCTACATCAAGTGATTCAATACAACCCACATTCTAAATAAGTGTGAAACATATTCAATAAATTTGGGAATCCATACAACTTTTGAGGTGGGTTCATCAATTCCCAGCAATAAAAAATGCAACCAAACCAAGATCTAGCTTAAAATTTGCATGAACTTTGAAATTTGGTCCATAACATGGACAACAAAGGGGTGAAGGATTTCTCTTTTGAGGAAATTTGTCCCTTTCCATTTGATAGATCCATTAACATGATACCGTTTCCACCAAATTTTGAGATTCCTAAATTTAACAAATACATGGGAGAAACATGTCCCATCACACATCTCAAGGAATTTTTTGTCTTATGTCAAGAAGTGGCCTATAGTGAGGATTATCTTAAGAGGCTCTTCACAAGAAGTCTTGGAGGCCCCACACTTGAGTGGCTAATGAACCTACCCAAGGGTTCCATCACTTCCTTCAATTATTTGACAAGAAAATTCATAGCACAATATTCTTACAACATTGAACATCATGTCTCATTGAGTGACTTGTGCAACATGAAACAACAAAATGATGAAACATTTGCCAACTTTCTACAATGATGGAGGCATCTTGCTAATCACATGCCATAAAAAATTGAAGATTCCCACCCAGTAGACATATTTATCAAGAATTTGATCTTGGAGATGTCTTTCCAAATGAAGATGGCTAGTCCTAAAGACTTTGCACATTAGTCTAGAAATGCAAGAACATTGAAAATGGACTTTTTGTCACTTAGGTTTGCACCCTTGTCCAAAGCCTATGCATGAGGACAACCTAGTGAAACATAAAAACAACCTCCAAGCTGTGGGACTTGAACTATGAGGTTGAGTCTCCGGAGAAGGCTGACTTCCTCTTACTATTAGGATGCACCTAACTACTCTTGGAAAGGAAAAGGGAGAAGGAATGCATGGAAAGCAAATCTACCTATTCTAATCTAGGGAAGTGATGCACCAAAGTAGAGTGTTCAGACCAAACTTTGCCCATATATGCACTATTGAACCAGAATGAAACTAAGGATATACACATTCAGACTTGCTTTAATATAATAATCACATGCAAATCAGAAGACCAAGATGAATGACACAACGAAAGAGAGATTCACTTATATTATCATTCATAGGCCAAGGAGATACAGTCATGCAGATCATAGATCTCTACAAAACACCAGTAAGAGGGAAAGAGTTCTTGCACTTTCATACCAATGGCTGAAAGAGATAAGATAGAAAATCATGTAGTTCAAAGGCACAGGAGAATTTACACTGAGAATCTGCAGAGCAATAACAGAGAAAATAGAGAATGGTCCCCCCTTCAAAATTTAGAAGTTGCCTTTATAGCTTAGGCATAACTAAGATGTCCTCCAACTGAAGTTACTCCCCAACCACTACATTAAAGTCCTACAGAGAACAATCATGGGGATCCAGAAGAAAATTCGATCTGAATATAGCTTTTTGGTACCATGAAATCTGATTTTTAACTAAAATAGGGCCTCAAAAAGATAGAAACAATGCCATAACTATGCTCTGACCAGGTAGATAGGTTGGATTAGGGGGTAGAGTGTTCCTCTTCATTTTGTATTTACTCTAGGGTGGTTGGAATTGATCATAAGATCGGATTATGCAAAAAACCTTAGTATCCCCTGTTCCTAGTTCACGAACTAGAGTGGTCAGCAGGTCAACATAACCATGGCACCAGAATGAGCCACATGGACCAATGATCTCTTTTCAATTTTCCACCCCACAAGGTCTTCCCGAGGTTGACCAATCTTTCTTTACTAACCACACCAATTCCTCAAACTCTAATTGCGATGGTCACATTAACTGCTAGCGCATCTAACCGTTACTGCCTCCATCAGACCCACTGGGACACATGTCATTGAGGTGCTATGTCACTATGCGTATCCTCTTAGAAATTTCCCATAGCAAGATAGAACCCACTATGAATTTAGACTGATTTGACAATCGTGAAGACTCGCCATATTATTGCACTATCTCCTTAAAAGAAACTTGAAAACCTGGGCCCACGAACTACTTGGCAACCACCTGGCATCTTCATCTTGGCATGACCTGGCCCCACTAATCCATGTGGCACAATAGCCCTATGTCACTATGGGTAATATCCTCATAGCTTTCCATAGCGAGATAGCACCTACCGTCGATTTTTCTTAGATCTATGGTGATCAACAAAATTGTACAACTACACATCGAGTTAGCTGAGTGGACCAATGAAATATCACCACTATACTATGAACCACCTGACAACTGCCACCGAGGATGAGCTGTAATATTATTTTGGAGAAGGGCGGGCTAATGATGTCATTTGTGCCACGCATCGCTGAGGCGCTATGTCACTATGGGTAATATCCTCGTAGCTTTCTATAGCGAGATAGCACCTACCATCGATTGAGATTGATCCAAGGGTGAGGAAATCTTCATATGTTCAAAAGGGGCATGGGTCCAAGTAACTGCTAACATCAACGAATTGCCTACCTGGCAACGAATCAAAGCCTCATTTCAAGCACAGTCATCCTTCCACATTGCCTGGTGTCCCACCGTGTTTTTCAAATTTCATCACCGATATTCGATGGGGCATACTTGGGACCCACCTTCCTTTTGATGTCATCATAGTAACACTTTCTGTCTAGGCGCTATGTCGCTAATGGCGAGGAACACAAATTTTTTGATAGTGCCATAGCGCCCTGCGAGGATTTATCAAAACTCGGTGCTAGAGAAACAACAAGGAAAGGGAGGACCCACCTGACATGCAGCCAAAAGGCACTATGTCGCTATGGCAAAACAATGTGCAAATTCCCATAGTGAGATAGCACCAACCGTCGATCCAGATTGATCTGACAATGGGGACCATGGGCCTGCAAAAATAAACCTAGGAAATAAGGAATAACATAAGGTTCGGTCATTTAATTTTTCTTCGATATTCCTGGGATGTTTAAAATATCATTAAATTGGGAAGTGACCTTTGGGCGGGAAAATATTTAAAAAATTCAAATATTTGGCAAGGGGTACAATATGTAATAAGACTCTTAGACAAGGGTTCCATTAAACATTATAGCTCTTCATCCTCAAACAATGATAGGACCAACAATAGAAAACCCAAATTGTGGTCCAAAAACAAAGGTGTTACCCACGATGGTGTCACCAATGTCAAAAGTGTACAAAACCTTGAAGGTGGAAATAACAACAACAACAACAACTATCATAAATAGAACAACAATAATTCCAATTAGAATCAAAATTGAAACAACAATCAGAACAACCAACAATCTCATAATCAAACAAATTTTTTTTCTCACAACAACAACAATATGAACAATAGTTACAACTATGACTATGATCAAAATAGGAAGTTCACCAAATTTTATGAACCCTTGGATGCCATATTCCAAAAACTAGTGGATCACAATTTGATGGTGTTTCCCAACACATGAACCTTTGATGAAAATCAACCCAAATCAAAATGGTATAGGGAAAACAAATATTGCAAATACCATCACATCAAAGGATATGATACAAACAAGTGTATGAAACTCAAAGTTTTCAATCAAAATCTTGTTGATGATGGGGAAATTGAGGTTGAAGGAGGATCACCCTCTAAAAATGCCAAGTTGAAGATATTTCAAAATCCATTCCCTGACCACAACAATGGTAATAACAACAATGAAAACAACAATATGAATAATGTAAACCGAGCTTCCACATCAAATGCACTCCACTATGACTATTCTACTGACCACATATTAGTATTTGACACCTTGTGTGGTAAAATAGAAACAAATGATATATGTGGTTCTGATTCCATGTGTAGCCACACTGAATAAGTAGACACTCATGTAAATACCCTTTTCCTACAAGTAGCCAATTGTGATGCAACCACTCGATAGGGAAGAATTAATTTGCAAGCTACCACTCCTAATCCCACTAATCCATCAGTTCCACATGCACCTACTACACCATCCACTTCACAAAGACCCACTTCTTGCTATGATGTATTATCCCAGTTACAAAAGACTCCTACATAGATATCCATTCTAGAGCTTCTCACAACCTCACCTATCCACAAGGAAATTATGGAGATTACTCTTTCAAAGTCTCATGTTCCTAAAAACATTAATGCATCCCAATTCACTACTATGATTGGAAATCTTACTGCACAACAACATCTTGCCTTTATAGACAAATATTTCTAAGGTCCTAACCAACACCACAATTTGTCACTCCACATTGAAGTCCTTATACAATGACATAAAATAAAACAAGTCCTTATAGATAATGAATTTGGTTTGAACCTTTGTACATTGAAGACGATCCATTTCTTGGGGTTTTTGGAAGACCTGCTAGATATCAATAAAAGGATAACAATCAAAGAATATGATGAAAGTGAAAGAGAATCAAAAGGAGTTATTATGCTACCACTAAAGGTTGGGCCAATTGTAATAAATATTGAATGCCATGTCTTAGATTTGGACTTACCATATAACATCTTTCTTGGTTGACCTTGGATACATACACTCAAAGCAATACCATCTACATATCATCAATGCTTGAAATTTCCCCACCAAGGAAGAGAGGTCATGATTTGAGGCGATCCTTTACCTTTTTCTTTTTGTAAGAGATTGGAGGGTGCCCCTACAAATTTTTGTCTAGTTAGTCAGCTTGCAAAGGTTATACCTAGATCTCTCATAATAACATAATCACCTTCTACAACAATACTAGAGTTATCCAATATTTATTCTAGTGCTCATAAAGGAAAAGAGAAGGTTGAAGATATTAAGGTCAATACTACAGTGAAGAAGGTTACTTTTGTTAACCAAGGAATGGGAGAGTATAAGTTTGAAAATGTCTTGTGTGTTGGACAACTACCGCTCTCCCCCTGATCCTTTGGAAAATCTTCCCAAATATCACCTTCTACAAACAAGGATACTATGCATGTTATAACACAACATTTGAACATTAGGGTTCACTTAGTGATGAACACATGGACTCTAATATCTTAGCATGGCTATATTTTGACAAAAAAGATGATCCTATGGAATTCCCTAAAGATAAATATGTTAAGGCTCCTCCCATCATTGAAAACATGGGATATCATGGCACCGACCTTGGACCTAAAGAATATGGAATTAGACAACCCCTTAAGGCTAATAACTATCCTAAAGGATGTGGTTTGGGCTCCATTAAACCCAAGGTGTCCTTTGCTGATAGTTTTTGTATGGTTGAACTTGATTTTGAGACTAAAGAGGAGGAATTCTTTGAAGTACCCTTCCAATAAATTGAGGATGACCTAGATAAATATGTTCATGCCATTACCATAGCTAACCTTTCATCTTTTGACTTACCCCTCACCAATCCTAACATGCTAGATTGGGACCTTTAGGACACACCACTAGATCTTGATATTTGTAACTCTGACGAAGCAATGATGGCACTCTTTGGCCTTAAGAATCTCCAAGATTATGAACATGAGATCCAATACAATGAGGAAGCCTACTTTCATAGCTAAGTCAACTCTCTTAGCCGCAAAAGTGAAAAATAAATAATAATAGAAGAAGCATCCTCTAGTGAAAACTCTTTTGGAGCACTTTTGGATGAAGAAAAAGGCAAAATAAAGGACACATCTTCTAGTGAAAACCTCCTAGAGGTGTCCAAAGAGGAAGAGGTTGACTTTCCATTTAGATCTTTACCACCAAAAAATTTATCTATATTGAATTAGGACACAATTACAGTTAACTTGGGCATGGTAGATAATCCACAAATCACCTACATTGTTGCTACCCTAAGTCTTGAAGAACAAAAAGTGATGACTGAGTTCCTACAGAAAGGAAAGATCAATTTTGCATGGATATACAAAGACATGCCTGGTGTAGACACAGATTTGGTTGTGTACCCCCTAGTAGTAGGTCCAAAGATTAAACTTGTGAAGCAAAAGTTATGAAAGATGCATCCTAAGCTAGCACTTTTGGTCAAAGCAGAACTACAAAAAATGCTAGAGGCAGAATTCATCTGACCTATTGATTATCCTAAGTGGGTTTCCAACATTGTTCCTATAGGGAAAGCATCTGGGGGCATGCACATCTATTCATATTTTTGAGATTTAAATCTTGCCTATTTTGAGGATGAATTTCCACTTCCTAACATAGACATCATAGTGGATTTGACTACCAGACATGAAATTTTGTCTTTAATGGATGGTTTCTCTAGTTACAATCAGATCAAAATTGTAGAAGAAGATCAACATAAAATGACATTTACTACCCCATGGGGAACCTTTTGTTACCAAGTCATGCCTTTTGGTTTGAAAATGTCAATGCTACCTATCAACATGTAATGACTACAATTTTCCATGATCTTCTACATGTCATAATGGAGGACTATGTTGATGACATTTTAGGAAATCCTAAGGCACGTGATTCCCACATTTCTATGCTTACCACCATTTTTGAAAGGTTGGAGAAATACAAAGTGCACCTTAATCTGAAGAAGTGTATTTTTGGGGTCAAATCAAGCAAGTTGTTAGGTTACATAGTGTCAAGAAGAGGCATTGAGGTAGATCCTGTCAAAGTGAAATCCATCATGGAAATACCTCCACCTACTACATTGAAACAACTCTACAATTTTCAAGGAATATTATAGTTCATCAAATAGTTTGTGTCCCAGTTAGCAGATAACGTTCATCCACTCTAACATTTTCTTCGAAAAGACACTAAGTTTCAATGGGATTTCCTATGTCAGAAAGCACTTGATCAAGTCAAAGTATACTTGGCTAACCCACTAGTTCTAGTCCCTCCAATTGTAGGATGACCATTGATTCCATATATTTCTGCCACTTCAATTTTCTTAGGTGATCTTTTGGCACAACTAGATGACAAAGAAAATGAGCAAGCCATATACTATCTCAGTCAAACTTTAGTTAGCTATGAGTTGAACTACACTGCTATTGAGAAAGCTTGTTTGGAAGTAGTCTTTGCATGCATAAACTAATCCATTATATGCTTAATCATACTACACATCTCATTGCCAAGATAGATCCTCTCAAGTATTTTCTATCAAAAGCTTCCCTCACAAGTTGAGCTACAAAATGAGTCTTTATTTTATGAGAATTTGACATTGTCTATAAAGATTGCAAGGCCATTAAGGGACAAGTAATTGTAGATTAGCTTGTTGAAGCTCCTCTTCAAGGAGACCATCCTATTATAGTAGAATTTCCATATGCCACAATTATGACTATTACCTCTAGTACACAATGAAAACTATATTTTGACGGTTCCTACACAGAAAAGGGATCGGGGTTCCTACACACAAAAGGGATCGGGGGCAAGATTTTTTTTGTTACACCGCAAGGAGACCTTATTTCTAAGTCTTATAAAATTTCATTCCCTTGCACAAATAATATAGCTGAGTACGAAGGATTAGTAACTAGGCTCTATCAAGCTATCAAATGGAATATTAGGAGCCTACATGTCTTTAGAGACTCTCAATTGGTCATTAGACAAGTCACGATTGAATACCAAACAAAGGATGAAAAGTTTTTTCCATATCACCGAATAGTTGAAGATCTTAAACAACACTTCACTAAGATAGTCTTTCAGGAGATACCAAGGACTAATAACAAAGCAACAGATGCTATGGCCACCATTACCTCCATGATCACCATGCCTAAGTATAGTCCTAAGTGTGAGTTTCTTGTTGAGAATCTTTTTCTTCTTGGTTACAAGAAACCTGAATTAGAGCTAGTGTGTGAGATTTTAGGTCCAAAGTCTCCATGGTACTCTAACATTTTTGCCTACCTTTGTCACAAAATAATCCCCATAGCCCTTTCCACAAACCAAAGCAAAACCTTCATCCATTGTACTACCCGTTATACTATCCTAGGTGATAATTTTTTTCAAAAACACTTCAATGGAACCCTCCTTCAATGTATCAATTCATATGAAGCCAAAACAACATTATAAGAGGTTCACTAAGGAATTTGTGGTACCCATTCTAGTGGCATTACATTAGCAAAAAAGCTCCTTAGAATGGGTTACTATTGGCCTACTATGGAAGTGGATGCGTATCATTTTGTGAAATGATGTGTTCCTTGTCAACAACATGAAGAGTTCATACACACTCCTACCCAAGACCTTCAACCCACCATCACACCATGGCCCTTTTCCCGTTGGGGATTCGATCTTGTTGGTCAAATATATCCAAATTCTGGAAATGGCCACAAGTATATTATTGCCATCACTGAGTACTTCAGAAAGTGGGTCGAGGCTATTTCTTTAACCTACACCATCGAAAAATAGGTTTCAAATTTCATCTTGAACTACATTATCTTTCATTTCAGTATACCTCAAGACATCATGAATGATAATGGAACTCCTTTCAAAAATTAGGAAGTTGCTACATTGTATAGGAAATTTGGAATCACCCAACATTTTTCCATCAAATACTTTCCCCAAAGCAATGGCTAAGCTGAAGCCACCAATAAAACCATTTTGAAAATCCTAAAGAAAATCATTGATTTAGTTGATTATGATTGGTGTTTACACTAATTTAGTATGCAAGTAAACACTTAACTTAATGAAACAAAAGCATTAACATTAACTAAATTAACATAAACCTCAAGATAGACAAAGAGAAGCCCTCAAATGAGAATATGAGCCATTAAGGGGCTCTCTGAATGAGATTTCTCTCTTGATTTATAGATGTGTCTAATTTGGATATGGATTTATGATGTATGCTCAAGGTACTCAAACTAGCTTCAATGGATCCTTGGAATTTGGATGTGGATGGATGGATTTTTGATGTAAAAACTTGATCTCAAAAATGGCATTATGGCTTTACTTCATGATCAAAATGGCATTACTTTGTTACTATGGGTGATTGTGTTAAAATGGCTTGGGAGAGGATTCCTTAAATAGGCAAAGGGCTTGAGGGATCAAGGGCTAGGATGCAAGGATGGGAGAAAGCTTATGGAAGGTTTAGATTGAATGAGAGGAGAGCACATGGATTGTGCTTCCTTACAACCAATCAGAGAGTGACACATGTCACAAGATCATTGGTTGGAGTAAGAGGGGTTGAGGGGTCAACAAAGGAGGCTCAAAGCTCATAAAGACCCTCATAATGGCTTGTAAGAGTCATTTATGGCTTTGTGGGCTTCATAAAGTTTTATGGTTGGGATATTTGTGAGAGAGTTGAGATATTTTGACTTGGGTTGGACTAAGAAAGTCTTAAGCTTGACTTAGGAATGTGCAAATGATTAAGGCTTGGATTAGGCTTGGGTTAAGATTAGATTAGGCTTGTTAGAGATGAGCAAGTGGATGACATTTAATGAGGGTGGGTGAAGGAGGAGATATTTGTTGGCTTTGGCTTGGGTTAGCAAGTCTTAACCCATGTTTAGGGAATGTGAAAAGGTTAGGGGGGGATTAGGATTAGGGTCAAAGATAAGGATTGACATCTTCTAGAAGAGTCTAGGATTTGGATGAGGATGAAGACTTTCTAGAAGAGTCTAGAACTTCCTAGGATGAGGATAAATAAGGTTTTTAGGAAATAAATAAAGTTTTATTTATTTCAAGGGTTTGGGTTGAGGAGATATTTATTAAAATAATTTTAATAAACATGAGGATTAATATTTAATCTTAATTAAATATTTTGAGTTAGGATTAGGGGTAGGAAATGATGGGATTAGCCTTTAGTCGAAATTAAAGAAGGATTAGAAGATTTTGGAAGAGGTTAGTGGTCTTAAGAAAATTGGCCAAGTTTTGGGCAAAAAATAAATAAATTATTCATTTTGGAATTTTTGGTCAATTTATTAATTAAATAATTAATAAATAAGGAAATAATGTTTAAATAAGATTTAAACATTTTTGGGAGGGATTCCTTAATTAAATATTTTTAATTAAGATAGAGGGATTTAATAGCATAAAAATTAATTAATTAATTAATTAATTAATTAATTAATAAATGATGATGTCATCAGGGACTTTTTTAGAAAATAAAAATACTTTATTTTCTAAAGCATTTAGGTGTCTACAACTAGTACCTCCAAATTGCTCCTACCCTTTAAGCTTACCACACCTCCATCCATACCCCTATAGGCCATTTTCCCTTGTTTATGGTTTTGAAGTTGTTATATCCATCGAAATTGAGCTCCCTTCCCTCATAATCTCTCTCAAGAATTTGATGTCTGAAGAAGAATACCGAGTTGCTTGCTTGCAAGAGCTACAACTCCTTGATGAAAGATGCCTCAATGCCTTAAACCACCTCCATGTGTATCAAAATCACCTTCAACTCTAGTTTCATAAAAAAGTTAGACCTTAGGAATTAGAGGTGGGTGGCTTAGTTTTGTAGCATAACATGAGGAACCTCTAGAACCATAAAAAGAAAGGAAATTTTGAAGCTAATTGGATTGGTCCATTTATCATTACAACCAAATATGGTTCTAGGGCATATTAGATTGCCACTTCAGAGGGAGATTCGCTCCCTGAGCCTGTAAATATCCAACACCTTAAGCAGTTCTATGCTTGAGTCCTACAGTTCCTGTACAACGTTGTTATAGTTCCACAAAAATTCTAAAAAAATGAAAAAATTAGAAGACTCCAAAAACATTTCTAAAATGTTCTTGAAGAAATGACTTAAAAGAGAAAAAATTTGGTTGATCCATTATCTATAAGGCTCATCTCACTTCTCCACACTTTCCCTCATTTTATCCCACCTTTTCGCAGAAGTCCTAGCTGACTTGCACTTTTCATGCATCCAATAAAAGACCTCTTGTATGTCAGGCATCACTTCACTTCCATTTTTCAAAAGACCTCTAGTCCGCAAGGAATTTCCTTGTCGAGTGTTTGTCCTAATCCCATTACACTAAGCTTTTTCTCACACAAGTGACTACAACAACACCTAAAAAAAATCACCATTTGAGACTTAACAATTTGAGAACTTGTTCTTTTCATAGCCCTTGCTAGCAAACATTTGCAACAACAACATTAGACAAATTTTTTTTCATAGGGTGAATCCTTCCTACACATGGCACTACAACCTTCACTTTTGAGACTTAACATTCTTGGCAGGAGCTATGGACTGAATGACTACTTGGTCATGCAATCTCTTTTGGTTGATTTCATTTTGTGTGTTAGTAGTAGCCTTTTACGGTGTGCCTTGATCTTCCATATTTTGGTATCACCTGAATGACTCCAATTGACTACACATTTCATTTGCGCTATGATCTATTTTTGATGCTTTAGTACATGTATGTGAGTTTCAAGATATGGTTATGCATTGCTCACTGGGGCCAATAGGTTAGCACATTTTCCACCAAAGATCCCTAAAAAGACTTTGGGTGTGCCTATGTCATTTGTTCCATCATGACTATGCAAACTACATCTATCATCCTGAAGTATCTATTGTGTTGAGAGTCTAGGCCACGCAAAGGAATCTTGTCATCTATGCTTCTATAGCATATGGTGCATAAATCCTTTTGTAAAATCAAACTAGGGTGTGTTCTCCCATATAAACACAACTGAATCCCTTGGTATCATGTAGCTAGGTTTCATGTAGTATAAGATTTCATTCCACCCTACTTGAGAAAAAGGTTTTGTTTATTCCCTCCCTCCTATCCTAAGCTACTTGATTCCTATGAATGAAAAATTTGACACATGTCCATTCATTAGGTTTATTCATATTACATTTTCATATTTCATATTTACACTTTAAGTTTGCATAATTTCACTTTGCATTCATGATTACTGTCTTTTTCGATTACTAACATTTTTGTTTAGGGTACATTCATTGCCATATTAGTACATTCATTGCATTAGGCATTTAATTCATTATTAGATCCCATTATTCATTAAATTAATCCATTAAGTACATACATTATAGCCATTACATTTAGTGACATCTACATCATGCTACATCTCACAAAGCATATAGTAAATCCATACATGTAAAATAACAAAATGCATACATCTCATATATCACCATAGGACCTGCATCATCCACACATTAGGCATCACATATGCATCATACAAAAGATAAAATCATACAACAACATCATAAATATCACATGCACAAGAGACAATCATCCATGTACATATAGGCTCATCGAATCATGTCATATATATCAAAAAAAAAGTGTACATTTATAGTTCATATACAAAAATAATCATGTAGTATCATCATGCATAATGCATACTCAAAAACTCGCAACATCTACATCATTGTAGCAAAAAATGAAGGCTCTAAGTCTCAAGTAGCTAGCTGTGAGGGCCCTAACCCTCTTGTCCCCCTCCTCATGGAGGTCTTCTTTGTCCAACCGATGGCTCTAATCTCTATCAGTCCTCTATGGTCCATGAGCTAGATGCCTCCCAAAAATTTGGTTGATGCTGATCTGCCAACATGACATCATGATACAAAGACCTATAGTAGGCCACCTCTCACACTACTCATGCTTCATGTCGACATGCAGTCATGGGCTCCTGCATCATTGTAATCATCCCCCTAGCCTATACCATCTATTGGATGATATCATGCTACCCATGATATTCATCCATCTGCCTTTGGTGAGTCTCCCTCTCTACCCATAAGGTGGCCACCTCCTACCAAAGTACATCTAGCTTGGCTAACTCATCTATCCCAGCATGCATGGTAAAATTGCTAAACTCTCCTACATCTTCCCTAGCCTATAATGTTGCAAATGCCTCCTGGGCACTATCTACCCTAACTCACTTCACTTATGCATCCCCCTGTAGATGGGAAACCTCTATTTGAAGGCTATCCCACTTACCCCTAACTATATCTGCATCATCCAACTGAGGTGGCCCTTGTAGCTCCTGTACCTGTGGTCCTGGCACTAATGGTGGCCCCACTGGTGCTACTTCTCTCCTATGATAGACTCTACACCCTAGAGGATGATGTTGTGCTCCTTGCCATGGTGGTGGCACCATCGCTTCCTATCCCCCATCCCCTACCCTATCTCACTCACCCTGTGCTTGCTTTACTATTGGTGGTGCTCCTGATACTATGAGTCACATTGGCTAATGTGCCATCCACCATTATGTATGCAATTGTCATCCTTGCATCTCTCTGATCCTGTCCATGCACTCAATGCATTGGCTGCATACCCTATCATGATATCCTTGCTAATCTAAGAGTGGTCCCATGACTCCATAATCTCCTATGCTCTCAAGATACCACTAGATATAAAAATATGTCTGGCATAAAATCTTGAATCCACCCGAACTATCGATATACCCTAGAGGGCATATATCTCATCACAATGTGGATGATCTAACCAATCAGCCAACAATCTATCTGTGTATATCAAAGCTAGAGTTGATCCTCACTATCATCCTCTCCCCCTGCAGGTAGTGTAGCCCCCCACCACTCACCACCATCATATGATGTCCAATCAAACATGATAATCTCATCCAGACATCTCCTCAAAAAATTTGACTAACTTAGTCAAGGTATACTAGATCAGTAGTCTATATCGACATGCATATGGCTCCCCAGGCTTTTGAGTCTCGTGCCTTGTAATAAGGTGTGTCACACCTATGTGCTCCCATGACCACACCATCAACAATGTTGATCCTAGGCCTAAAGTCTGCTATGTTCTATAGGTGCACATGTGTAGATCATGATATAACTTGGCCAAGATAGTTTGAACCCTGCAAAAAATTGCGCTATCATCCTATAATAGAGTGCTCAACTCTTGTGTCTAGCCAATCGAGAACCCATGCCTAGCACAATCTGACACCATCCTCCATATTAGTAAGGTAGATAGAGAGAAAGCCATGGAAACCTCTATTCTAACACCTCCCTCCATGCCAATCATGATCTCTAGATGGGTAGCCTCTATTGTCAATGCCCAAAGCACTCTCGTAGATAAGGATTTGCACCCTCTAGTACACACTCCAAATATCTCTTGTAGATCGACACTCCAAGAATCTACCATATGTCAAGAAGAGTAAATGTCACCTCTCCAATAGGTAGATGGAATCTTGAGGTCAATGTATGCCACTGCTCTATAAGTACAGACAACTACGTTGAGTGTGCCCTTAGATCAAGCCACTCGTGGACATGCTCTAAACCACACAGTCTCACGTGACCCTACTTCACCTCTGTAAGTATCTCTCCTAGCACCATCATCGCTGGGTAGTGTTCCCATGACTAATTATCACCATTTCTATTTGCAACATAGACATGCAATGGTTAGTATATCATTTATTTTTCTTGCTCTTTTGCTTATCTATGAATGGGGCATCCTACCTTGTTTACCCCCTGCCGGTCATCCCGTCGCCCAATTTTGCCAATTCGTCTAAATTAGCTAAGATGCCAATCTGCATGGACATGGATCAATAGAGATGCTAATCCACATAGATGTGGACTAGTGGAGATGACAAACCATGAAGACATCTATCTGGCATCTTCGATGGTTGTGCAAACGTCAATTTTCCTATTGGCAGCTGCCTCAACGTCATCTGCAGAGACAATGACACGAAGCTCATCATCTCTGACCTCATCCTACCATATAATTCTCTCCTCTTTAGCATCTACATGGATGATAGGATAAACCCTATCATCTTCAAAGATGATAGGATAAAACTTGTCATCTTTGCAGTACCCGAAACACAGTTTTGTCATTCATAAAGATGATAGGGTGGATAACTATAATCTCCATCCCAACCCCATTTTCTCCATATTTAATGCACAATAAATGCTATAATTCAATGCTTAATTAAAAATTTGACAAATAGGGATAGTCAACTTACCAGCGGGCCCATGTCAGCTTACCTTAAGTGCTCCCAAACGTGCTCTCAAAGCTATAGTTGCTTGATCAAATCCATCATTCACTCTAATTCTATGCTCTCTAGGTGTGCAAATGACCCTTCCTTGAGCCCCTTAAAGACTTATATAGGCCCTTCAGGGTCCCTTTTTGAGCCCATACCCTTTCCTTGGCCATGTCGACCCCTGTTTATCCCCAAGTCATGGAAAATGTTCATTTATATCTTTTCCTACCCTTTCTTTTCTTCTAAAGTCCTTTTTGCAAAAATTGCACAAACTTTATTTTTTGCTCTATTTTTGTAAAGGGGCACCCTCCCCTGTCATCACTATGATGCAATTCCTAGGACTCCTATCCTCTCTGGAGCAACCTATATTTTCTTTTCTTTGATAGAACGTCATTTTAACATCACATCAAAGAGGAACAAAATGTAGATGCTTAAAATCGTTTGAAACACTATATTAATTCATTTAATATTTCCTTCGATATTATAATTAATTAATTATATTTGTCATATTCTTCTACTTATTTAATTAAACTCATTGAGTTAAATAGGTTCATTTCCCTAATATATTGAGATTTAATTTAAATGCATCCCCTCTAAATGTATTAAATTGATTTAATGCATAGTGCTCCATAAATCTCCTTTTAAATAAATTTCAATTTATTTAATTCCCTCCACTTTATTAAATTCTTTAATCCTATGATTAAGTTAAATCTTATTTAATTTAATCCTAATCCTATTCTAAAACCTAGTCTACACCCATCAATGTCATCCTTCTAAGCCTATCCATTAATTAATCCCACTTTATTATCTTAAACCACTTTTAATCACCTCTTTAGCAACTAAGTGGTTTCTCACACATGTGTGAGAGATACAAGGCTCAAGGAGCCTCCTTTAATTAAACTCTCCAAAAAGGTACTCTTACACCTTTGTCCCACACTTCTTTGCCCAAGGTTGTGCACATGTGTGAGCACATCTTGAGCCTCTCATCCATAAAGGCTCTCTTTGACTTTTGCATGGCTTGTCTTTTAGCCCATGTGTCTCCCTTGTGGAACCTATGTGGATACCACATAGATGCCACCTCCCCAAGGCCTCTCTCAAATCTATAAAGAGAGCCCTTGTCTCAAGCATTTTTCATCTCTCTCATTTGCATTGTTATCATGCTAGTATAGTTCTAGAGCTTTTAGAGATTTTATGCATTGTTATTAACCTTTGGTAGTTGCTAGTTCATTTTTATTTGCATTGTTAACCTAGTTTATTTCTTGCATCCACATTTACTTTCCTTGAAGTGTTTTGAACATGGTTGTATCCATAGCCATTGTTTGAAACACTCTCCTCATATCTAGTTATTTCATACACTTTGCATTTTATTTCAAACATATTGGGATTCAATAGTTGTGTTTGGAAGAGCACATTCACATCCCTCCAATATAAAGCACACCAACAAGGCCTCTTATGGGTGCCCTTTTTGAGCTACTTTGAGGTTTCATGATGATGTTTCTTGTCAGTTGCATTGAGTTGTAAAACTCAAGCATAGTCTTAGTTGTATTTTGCTTTTTTTTTGAATATTTGATATACATGTGCAACTAACATTTTCTTGTTTATGTGTGCTCTCAAAACGTTAGGTTTTATTGCATACAATAGGATCTCATTAAGATATTATGCTACAATTATGTTACAAATAACACCTCGCATAAAGATTTTAGCAATAGTCAGCTTCTTGGGAATTATACGCTAAATAGTCTTCACAATTCCTCACATAATGAACACCTTATTCAGCCATATTAACCATATCATCTTGAATATGTATTAAACCATAATCCAATTATGATGAATGATCCTCAACCTCACTAAAAAAATATAAAGTGATTCCCAAAAATTGTTAACTAGAAACTTTCTCTGAGAATAGTCTCCACAAAAATTTATGCAACTCACACAAATGTTCATAACTCTTTTCGTGAACATAGACATATCGTCAAGATAGGTTCTTGAAAATACTTTCAATTAGTCATAATATAACTCACTAACCATGAACCTATTGGAAACTACAATTGAAATAATTGCTATGTTGTCATTGATGTCAAATCTATTGATAAGACAACTTGCCATCTAATCTAAGCATCATGTCTATTTGATCGATGAAGATGAATTGAGAAGTTGTTCATAACAAAAGAATCTAGAGGATACATTGAATTATGAAGAGGAAAATACAAATGGACATTTGATTAATTCAACTTTGATTAGGTAAACAACCTAAAGATTGATTCCAAGAGCAATTTCTAGAAAAAGAGAGATAAATAGAATGACAATTAGATTTATCGTATTTGATAGATTGAATTGTGAGCCCTAATATCTATGGTGGTGTTTAAGCAGAAAAAGAATCATAATTACCTTTAAGGAGGTATAGAGGAAAAATTTCTATATTGGGTAGAGAGGCAATGTGTGTGTGAACGAGTTCTAGAAAGTTGGAGTTATTACTGATGTTGTTGATTAGGAAACCTAAGTAGAAGGCTGAATTGAGTTGAGAAGAAGTGAAGGGTGATTTTTTGAAGGGTTTCCAAGGAAATCAAACATTGAGATGACAATGGAGACTAGATAGTGAATAATTACATGAGATATGAACATAGATTTGTACATGCAAAGTGAGTTGTATTTAAAAAATCAAACCTGATGTTACTTTCTAACCATTGTGAACAGTATTTGAAATCCTTTAATCAAGGTTAACCTAAGAGTCATAGTGACTTAATAGTCTATGTAAATCCTTTAATAGGGTGAAATTCTAATGGAATTTTCTAAAGTCATCTAACAAGGCCACTCCTAACAGGGTGATTAAATCCTTTAACAAGATCACATTTAATAGTGAGTATTGTAACCTTTAACAAGGTTGGCTCCTAACAAGGCTCATTTTAGAAGAGCGAAAATTGGTGACATGTTGTTGGTGGTTTTTCCCAAATTGGGTCTCCCTATTAAATCCTAGTGTAAAACTTGTGTGGATGTCATTATGATCATTTTGTGATGAATGTTTACATTCTGCAAGTCTATTATTTTAGAATTTAGTGGACAACTAGCTAATGTTATTGATAGTTTATAGTAGAGACCAAGAAATGGAATGATAAGATCTAAAGTTTTTTAAGTGTTTGTTTTTTCAATTAGTATATCTGGACCTTGGATAACTGATTCACCCCCCCCTCATTTATTCTAAATATTTTAACAATTGGTATCAGAGTATTGGTTCTTGTAAGGAGAAATTTGAAGGTACTCAAAGCTAAGATCATGGCATAGAAAAGGGAGGTACCAAAGTTGAACAAGGAAAATTTTTCTGCATGGAAAAATTTGATGAGGCTACATATAGCTAGTATTGGTGATGCTACATGGAATTTCCTAGATAATACATATGTGGACATAAGAACAATCCCTCTGATTGCTCAACAACTGAAAGAAAAGTAAGAACATAATCAGTCAATGTTGAAGATTGTTTCAACCCTAACCTATGCTAAGTTTGATGACCTAAAAGAATGCAAGAATTCAAAATAATTGTGGGATAAATTGAAGACCATCTATGGAGGAGATGATAATGTCTTAAGGGCCAAATCAAAAAATCTGAGAGGTAAGTTTGATGAAATTAGAATGATAGAAGACGATAACATAATTCAGTATTGTATAAGAATCAAAGAGGTTGTAAATGCTATTAGATGAGCTAAAGGAAATATTGAAAATGAAATAATAATCAACAAATTGATAACTCTACTTCCTATTTATGAAATTAGGGTTTCTATAATAAAAGAACTAAGATATACATTAGGTAATGCCCTAATCTTGGAAGGTGTAATTGGTAGGCTTACTTCTTTTGAGATGTCTAATTTTGATAATTACACTCTTGCTACTATTCAATTTGCTTTTAAATCACAATTGATTCTTAGCAAGAAAGGAAAATAAAAATACATGGAAAGTGATAGTGATACTTTTGATGATGAACTTGATGAACTTGAAACACTGATAGCTAGGATATTTGGAAGAGGCAAAGGTAAATTTTCCATAATCTATTTTTTTGGTCATATTACTGCAAGGTGTCCTGATAAAGAAGATAGTGATGAAAAGAAGGAGATCAAGTAAAAAAGAAGAAGAGATGACCAAGACTTCAAAAAGAGCAAGGACTACAAGGAAAAAGGTAAGAAATCTTGTTATATTTCTAAAGAAGAAACTAATACTAAATTTGAAAGTAATGATGAAGAGGTAGTCTATGTTGTGATGAAAAAATATTCTAATGAAGATGAGAAAATTGATTTAATTTCTTATGTGAATAAAAGTGATAGATGGGTAATTGATAATGGTTTCTCTAATCATATGACTAGTGATAGAAGTAAATTTGAGGACATTGGACCATACAAGGGTTGCTATGTTAAATTTGGGAATCATGTTCCATGTCTTGTGAAAGGTAAAGGTTCAATTCAATTAACTGATAAGATCAAATGTGACAATATTTATTGGGTTGAAGGACTTAACTATAATCTATTGAGTGTTTCATAGTTAAACAAACTAGGTTATAGAGATGAATTCCATCATAGAAAGGCCAAAATATTTGATCAAACAAGAGCTAACTTTTTCTATGTAAATTTATCTAATGAAACATGTTTGTTTGCACAATATGAAGATATTTGGTTATGGAACAAGAGGTTATGTCATGCAATTTTTGATAATTTAGTTAGGATTCATAAAATGAAAATAGTAAGAGGTTTTCCAAAACTAAAGAAACCAGACAATGCTATATGCAAAGAATATTAAATGGGAAAAATGACAAAGTCTAGTTTCAAGAGAAAAACATACTCATCTGATGATATTTTGAAATTGGCTCATACTAACTTATGTATGTAGAAGTTGCTAAAAGCCAACTTCATAGCTCACCAAGATCACCTGCATGCAAATAACCTGTCGAAGGGAAACCAAAGAAGGAAGAGGTGGAGCTTGGAAAAACTAAACAGATTGAGAGAGAAGATATTGCAAAAAAAGAAAAATGTATTGCTATATTATATGCCTTGAGAATGAGTTGAGAAATACAATGAGAGAGCCCGAATATAAAGGCCTCAAGGAAACTTGTAGAACAAGCTGGAAAGTGCTAGAAGATAAGGTTGACAACTGAGCATACGTCCACAAAAGGTGGAATATCCTCAATCAAGGTGAGGAGATAAGTATGACTTAGATAGGAACAAACTCTTGTGTTGTCAGCAACTCCTAGACTATAACTAATAAATAAATGCATTAGCCTAAGTAAACTTAAGTAAAAGAATAAATAATTAATAAATAATTATTTACTCTAACACCCCCCCTTAAGTGCAACTTAGGAAAATGCACTTAAGCTCACAATAGCTAAGATGAAATGTAGAATGGGTCCTGGTAATGCGGCCATGTTAGGTACCCATGTACAATGCAAAGAAATACAATCCAATCTTTGTAAACTACAGAAAAGGAGAAAACCCAATGAGAAAAACCCCTCTCCAAAAAGAGATAACTAAAAATCCAGTGAAAGACTGAAGAAGCCTCCAACTAGAGGAATGTCCCATAAAATAGGAACAAAGAGAAGATCATGAAGAACATCATTGAAGCATAAAGAAGCTGCAAACTCTATCAAAACAAATTTTTTGATTTAAAGAACCTCCACAAAAAATAGAAGGCACAAATCAAGTGTGTCTATATGGTAGATGATCCATCTCATCGAAATGCAAAGGTAGCCATCCACTGCAATCACCTAGTATATAAGATCAAATATTGAATACATAGCTCACACTATTGAACCATTGAACCAAGGAAGCATTAGAAGAACATAATAACCCCCCCTTAATGTAGATAGGGTGAGATGATAGGAAACTAAAAAAGTGGGCCAAAATCCTCTGCAGAAAGAACCAAGAATGACGAGAAAGTTGAAGAGGTAAAAACACCTATAAAGGCATGATCACTGACTCTTCATGGGGCTAATTTCATGGAAGGGACACTCACTTGACAAAGGAAGAGGGAACAAAAATGACAACAACTAACCCCCCCATGGTGCTTTATAAAATAGTGCAAGTACAACTGTCTCAAAACAATGTTCCTGAACCCAAAATGCAAGAGTGGAACTTTATCTCAATGTGTTTACATAAAGATGCTCACAAATGATAGCTACAATGATTAAAAAGGGAAAAAAGCTAATACAAAAGATAGTATAGCCCAAAACAAAAGATCCCATGCCATGAAAATAATCCTTGGTCCTGGAACACCCAAGATATCCACCATAGAGAAAAAGTTCCAAAAGTATGATAGAAAGAGCATGGGGTAGAATCTGAAGGAAATGACAACATTTCTAAAAATATGACAAAATTAGCTTTCCAAAAATATAACATTTTCAAAAAATAGAGATGGGACGAACAAGAAAAGCTTGCCAGAGTAAAAAATAGAACTTCAAAATTTGACTACAAAAACAAGCCACAAAACTACATCAAAACCAAAAAATACCTACACCAATTTATCTGTCTTAGAACCAGCTTTTTGGCACTTATTTCAGATCGGAAAAATACCTCCATATGCTCAAGTTATGGCCAAAAAATTGTAATTAGGTCAAAAAAAACTTTGGAGAGCTTGCAGTTGTGATGATGTAGTGTTGACATCATGATGATGTTAGCAAGTCACAACATTAAAATTGATGGCCTCAGCAAAAAAAGAGGCACATGGTAGGATGTTTTTTATGGTGCAAGTGATGTGGCAGGGGCTATGTGGTAGGATGTTGTTGTGGTGTGAGTGATGTGGTAGGGGCCACGTGACACCCACATACTATGCCAACTATAAAAAATGCCAACTGTGCAAGTACAAGTGGCAACGCGCCACAGGGGTGGTAGTGGCAGAGGAGCCTTGGCGGAGGTGGCCGTATGGGCAAAAGGGACTGGGGGCACCGCCGAGGGAGTGGCAGTCATGTAGCAGCTGTGTTATTAGTGGCAACGGTGCCTAGGTGGCATGCGGGCAACACCACAATGGCGCAATGGTGGCCGCTAGGTGGCCCTACAAATATTTAATTTTTTTTGCAATAAGTGCAAGAAAAATGCTTCTGTACGACCTCCCAGCTAAATTTTTTTGCCTCTTGGAGTGAATTTCTCCAGAATCAAATTTTTTTATATGGATCCTAACTATAATGAGCCTTTTGAACTTAATGGCAACATCCTTTTAGGCCTCAAGTGCTCCAAAAAAATTGCTCTTCCCCCCAATCAAAGAAAAATGCACAAACAAACTAGGGTTTGTGTCTTCAAATCACAGCTTAAAAAATCCTTCAGCCAAGAAGCAGTAGTGAGGCTCTGATACCATGTAGAAGTTGATGAAAGCCAACTTCATAGCTTGCCAAGATCACCTGCATGCAAATAACCTATCAAAGGAAAACCAAAGAAGGAAGAGGTGGAGCTTGGAAAAACTAAATGGACTGAGAGAGAAGATATTGCAAACAAAGAAAAATATATTGCTATACAATATGCCTTGAGAATGAGTTAAGAAATACAATGAGAGAGCCTAAATATAAAGGCTTCAAGGAAGCTTGTAGAACAAGCTAGAAAGTATGAGAAGATAAGGTTGACAACTGAGCATACATCCACAAAAGGTGGAATATCCTCGATCAAGGTGAGGAGATAAGTATGACTTAAATAGGAACAAAATCTTGTGTTGTTAGCAACTCCTAGACTACAACTAATAAATAAATACATTAACTTAAGTAAACTTAAGTAAAAGAATAAATAAATAATAAATAATTATTTACTTTAACACCCCCCCCTTAAGTGCAACTTAAGGAAATGCACTTAAGCTCACAATAGCTAAGATGAAATGCAGAATGGGTCCTGGCATTGAGGCCATGTTAGGTTGATAGAGGGCCACACCACTCTAACAACTCACAACCAAGAATGCAACGATATAGAGACCAAGAAAAAAAATACTTCACAAATAATTTTATTATACTTGAAAAATCCTTACAACACCCACAAGATGATATGACTTCTTCAACATAAGAGAAATCCTAAATAAGAGTCTTCACACCAAGAGCTTCACCAATAACTTCTACTTGAAGAGCTACACTTTTAGAGTTTTCACACCTTGAAGTCTTCACACCTTCTAGCTTCTATTTCTCAAACTTTATTAGAAATGCTCATATGCCTTGCTTAAATAGGCACTTACCACCCCATGCATGGCTTATCCACAACCTTCTAGAATTCCTCCTACACAATATCCACAACCTTCTAAAACTTCCATAACCTTCTAGAATTACAACTAAGCACCACCATGTGGCCCAATTAGAAAATTACATTTCCTTTATGGATCACAACAAATATTAAATGCAAGATTTAATAAACTTTCCAAAAGCTTCTAAGATGCCACCTACACACCTCGATTAATGTAATGACAACTTTTTTTAAAAAATTTTCTATTTATGCCACCTATGCACCTCGAAAATAAAAATCCTCTTTTCCTTTCTTTTCTCCTTTTTATTTTTTATTATTTCTCCTCTAATTTTCATCACTTTCTCTCTCCTCTAGATTTTTTTTTTTTTTTAATTTTTAATTTTAAATTTTACATTCAACATGTCTCCCCTTTATTTTGGATGCAAGATGCTCCTGCATCATAGGTACCCATGTACAATGCAAAGAAATGCAATGCAATCTCTATAAACTAGAGAAAAGGATAAAACCCAGTGGGAAAAACCCCTCTCCAAAAAGAGATAATTGAAAATTGAGTGAAGGACTAAAGAAGCCTCCAACTAGAGGAATGTCCCATAAAATAGGAACAAAGAGAAGATCATGAAGAACATCACTAAAGCATAAAGAAACCATAAACTTTGTCAAAAAGAAATTGCTGATCTAAAGAACCTCCACAAAAAATAGAAGGCACAAACCAATCGTGTCTATATGGTAGATGATCCATCTCATTGAAATGCATAGGTAGCTAGCCACTACAATCACCTAGTATATAGGATCAAATACTAAATACATAGCTCACACTATCGAACCATCAAACTAAGGAATAATTAGAACAACATAATAACCCCCCCTTAATGCAAACGGGGTGAGATGATAGGAAACTAAAAAAGTGGGCCAAAATCCTCTGCAAAAAGAACCAAGAACAACGAGAGAGTTGAAGAGGTACAAACACCTATAAAGGCATGATCACCGAATCTTCATGGGGCTAATGTCATGGAAGGAAGACTCACTTGAAAAAAGAAGAGGGCACAAAAACGGAAACAACTAACCCCCCCATGGTGTTTTATAAAATAATGCATGTACAACTGTCTCAAAACAATGTTCTTGAACCCAAAATGCAAGAGTGGCACTTTATCTTAGTGTGTTTACATAAAGATGCTTATAAATGATAGCTACAATGATCAAAAAGGAGAAAAAGCTAATACAAAAGATAGTATAACTCAAAACAAAAGATCCCATGCCATGAAAATGATCCTCGGACCTGGAACACTCAAGATATCCACCATAGAGAAGAAATGCCAAAAGCATGATAGAAAGAGCATAGGGAAAAATCTGAAGGAAATGACAATATTTATAAAAATGTGACAAAATCAACTTTCTAAAAATATAATGTTTTCAAAAAGTAGAGATGAGATGCACAAGAAAAGCTTGCCAGAGTCAAAAATAGAACTTCATACTTTGACTACAAACACGAGCCACAAAACTACATCAAAACCAAAAAATACCTACACCAATGTCTCCATTTCAAAACCAACTTTTCAACACTTCTTTCAGATCGTAAAATACCTCTATATGCTCAAGTTATGGCCAAAAAATGCAAGTAGGTCAAAAAGATCCTAGAGAACCTATAGGTGTGATGATGCAGTATTGATGTCAACAAGTCACTGCATTAAAATTGATAGCCACAAGGCTTTCACAACAAAAAAAGAGCCACATGAGCCACGTGGCAGTGCCGCATGGCAGTATGCTGATGTGGCACAGGTGACATGGTAGGGGCCACATAGCAGTTCCAACATAGCACTCATGCCATGTGGCACCTATGTATTGTGCCAACTATCAAAAATTCCAATTGTGCAGGTACACATGGTAGCAAGCCATAGGGGTGGCAGTGGTAGAGGTGGTCGCAGGGCTGGCATGGACTGGAGGCGCCGCCGGTGGGGTGGCAAGCCGATTGAGTGGTGGTGGCCGCATAGTGGCTATGTTATCGGTGATAGTAGTGCTTGGGTAGCATGTAGGTGGGGCGGCATTGGCACAATAGTGGCCACTGGGAAGCCCTACAAATATTTTTTAAAAATTGCAATAAATGCAAGAAAAATGCGTCCATACGGCCTCCTGGCTGAAATTTTTTTGCCTCTCAGAACAACTTTCTCCTAAATCATAATTTTTGATATGGATCCTAATTGTAACAGGCCTTTTGAACTCAATGGCAATGTCCATTTAGACCCAAAGCGCTAAAAAAAATTGCTCTTCCCTTCGATTGAAGAAAAATGCACAAACAAACTAGGGTTTGTGTCTCTGAATTGTGGCTTCAAAAATCCTTGAGCTAAGAAGTAGTAGGGAGGCTCTGATACCATGTAGAAGTTGATGAAATCCAACTTCATAGCTCACCAAGATCACCTGCATGAAAATAACCTATCGAAGGGAAACCAAAAAAGGAAGAGGTGGAGCTTGGAAAAACTAAACAGACTAAGAGAGAAGATATTGCAAACAAAGAAAAATGTATTGTTATACAATATGCCTTGAGAATGAGTTGATAAATACAATGAGAGAGCCCGAATATAAATGCCTCAAGAAAGCTTGTAGAACAAGTTGGAAAGTGCTAGAAGATAAGGTTGACAGCTAAGCATAACGTCCACAAAAGTTGGAATATCCTCAATCAAGGTGAGGAGATAAGTATGACTTAGATATGAAAAAACTCCCATGTTGTCAACAACTCCTAGACTGCAATTAATAAATAAATGCATTCACTTAAGTAAACTTAAGTAAAACAATAAATAATTAATAAATAATTATTTACTCTAACAATATGGACCCATTGGTGCTTAAAGCTATTGTGGAGACAAATAATTCATTATATTTTTTGATGACTATGTTGAAAACATATTGACATAGGTATGCAAATGTATTTCAATCATTGTTTTTTCATTGATGTCAAACTTGCTACTTGTTGGTAAGACAATTGCTTAGATGATTTGAGTACTATCATTTTTTTGATTGATGAAGAGGATTTGATCAAATGAGGTAACAATAACACCTAGAGGAAAGGTTGAATAATGATATGGAAAAGAGGAACAAAAATTAGTTAAGAAAATGATATTATAGTGCATTGATTATCTACTTAAGGTTGCAAAAGATGGATACATTGATTAAGTTAAGAAAAAAAAGTAAATTGAATTGAGTCTATCAAGCTTAATAATCTACACAGTAGGTGCCTAGCAAAGTTAGTGTAAGCCAAGCATAAAATTAGTTGAAGCTAAACAATGACAAATTTTAGTGTATGTCGAGTGATATAGTGTAAATTGACTAAAGTTTAGTTGATACCAAGCACCAATAAAATTTAGTTTGTGCTGAGTTATTTAATAGCGGATGTCAAGCAATTTAGTATGTGCCAAGCATCAGAAGTAAGTTAATGTTGAGTGTCAAAATTATGAGAAAGATCATGAATTTGATAAATCTGAGTTGACAAGTTTGATTTTTTGGATTGTGTGAACCGTGTGAATGATAAGCTTGATGAGCTGGTGGTACAAAATTTAAGATAAAACATTTTGAGGTGAATTCAAAGAGGATTGAAGGTGAAGTTTCTAGAAGTGAATAAAATGAAAAGATGGGTAGATTCATTGAATCCTACCTAACCATAAAATGGATGATAGAGAAAAAAAAAAGGTCTAAATTTTCTATTTATAGAGATTACTAGTCATAAGTAAAGGTTGTCATGTGTGAGAACCTAAGGAAGACAAGGAACCTAAGGTATTACTTCATTCAATGACCAAAGAGAAGAGACTACTATTGGAAAGCAAGGCAACAAGGCTTAAGGGTATGAATTCTTGAAGCGTGGACAAGATATCAAAGCTGAAATGTGTGAAATCCAACCATAATGGATGGCTGAAACAAATTTCTATAATCTAAAAAATGAGATGTAAATTGTTATTAGATCAAGCCTTATTGTCACTTTCTAATCATTGTATTAGTTTAGGGTAAATCCTCTGGATTAAGGTTGACCTAATAGTCATTGGTAAATCCTTTAATTGGGTGACATTCCAACTAAATAATCTAAAGTCCTCTAACAAGGTGATTAAAATCCTCTAACCAGGTCACATTTAATAGTGTGCATTGTAACCTTTAATAGGGTTGACCTTTCATAGGGCATCACTTTAGAAGAGTAAGAATTAGTAGCATGTTATTGGTGGTTTTTCCCAATTGGATTTCCAAGTAAAATCATTGTGTCAAATGTGTTATCAATTTGGTTATGTTTCATGATTACATGTCTTGAAAGTTAATTTGACAATAACCTACAAGTTTAAGTGAATGTATGACCTAATGGATGCATGCATGATGAATATGTTATATGGATATGGGTTCATTAAGTTGTGAAAGTTTTATTTGTACATTTGGACCTTAGATAATTGATTCACCCCCCCCCGGCCCTCATTTATTCTAAAGAAATCCAACAATTGGTATCAAAGCCATCTGCTTAAGAGGACTAGTTTGAAGGTACCAGATGCAAAAAGATCAAGATGTCACAAAGAGAGGTACCCAAGCTTAATAGAGATAACTTCCCTACATGGAAAATTTTGATGAAGATACACCTTGGAGGTCTTGGAGATCATGTACAATCTACCATCAACACAGAGCATGTTGATCCTACTAGAGCCCTAACTACTGAAGATCTAAAAAATAAGAAAGAACATAACTAGGAAATATTAGAGATTGCCTCTACCCCAAGTTATGTCGAGTTCAATGATATCAAGGGTTATGATTAGTGCAAAGAAAATGTGGGATGCTATTCACACTATTTATGGAGGAGACACAAATGTTCTAAGAGCCAAATCTGAAAGTCTTAGAGGTAAGTTCGATGATATGAGAATGCAAGAAGGTGAAAATGTTTCTCAATATTGCTCTAGGATAAAAGATGTTGTTAATGCAATAAGAGGAGCTACTGGTAAGATAGATGATGAGACTGTACTAAGAATTTTTTTGAGAATACTGCTACCCATTTATGCTATTAAAGTTTCTCCAATACAAGAACTGAGATGTATACCAACTTCTAATCTGACTCTTTAAAGTTTGGTAGGTAGGCTCACTACTTTTGAGCTATCTAATTTTGATAACTTCAAATCTGACAATGTTGAATCTTCTTTCAAAGCCAAGCTATCATTGAAGGAACCTAATGAGAAGAAGAAGAAAAAGGTAAAATATGTTTCCAGTGATAGTGATACATATGAGGAAGATGTAGAACAAATTGAAGCACTACTAGCAAGGAGATTTCATAGAGGTAAAGAAAAATTCAAGGGTATCAATTGTGATAACACTAATCCAGTAGTTATCTATTGTGATAACACTAGTGCTACCAAAGAATCTTTTTATGCACACAAAGACAAAACACGTTGCTATCAAGTATATTTAATTGAGAGAGCTAGTTCAAGACAAAGAAGTGAAATTGGAATATGTGAACACAAAAGACAAAATAGTTGACATATTCACTAAAGCTTTATCTAAGGATGCTCATGAATATCTTAGAGGTAAACTGGGGGTGATTCCCCTAGACAAAGCTACTTAAGCTACAGAGAAGCATTGCCAATTGTGTTGATCAGACTATCTTACACATCAATACAGTCAGTTCTACTTTAGGATTTTCCTAAGGTAGTAGTAAAGAAGAAGGACATAATAATAGATCAGTCATATGAAGATGAAAAATGAAAAATTTAGAACTAACATGAAAGTATCCACATGAAAAGATGCATGAGATAGAGATAATGTCTTTGGCATTGTTGTCAAAGAGGGAGAGAATATCAAAGAGGGAAAGCATGAATCTTATGGGAGAAAACATCCTAGAGGGAGAAATTATCGAAGTTACAATGAAGAAGGGGAAACCAATAGGGATAGATTATAAGGAGAAAGTGAAAGCTGGTAGAGACATGCTAAGTAAGAGAGTGATTACTTAGAGGGAGTTTATAAGATTTACTTGAGATGTTGCAAGAGATATCAATAAAAATGAGACTAAGGATAATAATGAAAATTTGATACATTGAGGGTGTTGCTCATGTATGTACAAATTTTGGATTGTATGATAACTTGAAGTATTCCTGAAATATTTAAGAGGTGCTACAATCAATGCCAACGAGGGAAATTATTGGAAACTATAATTGAAACAAATGTTATGTTGCATTGGTGTCAAATCTATTGATAAGACAATTTTCTATCTAACCTAAGTGTCATACATATTTGATTGATGAAGAGGATTCAAGAAGTTGTTCATAACAAAAGTATCTAGAGGATAGGTTGAGTTATAAAGAGGAAACTACAAATAGACATTTGATTAGTTGAACTTTGATGAGATATATTGATTGTTTAAATCATGTTGCAAGTGGAGAAGATAGTAATGTTCAAGTCTTCAAAGTGTGAGAAAAGTAGATCAAATGTATAGGCTTGACCAAGTAATAGAGTAGAAGACTAAATAATTTTGATAAACATGCCGAGTGATGTAGCTAGTGTCAATTGAGCCATAGTAAGTGCTGAGAAAATTTAGTGTTGACTGGGTTTTAGTATCAATTGAGTGAAAATGTATGTGCTCAGTAAGAAGTTTTATAGCGATTGAGTAACCCAATGATGCTGAAGTGTCAAAACTTAGTGTTGGTTGAGGAACAACATTTTAACTGCTTGCAAGGAATCATAAATTCTAGTTGACTAAGTTGATTTCTTAGAATATAAGCATGTTGAAGATAAGGATCAATGAGTTGGATTATTTAATTCTAGGAGAGGATTTGGTAAATGACCTAAAATATGAATTCCAAGAGAAGTTTCTAGAAAATAAGAGATTTATAGAATGGTAATCAGATTCATTGCATTTGAAGGATCGAATCGTGAACCCTAAGATCTATGATAGTGTTTAAGCAAAAAAATATTACAATTATCTATTTTTAAGGAGGTATAGAGGTGAAATTTATGTAATGGGTAGAGAGGTTGTGTGTGTGTGTGTGTGTGTGTGAAGGATTTCTTGAGAGTTAGAGTTGTTACTAATGTTGTTGACTAGCGAATCTAAGCAGAAGGCTTAATTGAGTTGAGAAGAAGTGAAGGGTGATTTCTTGAAGGGTTGCCAAGAAAATTAAAGATTGAGATGATAATGGAAGCCAAATAGTGAATTAGTACATGAGAGTTGAATAAAGACCTATACAGGCAAAGTGAATTTTACTTAACAGATCAAACCTACTATTACTTTCTAACCATTATGAACATTATTTGAAATCCTTTGATCAAGGTTGACCTAACAGTCATAGTGACTTAATAGTCTATGTAAATCCTTTAACAAGGTTTCTTCCTAATAGGGCTCACTTTAGAAGAGTGAAAATTGGTGGCTTATTGTTGGTGGTTTTTCCCAAATTGGGTCCCCCTATTGAATCCTAGTGTCAAACTTGTGTGGATGTTATTATGATGTTTTGGTGATTAATGATTACATTCTGCAAGTCTATTATTTATAAGAAAAGTGGATAGCTATCTAATGTTACTGATAGTTTATAGTAGAGACCTAGAAATGGAATGATAAGATTTGAAGTTGTTTAAGTATTTGTTTGTTCAATTGGTACATCTAGACCTTGGATAACTGATTCCCCCCAGCCTCAGTTATTCTAAATATTCTAAAAAAACCTCACCAAATGAATCTTCGTTTGAAACTTTGACTAAACTATCTAGAAATTGACATGTTGACATTAATGACAAACATTTTCATGAATGCAACAAATAAGTACTCAATCATCTCTTTGACATACTAACAAAATTTCCATACAACAACATCAAGCATTCATGCTTAACAATGTTCCCCTTTGGCATTGATGGAAACATAAGATGAAAAAGCATCAAAGTACCATGAATACTAAAATACATTTCTTCCTCATCTACCTTTACTCTCCCATTCATGCTTCCCACGAATGTAAACATACATCTCACTCTCATACAAGTTGTGAAGAGTTTTTCATGTTCTAATCATAACCATAAAATACATCTACCCCATTGGTCAAGAACCAATGCATATCACTCTCATGCATGAGAAGGTGTTTATCTACTCCATACATAGATATTAATAATCAATTTTTGTCATGCTTACTTCTCTCCTCTATTGACATCAATTCTAAAGGTGTCATTATGCCAATTCTTTAAGTTCAATCATCTCTAATCTAATCTACAAAAGATAAGTTTCCAAAGACACTGTTAAATACCATTACCAAGAGTCCTTAATGACTCAACTCAAACACATATACACCACCATAGGAGAAGCATCAAACATCTAGTCTAGACAAAAGAATACTACTTTGTTTCATAGTAGACTAATGGAATCTCTACATCGACTATTCTGAAGTAGGTTGGGGCATAACCCCAAGCATACCTCTCAAATACTAAAATATATCCTTACCCAAATGTTTTGTAAATACGTCTACTATCTACTCCATTATGCTAACATATTTCAATCTAATCTCTTTCATTGCTAGCTTTTCTCTCAAAAAGTGATACTTAATTGACATATTCTTTATCTTTGAGTGTAACACTATATTCTTTGACACACTAATTTTAGTTGTGTTATCACAATGTATGATAACAAGCTCAATAAACTCAATTTCAATATCCTTCAATATTGTCTTCATCCAAATTACATGATTATAATTATTTTTTGTTGCTACATATTCCACCTCTATTTTACTTTGTGAAATACAATATTGTTTCTTGCTTAGCCAATAAGCCAATCTTCCTCCCAATAAGAATGCTCCACCATTGGTTCTTTTTATGTCATCTACACTTCCTTCCTAATCAACATTAGTGTATGCACATAGTTTTAAATCATGTGATCTATCATACCATAACCCTAAAACTAGAGTTCATTTCAACTATCTGGAAATTGTTTTAACTACTGCAAGATGTGTCTCTCTAGGATCCACTTTAAATCTTGCCACAATTCCAACTACATGAGCTATATTAGGTCTTTAGTATGTGTCAAATACTGTAATCCTCTAATCATAGATCTATATCTAGTTTGTTTTGCACTAGGGTATTAATCTTTTCTTGATAACTTACATCTAGTCACCATAAATGTTGCAACATGTTTGCAAATTTTTAGTCCAAAATTTTTCAAAAAATCTCTAAGATAATTATCTTGTGATATGAAAATATTATCTTTATTTTGAATTATCTACAATTCCAAGAAGTATTTCATTTCACCAATCATATTTATCTCAAATTATTTCTTCATCTCTTCTAAAAATGTGTTGCTAGCTTTATCATTACCTCCAAAAATATTTTCATCCACAAATACTACAACAATAAGCAAACCACCTTCATTCTTTCTCAAATGCAAATTACTATTAGCATTGCCTTTCACAAATCCCAAACTAAACAAATATTTATCCAATCTTGCATACCAAGCTCTAGGTGCTTGTTTTAGTCCTTTTAATGCTTTCTTCAATTTGCAAACCATTTCATTTTGTTCTATCAAAGGAAATCCATCAGGTTGTTCAACATATGCCTCCTCTTCAAGTTCTCCATTCAAAAAAGCTAAATTAACATCCATTTGATAAAATTTGAAGTTCTTGTTGGTTGAATATTCCAAACACATTCTAACTTCCTCTAATCTAGAAATAGGTGCAAAGGTTTCTTCAAACTCAATTCCTTCTTGTTGTAAATAACCTTTACAAACTAGTCTTGCTTTATTTTTCACAACTTCACCTTGTTTATTTTTCTTGTTTCCAAATACCCACTAAGTTTCAATAGCATTCTTCTCTTTAGGTTTAGGAATCAATTCCTAAGTTTTGTTCTATTCAATTTGCTCTAATTACTTTTTCATATAATTTATTCAAAAATCACCTTTACAAGCTTCATAAAAATTCTTATGTTCAACTTGAGATGTTAAAAATAATTCCTCACTAACCTTATTTCTTGTCATAATTCCTTTGTTCATAATCCTAATGATTTGGTCCATAGGGTGATTCTTTACAATATTTATGTTAAGTGTTCCTTGCCGAACTCTGATTTCTACTCTTGGTTCTGATCTAGGTTCAGTTCTTGGCTCTTCTATCTATTCTTCTCTTTGAATTTTAGTCTACAAATCAATGTCATTTTCATAAAATAATTCCTTCTCAACATTATTGTTATTAGCTCTTTGATTAGCCTCTCTCCATCAAAATCATAATCAAGTATCCCATCTTGCATTTTATATTTTTCATCAACTCTCACATTAACACTTTC
The DNA here is from genome assembly GCA_028749045.1 of Cupressus sempervirens. Lineage (NCBI taxonomy): Eukaryota > Viridiplantae > Streptophyta > Pinopsida > Cupressales > Cupressaceae > Cupressus > Cupressus sempervirens. The sequence continues at coordinate 789,500,044 of CM053786.1, forward strand.
AACAACAATCTTCAATCTATGATTAAAACATCTATATGTTTTACTCTTAAATGAATATTCAATAAATATTCCTTCATCACTTCTAGAATCAAACCTCCCAATGTCATCATCTCTTTTAATATAACACTTACTTCCAAAGATTCTAATGTATTTTACAGAGGTGTACATCCAAATCAAAGTTCATAAGGTGTTTTACTAGTGCCTTGTTTAATCTAAACTCTGTTTATTATGTATACTGCGGTGTTCATTGATTCTCTCCAAAAGATATGTGATACATTATTCTAAAACATCATTTCTCTAGTTCCTTCAATTAATGATTTGTTCCTTCTTTCTATTATCCCATTTTGTTGTGGTGTCTTAGGGGCTAAAATATATCTCTTTATACCATTATCCTCACAAATATTGTTAAATTCATTTGAAATAAATTCTCCACCTTTATCTATTCTCAAAGCTTTAATCTTCAAACCAGATTCATTCTCAACTCTACTCTTAAATATCATGAATGTCTCAAAAGCTTCATATTCCTCTCTAACAAATGTTACCCACATAATTCTAGTAAATTCATCAATAAGAAGCATATACTAATTTTCACCACTAAAAGCTCTTGTTCTTATAGGGTCACTTAGATTTGTATGTAAAAACTTCAACTTCATTGAAGTAGTAAATAATTTTCTTGGAAATGAAAGTTTCTTCTACTTTTCCTACACACATTCTTTGTAAATCATATTAGAAGGTTTCACAATCTTAAGCGAATCTCTAATTGAAAATTTTGTATTGAAATTCACAATGTTATCAAAGTTAATACGAAAAAATATCTTATGCAATAACCAAATATTATCCACTTTAGCAACCAAACATGTCATCTCAATAGGATTTGACAGAAAAACATTTCATCTTATCTTTGATAATGCAAGTCTTCTTTGTAAACTACAACTGATATCCCTTTTCAAAAAGCAAGATATCCAACACTCAAAAGATCATGTTTCAATCCATACACAAAGTAAACATCCTTAGTTTTAGTCTTTCCATCAATAGTAATAGATCCTTTTCCTTTAATGTGAAATGTTGCATTATTTCTTAATCTAATTATTCCTTCATCAAAACTATTGAACTCAACAAATTTGTTAATATCTCCAATCATATGATAGAAACAACCACTATCTATAATCCAATCTAACTTTTTCTTCTCTCACTTCTTCTTTCCCAGGGCTTTCTTCCTTAATAGAAACAAATCCTCTCTCATCATCCCCATCATCACTATCATCTAGGAAATTTACAATCTTTAAATCAAGTTCATCATCCTCATTAACAAAGAAGCAATCTTTAGGTATTCTAGACTTGTAAGGCTCTAGGCTTGATCTTCTTTTCACTCTTAGGATATTTAGATGAATAATTACCAAGTTCCTTATATGTCCAACAAACAAGAATTTTGTTAACTTTAGGTTCTCTCTTCATAACCAAAGCAAGTCCTTCATCAATCTTCTTATCTTCTCCTTTCTTTGTTGCCTTATCTCTAGCATAATCTCCACTCATACTCACACTCCTTGTCAATGTAGGTTTTTCTCTCTCAATACAAATGGAAATCTCAACTCTAGGTAGTCCATCATTCTGTTTCATCTATAATTTAGATGCCTGCAAGAGTCTCTTTTGTAAATTTAGGTGTACAAGGAACAACTTATTTAATTATCTATGCCTTCTAATGATAAGAAGGTGTCAAGGTCTTAAAAATATTCTACACAATATCATATTCTATCTTAGTTCCACCACAAATAATTCCTACAAAAATCTTAGATATGCAACTAAAGTATCTACTTATAGTTTCACCTTCTTGCATTTTAGCACCTTAAAATATACATATCCAACTCTTCAATCTAGATTTCTTTTCATATTCATCACCTTCAAATATCTTTTGTGATGAAATCCAAATTTCATGTGCAAGTTTCAAAGTTTTTACCTCTACATATCTAGATTTTAGAAGAGTTGAAAATAATTCTTCTTTAGCAAGCATAGTTTGCGTGAATAGATCTTTAGTATCATGTTCACAGGATTCAAGCTTGTCTTCATCTATCACAACCTTCCTTTTCAATGTACCCAACCAAAATATCAAACCCATGCACATCAAATGAGTCTTCATCTTACCCTTCCATTTGGCATAATTTACTCCATCAAACTTTAGATTTTCTTTCCTAAAATAAGAAACCATGGATCTCCTTAAGCTGTTAAATTTTTTCTTCAAGGGCTAGATTCTCTAATACCAATTGTTCCAAAGTAAAGTCCACCAAGATAATTGAGAGGAGGGGGATTAAATCAGGAACGTGCTCAAAATAACTTTTAATAACTTTATTATATCTTAAACATGTAATCAAAAGATGTAACAACCATAGAAAGATAACCATGCACAATAACACAAGATATGTTAACTATGGGAACACTTGATCAAAGGGAAAACCCCAGTGAGAAGGATGTCCACAAGATTATGTACTAATATAAACTTTCCTAGTGAAAGAATGGACTCTATTAGGAGCCAACAAAATATAATCAACACATATGAGTCCCCATTAGGAGACTTTGAATCACTATTAGGAATCATGCCAACCCTTTTAGGAGTTGAAAAAAGGGTAATTAAACATAGTATTCAAATAGCCTAAGATTGTCTTCAGTAAAAAATGTTTAAGATAACATATCCAAGTTCTCGAACTAACTAAATAGACACTCCATTTCCAATATAGTTCCTTTGAATATCATAGTACATCATAAACATCAATCTCTACTATGATCAAACATAATTTGCATCCAAACCTCACATAAACATAACATATGATCTCACCGATCCAAATGCCATCCTTACAACCAAGGAAACAAACTTTCCTTTATATCAAGTCCTAAAAAAAGTATTGGGTCGGCCTCAAGGATGTCTCAATTTACAATTAATAGTATATGACTCCATTAATATATTTTAATACACGTTATTTTACAAATAACACTTCCCATAATTTTTTTAGGAATAGTTAGCTTCCTCAAAATGATATGTTGAATAATCTTCACAATTCCTCATAGGATGAACATTTGATTCTACCATGTTAACCATAGCTTCCTAAAAATTTCTTAAACCATAATCCAAGTGCGCTAAACAGATATAATGAAATTATTAGAAACATTTAACCAAAAATTCTCTCTGAGAACAATCTCCACAAAAATTTATGTAACTCATGAAAATATTCACAAATATTTCCATAAACATGGACAGAGCAACATGATAGGTTCATAAAAATATTTTTAAGTGCACATAACATAACTCACTAACCACCTCTACAAATCTTGCTGAAGTATCCAAAAAACTAATATATTGACATCAATGACAAAAAAAGTCATGAATGTAACACATAAGTACTCAATCATCTCTCTAACATAGTGACAAACTCCCCAATACAAAAACATCAAGAATTCATACTTAGAAATTCTTACCATCAAGAGTAATAGAACCTCATTTTTTTAATTAAATAAAGGATTTTATCACTAAATCTAACAACACCACCATCATACGTATCCAACTTCAAAAATTTGTTCTTATCTCCTATCATGTGATGTAAACATCCACTTTATATCACCCATTCATCCTTCTTTTAAACATGATTAATTAGGGATTTTTCTTCATTTAGATGAGTAGTGATTTCATCTTTACTAGAAATATATACAATATCATCTTCAGACTTCTCAAATTTATCATTAGTGACGCCTTCATTATTATGTTAATATTTTTATGATATTTATGCTAAAAATTTCTAGGCTTGTGCTTTGGTGTTCTCTTTGGACATATAGAGGAAAAATGACTAGTCTCGTTACAAGAAACATATTTCAAAGGTATTTTTCCTTTATACTTGTACTTTAGAAACTCTCTTTGTAATCAAGATTTCCAACTCTTCCATATCCCTTTCCTCTTCCTCCATCACTTCCAAATCCTTAGCATATCTAGATCCATACTTAGAAGAAGAATATTTTCAAGAAGTTTCATGACATTCATAATTTTTCTTACCCTTAGAAATAAGATCTTTAAATGCAAACTCTACCTTAGCCAAATTGTCACTATATCTAGTCATTTCAAAAGTAGATAACTCACTACACAATGAATCCTAGTTCAATTAATATATTATTTTTATTTCCTTAATTAAAAAAACTTTGTTATCTTAAGTAGGGATAAAGGATCTTAGTATCTTCAATAATATTTCATCTTCATCCATGGTTCCACGAACACATCTAATTTCACAAATAAAATATGTCACCTTTTGCATATAGGTACTAATATTTTCATCTTTGCCCATCCTCAAAAGTTCAAACTTTCCTTTTATGCTTTATGAATTTACTTGCTATACATAAGTGTCTCCTTTATGAAATGGTTCTCAATTCACCCATATGTCATGAGAAATCGATAATTTTATGACATAAGTGCATTTAGTATCTAATAATACATTGATAAGGCATTATATAATGCTTTAACAACTCATGTTATTTTTAGATTCCTTCTCATTAGCACTAACTTTAGATATAATAGTTCAAGATTTTTAATCATTCTTTGTAATTTTCCAATACTATGTTTCCATATAAATTAAACGAGTAATTATTCTTCCTTTCCATAAGGCATAGTTGATTTTATCAAACTTTTGATTTTCCTTCTTAAAATCTACCATCATAGATCTCCTCAAGTGGTGAAGATTACAAAAGTGGATCAAGATTTGATACTACTTGTCAAAATAAGTGGTTTTTGTTACACCAATAAATTAAAATTTTAATTCCTAATACAACCACTACACTTATAAAGTCCATAGGATGTGGTTAAACCATGCTAGAAACCCTTTAAGGGATGTTTGACTACATGTAGGATCTGTTAGCCCCAAATGATGATGCAACTAAGAATGTTATGAATGTATGTAAAAGAGTCATATCAGTTGTTATGTTGTAATTGATGTCAAGTCTTGGTTGATTATACATTATGCTAATTCAATAGTGTGCTATATCAGTTTTATTGATGAAGAGGATTTGATTGACAAAGAGGATTTGAAAAAAGTATGTTGAAGATAGAGTTCATAAGTATGGTATTCAATGGGCACTCGAATGAGTTGGACAATGATAATGTAATGTTGGTTTGATTGTTTTAAAATTATGTACTATTGTAGTGTAATGTGTTATACAAGGTACACTGCGTGACAAGGTTAAAGAAGGGAGCCAATGTACACCAAGTGATTATAATGTTAGCAAACTAGTTGGCTAAGAAAAGACAAAGTTCAATGTTACCTAAGCGAGTTTAATATTATCTAAGTGATAAATTACCCAACTAAAATGTTATGTTCATTGAGTAACAAAAAGACTTGAAGAAGTTTGTAAAGATAGAATCTAAAGCCAACTTTTGGTGCAAATAAATAAGGTTCTAAAAGTTCAAAGGCATGAGTTAAAGTTTGTTACAAGATCTATGACTGGAAAAATATAATTAATATTTGATGATGGAGATCAAAAAATGATAAGGATGAGCATAAAGTTCTATGAAAATTTCTATTTTCTAAGTGGTTCCATGCAATGAATATGAGATAGATGATTTTGATTAAGTGACAATAATTGGAAGAATATGGATGCATCGAGACTACTATTTAAGGAGTAGTTGAACAAATTTTTTTGTTGTTGATGTGGTTGATCATTGATAAAATTGTTTGAGGAAGAAGATCAAAGTGAAAATTTGTTGAAGGAAAGAAGAGCCAGCTGAACCGAGTTGAGAAAAGAGGAGATCAAAGAGATTAAAAAGAAAGATTGAAGATGTGAATCAACCAAGTAAAGAGATTAGATAGATAAGATCAAAATTAGAGCAATCAGAAAGGAGATTTGATTAAACAAGGTAGTGCTAAACCTAACAGATCAATTTATACTGTTACTTTCTTACTTGTTTATCTTTCCATAGATGTTGTAGTATGTTATCTTGTTGAATGCTTGGAATTTCTTTATGTTCCTAGCATACTAGTTTTATTACATACAAATATAAGTAGTTTTGATAAATGATAATATATCATGCATATATATCACTCTTGAAAACAATTTCATCTATCTTTCTTAGTTATTTTCTCATAAACATCCACACAGGTTTTTAGATGGTCAATAATACTTATAAAGAAGTTATATATGCATGTTATGCAAAGTAATTCAAGGCAATTTAAAATATATGTCATCAACTAATGACAAAGTATCCATTTGTTTTTCTTTATACTCACATGTGTATAGGTTATTTATTTTGTTGGTGTGTGAAGAACACACTCTACAATCACTCGAAGCAACATTGTAATAAAGTATGATAGTACTCAAGGAAGAGTCTCTACAAAAAAAGTGTTATATCATCAAGATATAAAGATAGAACCATGGGATCCACTATAGAAGTACCATTAGAAGGGGAACAATAAGATTTTTGAGAAACACATGGCCCATGATCACTAATAAAGTAATCTATGAAAAAAAAATGGGTTAAATAATTATTTAAATCTATCAAAAAGGTATCATAAAATGTAATTTTTGTTTTAGTATCATTATGTGTATAGATAAAATATAAAGAAACAAAGTAATTAACATGTAAAAATGTATTACCATTACCATTGTATAAGACTCTATCATTATAATGTCAAAGTAAAGTGCATCATAAAACAAACTATAATGAATAAGAATAATTCACATCATCATGGGAACAAGAATTATTATCATTATGCCTCCCATTAAAGAGATTATCAATATACTAAGATAGCCTCTATGTGAAAGAGAACATGAACCAACAAGAACATCCATTAGGAAAGATGATCAAGATAGTCACAATTAGGAGAACCCAAAATTAAATAAATAAATCTAGCATGATACATATAAATGATCCACTAACAAGATATATCATCATGTATGAGGGAAGTCACATGAGGCAGTATCCTTACAATACTTGTAAGTTTTATAATTATCAAATGTATATGAATGTAATGGTATAGAAAGAATAATAATATGATATTTAGGATCATAGAGTACTCAAAGGTAAAATGTCATGGAAGGAGAAAATAACATTGAAATAGATGACATTGTAGAGTCATATAGATTATTCCACTAGGCATTCAAGTTTTATTGCCATCAGAAGAATGGAATAATGAAGCATTATGACACATCACTTTAGTCCATATCTAATTATAAAAATAAGAATACACATGGAATGATATATCATTACATGATAAAACATTAACAACTCATGGTCTAATATCATATAAATGTTAATTCAAGATATTTATCACATCATATACATACATGTAAAAATTATGAAATATGTCTACCTAGGATTATTTATACATTGATTATGAAAATTAATATCCTACATGGAGTCAACATAGATATGCAATCATTACCTATATGTTATCACCATGAAATAAGTAAGAATAGTCATCATTAAAACATAGAGAAGAGTCCATGATAAAGATTAGATCTAATATGAGGTCATAAAAATCAATATAGATTATATGAAAAAATAAAAAAAATCCAATTCTAAATTTGAAGGGTGGAATGATAGGGATAAATATATTATGTGCTAATTAGAGCTTGTATCCTAATTAAGGTAGAATAAGGAACATATGGTTGGACCACAATCAAATATAAATTAAATTTAGGACAATACAAATTATTAGATCCAAAATAATAATAAAGAAGGAATAAGTCATAAGGTCAAATCCAAAGGGGTATAAGATAAAATGAGGTCATCATCTATTGTAAGGGAAAATTTGCACACACAAAAAACTAGCTATTAAATTAATTAAATTGAGTCAGGATAGTTCAAATAATAAAATACTAGATTAAATGAATGTAAATATGTAATTAGATAGAATCTAGAGGTAGGAACTCTATGCTCAATATGTTAGTAATTGATGTTATAGTGTTGGAATTTGAAGTTTTTCTAGGATGGTTATATGAAAACTAGTAAATTGATTCAACTCTACTCTAGCTCACTTATGCAAGTCTAAAATAGGCACCTATGAGTGTAAACTTGAACTTGAGGGATGTATCTATATTCACATGAATGATTTAAAAAAATAATGAATTTTGGAAGTCACTTGCATCATTTCTTTATATTTGAATGTTTACAAGGGCTAGAAAAGTTTGCAAACACCATTTGAGAATCTACTAAATAATGACCATAGTGATCTTTCTAATCAAACTCCTACTTGGGCTAATTCAAAGAATTCATAAAAAATATCAAGGCTAGTATGCAAGTATTCTCAAGTGGTGGGACTAGGGATTGTCATTTATTCCATTTACAATTTTGACATGTCCAATCTTCACAAGGTTCAACTTATTGTAGGTTTCTTGAGGATACCTTTCCTTGTCTAGATGAACATTTCTCCCTCTTAAAAGACATTTTCTCTCAAATGAAAAACAAATATCTTCTTATATTCTTCATTCATTCATGGATTACAATTTGACACTAACTTTCTATTGTATATCTTGGATATTCTCTAAATTATTTGCAACTTCTTAACTATTATGCGATCTTATTGAAAAATCAACTCAGTCAAAAAATCCCTTAGGATTTGTTCCATATACAACTTGAAATGTAAACTAACTTTTAATTTTTATCTAATTATAAGAGAATTCATCCCAAGAGATCATTAAATCCCATTGTTGAAGATTGTTCCAAACTGAACACCTTAATAAGGTTTCCCATGCTTATTGACCACCTCCATTTGACAATTAGTATTGACATGGCATGTTGAATTAAATTGCAATCTTCTATTCAACTTTTTCCATAAAACTCTTCAAAAGGTACTAAAGCATTCTAGTCTCTCTATCAATAGTCATGGTTTGTAGAAATGCAATTGCACAATTTCTCTAAAGAACAAATGGTCAACTGAAATTGCAATATTAGTATTGTCACAAGGTATGGAGTGGGCCATTTTAGAAAAATATCCCACCTCTAGACATATTGAACAATACTTACCTCTTTGAGTTTGTAGAAAACCCAAGACACAATGTATGGAGATATTAGTCCATAGTTCTCTTGAGCATTGGGAAAGTCATATCGAGCCTTGTGCTTTGATCTCATTTTTCTACTTGACACACCATATAACTAGTAACAAATCTATCTATATACCTCTCTTCATATTAGGAAAAATAAGTGCTCACTTACTATTTAAAATATTTTATCTCTTCCAAAGTGATCTCACAATCCATTTGAGTGTATCTCTCTCATGAGTTGTTCCCTCCTAGATCTAAAGACAATGCCAGAGTTGATTCTCTTTTAAATAAAAAAATCAAGCATTAAGTAGTCATAAGTAGATGGTTTTGATTGTTGAAAATTGTGAAGGTGTGACCCGAATTTGGATCATTTGTATATTTACTATCATTTCTTTAAAGCCAACCAACTCGTGACTCATTACAACCAATAAATAAACTCTTTTACTCAAAGCATTAACCACTACAATAGTTTTAAGGTAGAATAATGGAACACAAGATTCAACCCCAATCAAATATAAATTAAATGCTAGACAATAAAAACTATTAGTTCTAAAATCACAATAGAGAAGAAATAAATCACAAGGACAAACATCAAGGGGTATAAGATAAACTGAGGTCAACACCTATTGTAAAGGAAAGTTCACACATAGGAAAAAAACTAAGCTGGTCAATTGATTAACTTATTTAATTGATTTCATTGAGTTGGTATTGTTCAAATAATAAAATACTAACTTAAATGAATTTAAATTTGTAATTAGCTAGAATCTATAGGTGAAAACTCCATGTTCAATATATAAATAATTGATGCTATAGTGTTAGAAATTGAAGTTTTTTGAAGATGACTATATCAAAACCAATAAATTGATTCAAATCTACTTTGGTTCACCTACCATGGTCTAAAATAGGCCTCTATGAGAGTAGACTTGGACTTGAAGAAATTTCATGTATCTATATTCACGCGAATGATTTGAGAAAAATGACTTTTGGAAATCACTTGCATTTTTCCTTTATATTTGAATTTTTATAAGGGCTAGCAAAATTTACAAACACCATTTGATAATCTACTAAATCCAGAGTGTCGTGCTCTTGCTAATCAAGCTCGTAATTGGTCTAATTCAAAGACTTCATAAAAAGTATCAAGGATAATATGAAATTATTCAGTTGATATAGGATAATGTGTGCTACTGTAATGCTTAGGAAATGCTTCTATGATATTCTATAACAAAAATCTTCAATGAAACATATTATCCTTGATATTTTTAAACCTCAATCAATTAATGCCTTTAAATACAACAACATATCATATGACTAAATACAATCATCTATCAAGCCGATTTATAATAACTTTAAAAACAAGAGTTGGTAAGAATTATTTTTAACTTAAATTTTAAAAGTTTGAAGTTTAGATCGAGGACTGCATAAACAACTTGGACCAAGTACACACTCATAGATGTGAAATAATGTGTTCTAATCTAATGCTTTGGAAATGCTCCTATGGGATTCTATAACAAAACTGTTAAATTAGTCATATATTATCCTTGATATTCTGTAACTTGAATTAATGAATACCTTTAGATGCAACAACATATCATATGACCAAACAAAAACATGCATTCAGTAAATTCATAATGATTAGCGAAAAGAGAGTTAGCAAGAATTAATTTGACCTTAAATTTAGTTAAAAGTTTTAATTAAGGACTACATAAATGACTTAAAGCATATCTACAATCCTAGATTTGATATAAAAAATATGAATTGGTAATACAAAAAATGTAACCATTTTTGTTAAAAGAAACCGATCTACATCTTGAGAATAGCTCTCATTTCTTTCTCTCATATCTTTGACATATCTATCTTTTAAAACCTCATGCAAACATAAGCTGAACTTGTCAAACAATGTGCTAGATATAAAGAAACTCATTAGACTAACACTATAGAATTTCAAAAGACCAAAATAGGAGAAAAGGGATGATTATATAGTTTCCCACATTGCAACTCTATAGCCTTCAAATCTCTATGATTGCATCTATGTAAAATTTTGTACATAAAATCATCAATTTTGAAATATCGAGTTGGTTTTCTCCAATAGGAAACTTCATTTAGATTTGGTTGATGATTTAGAAATAGGCTTGGCACCAGGATATTGAAAACTAATAAGTAGTGAATGTCTTCCATAATGAGTCAAATTATGATATTTGTAATACAAAAAATGTAACCATTTTTGTTAAAAGAAACTGATCTACATCTTGAGAATACCTCTCATTTCTTTGTCCCATGTCTTTGACATATCTATCTTTTAAAACCTCATGCAAACATAAGCTAAACTTGTCAAACAATGTGCTAAATATAAACAAACTCATTATACTAACACTATAGAATTTCAAAAGACCAAAATAGGAGAAAAGGGATGATTATATAGTTTCCCACATTGCAAATCTATAGCCTTCAACTCTCTATGATTGTATCTATGTAAACTTTTGTACATAAAATCATCAATTTTGAAGTATTGAGTTGGTTTTCTCCAATAGGAAACTTCATTTAGATTTGGTTGATGATTTAGAAATAGGCTTGGTGCCAGGATATTGAAAAGTGATAAGTAGCGGATGTCTTCCATAATGAGTCAAATTATGATATTTCTATCTAGATTCAACAATTTAGTTTTTGAATCAAACTTGATGACCCATGTTTTATGAGTAATGATTCACTAAAACCTATCTCTTATGAAAATGAATGGTACACTTAGCACCCACCCATTATATCTATGTGATGTTCACAGAGGTGAAACATTCCATCTTCATGAGACAACTTAAAAATGTATTTTCTCCAATTCTAAGTCCTCTTAACTTACTACCTCATTCACAAAAACTTTTCTGGATGTTGTCTTATGAACTATTCTTTATAGATCCATTTTGGATCATCAATTGGTAAGAAGGATATATTTTCTACATCAAGTCAAATTATGATATTAATATTAGGATTCAATGTAGCTTTTGAGTCAATCTCATTGACCTATGATTCATCAATAATGGTTCACTTGAAACCATCTTGTATACAAATAAATAATATACTTAAAAGTTATCTCATCTAGATAATACTCACAAATGAACCATTAAGGTAACCCATCCTAATCATTCTCCAAATAGAAATAAAATAATGACATGAGATACATATAATGCTATATTATTTGTAAAAAAATTTGCACTAATAACATGTAAAACTTATGGAGTTTTAATGTCATATAAATTTAGCTTAACCTCATGCACATCATCGTTGATCTAGATATAACAAAAAGAACAAATTTACAAATTAAAGAGGTAAAAAAAATTAGAGCAAGAATAAAAATAATAAACTCTTTCATTATTTTATAAATGAATACAAATACGATATATAGACTTCTTCAAAGAAAAAAGTGGAGGAAAAACTAGAATAAAACTGGGAAAAATAAAACGCATGCCTTAGTTAGCTTAGTAATCAAGCAACTACATTTTTATCTAGATTAGCAACAATTATCCATAAAATTTGGATAAAATAAATTCATAAATCTAGGAATATAAAAGCAACAAGTTATGCTAACACCCCCCTTAAATCTAACTAAGGAGACAAAATCCTAAGGAAAGGAAAGAGGAAAGAGGGAAATCCTTGATTGATTAATAATATCCTTAAAAATAGTAATAAATATTAGTTCATAGACCATGTCATTATTATTCAACCATGCATTTTTCCTAACCAAAGTTGTTTGGCTTAGGAACATGTCCAAGGAGATTGGGTGGTAGGCTTTTCTCAAGAGAATGATTCTTTATCTCTTTTTCCCAAGATAAATAGTTCACTAAGGTCATCTTGATAATAGAAGGATGAAAATAATTACCAAAATACATGATTAAGTCCCTACAAATGGAACTTCATCTTAGTTCATGAATACACAAATTTCACTAAGAGAAACCCTTTGAGACAATTAAAATATCATTTTTTTTAGCTCTAATCTCCAATACTTGCAAAAGTAATTTTATTATTTCTAACAAATGTATGCTTTGATATAAAAAATTTTGCACTAATAGCATGCAAAATTCATACAGTTTTAATGTTATAAGAATTTAGCTTAACTTGCACATCACAATTGATATGGCTATAAAAGAGAAAAAATTGAGACAAGGAAAGATGGGTAAAGAAGCACCCCTCACCTACCCTCACTTAGAGTTACACACAAAAGACAAAAAATAGGATAAATCACAAGAAATTATAGAGGAATCAATGTAAAAATTATAGATACTCTTCATTCAACATGCCAAGCATAAGACCTACCTGGTTACAACTATATACAATAAAATTACAATCAACGAGCTTAAGAGATTAGGCCTTTAGAGCTAATTCTTTTTATTTTCTTTCTATCTAACTTCATTTTCATTTTCCTAATCCTATTTCTCTACTTTTATAGCTAGCAAGACTACAAGCCAGCCTATCAAGCAATTTATTACAAATTATATGTTATTCCCAAAAGTAGAGTTTAGTGATCTTTCAATTAAGGAAATTAACTTCCACGGGGACAAGGATAGGTCCTTACATGATCCAAGAAGAGGTTCCAAAGTGTGTGGAATTCCATGATGTCACACAAAACATTGTCAAATCCAAACCTACACATTACTCAAGCTGTCAAGAAATCAACACGTCTTGATCAAAGAGAAGGATAACTCTCGCAAATGATGGAATTAAGTTATGTGAGCTTAGATAAAGGATCCAAAATAGGTACACATTAAGAGAAAATATGAACAACAATGACCATTATTGAAACAAAAAATATGAACAATGAAAGGAAATATTTTTGGTTGATACAAGGTTTCCAAAGTACCCAAGATGCTCCTACATCAGACACCTAGGGTAAATAAAGAACGAATTTCCACCTTAGGAATCTCTAATTCTCTAAGAAGTAGCATAAATATCAAACTCAACATCTATGATCCAAGAACTATATTGAAACAATTTTTTCTATCATTGAACCAAGTACTCTTTATAATCTTTTCCTCTAGTGCTCTTATTAATTTTGGTATCCAAAATATTTTCAATCCCTTATATATTTTCTTAGGATAATCAAGATTTTTAACTATGTCCAAAATATTAACGACATGTGAAATATTCATAGCTTTAGGAATTTCAACTTCAAAAGCATTACCACTATCATGTTTCTTCAAGATTCTACAAGGTGCAAACTTCTTCATCTTTAGCTTACTGTATGTGCCAACTAGGATTTTTTTTTTTAGGTGTACCATTGCATCATCTCCAACCTAAAAATTCTTAGGTCTCCTCTTATTATCCTCTCTATCTCTATATCCTTGATTACTACCATGTAGATTACTTTTTACTTCTTCATGAAAATTCTTCATTAAGTACACAAATTCTTTAGCCTCAACATTTTTCTTCACTTTAGGATCCAATCTCCTCAATTCAGTAGTTCCTCTAGGATTCATGTCATTGATAATCTCGAAAGGGGTCTTCTTAGTACTTCTATTCATAGAATTATTATATGGAAACTCATCTTGTACAAAAATCTATTCTCAATTTGTAGGTCTATCTCTAATCAAACATCTCAAAAGGTTACCTAAACATTTGTTTCCAACTTCATTTTTTCCATCAATATGTCAATAAAATATAGAACTAAACCTCAAATCACTATTTAGCTTCCTCCAAAGTGTCCTCCAAAAATAACCAATGAACTTAGTATCTATGTCTAAAATAATAGTCTTAGGCAATCCATGAAGTCTCATAATCTCTCTAAAAAATAAATCTACTATGTGTACTGCATTTAATGCCTTCTTATAAGGTATGAGATGTGTCATTTCAGAAATATGTCAACTACCACAAAGAAAAAATCATTACCTCTCTGAGTTCTAGGTAATTCCATAACAAAATCCATACTAGTATCTTCCCAAGGTCCATAAGCAATAGGAAAAGGTGTGTACAAACCAACAAGCTAGTTACTTCCTTTAGCAACTTGGCATATTCTAAAACTCCTTACCATCTGAAAATCCTTATATATTGGTAGCCAAAAGTAGCTTTTATAAATCATCTTCACTATCTTATCAATCCCAAAATGTCCTACAAGTCTACCATTATGTTTCTCTTTAATGATATTCTCTGTCATAGATCCTCTAGGTATACACAACTAAACTCTCTTAAACATCATGTCTTTATGAAAGAAAAAATCAACTCACTTATTTTTTATTAGTCACAAGGTTCTTACAAGATTTTGAAGGTTCTACATAATTAGATTTAGTTTCATAAAGGTTCTTCAAATCCTCAAAACTAAGTACTTCAACTCTCATCTCTATCAACAAACTTCTTCTGTTGGTCTTAGATTGGTTTTGACAATTGAGTGTCAACACATGTAACCGATTTTCATATAAAAGCCGAGTACACTATATATGTCGAGCCACAGTATGTGTTGAGTGACTTCAGGTGTTGAGCATGATACAGGTGCCAAGTGATCTATATGTGCCGAGTCAAGATTGATGCCAAGCAAGCCAGAATGCTACATGTGCCGAGCAAGCCAGAATCATACATGTGTTGAGCACCAGTAATCCAACAAGTGCCAAGTAACACAGATTGGACATAGTTGTTTGTAATTGCACAAACACCTATCTAAACTATTTTTTGAGTTGACATAGAAGAATCTCAAAGGATATTAAGGATAAGAACGAATCTTTTATATTTCCTATGTAATCAACATGCAACCAATAAGAAAAATGGAGAAAGTATGCAACCAATAAAAAAAGTGAAAGGTATGAGTAGGAAATAAAGATTTAATATGGTTCATAGATTCATATCTATGTGCTAGAAAATGTGACCTACAAGAAGTATGGGTTAACAAATAAACATTAGCTAAAAACCTTGAAATTGCATCAAAGACTCATCAAAATGAAAATAACAAAATATCAACTAATGCTTGCTTGAGTTTTGCCACCCTAAGAAACCAACAAATCCAATCTTCTAGCCACCTCTACAGCTCAACAAAGGCACCCATGAGAGGTCTTTTTGATGTGTTAAGATGGGGGGATGTTTAATGTGCTCTCCCAAACACAACAATAAATGAATCTCTTGAGTGAGTGAGTGCAAGTGTGTATGCAAGTAAGATATGAATCTAGACTAAATGAGATGAATAACACCTCAAGAAATGGCTATGGAGAGAGCCATTCTTGAAGGCATTCAAGGATGAAGATGATATGTAATGAAAGAACTAACTAGATATGCAAACTATGATAAAAATGCAAGCTAAAATGAAGCTACAAATGCATGTAGACACTAGATTAACAATGCATGATGTAAACTAAATCAGCTACCAAATTGTTATTATGAACCTACAAAATCACTATGAGACTCTACCAATGCAAGCTCAAACTACCATGAAAGCTCAAACTATGAATGCAAACTCAAATCTCAAACCAACATGATAACAATGCAATAAAAATGAGATGCAAATGCTTGAGACAAGCCCTCTATTTATAGACTTGAGGGAGGGCTTGGTGAGGTAGCATCCAAGTAAGTGCCACATAAGGTGACATGCAAGCCATGCAAATGGTCAAGAATTCAAAATTTAGTCACACATGTGTGAGAAAACTTGAGAAGAAGAGTGGGAGACAAGAGTGTGTAGGCATGCCATCTCACACATGTGTGAGCACACTCTTAGGCTAATGAGGGGGATTAGGGAGATGATTAGGAATGATTAAGTGGGATTAGGCTCTTTGTTAGGTTTAAGATTAAATTAAGTGAAATTTAATTTAATCATGGGTTTAGAGGAATTAATGAGATGTGAGGATTTAAATAAATAAAATTTATTTTAAAGGGGGGAAAGATGGAGGATCATGTGTTAATTTAACACATTAGAGCTAGGAGTATTTAAATTAAATTTAAATACTTAGGAGAATGAACTTATTTAATTAATTAATATAATTAAATAAGTAGAGGAATGTGAACAATATAATTAATTAATTAATAATTAATTACAATGTCACAGAAAATATTAAAATTAATTAACATAGTGTTTAGAGACAATTTTCAGTGTCTACATTTTGCTTCTCTTTGATGTGATGTTAGAACAACATCATAACAAAGAAAAGAAAATATAGGTTTCCCCAGAGAAGGAAGGAGTCCTATGGCGACAACAGAGGAGGAGGGTGCCCCCTTGCAAAAATTGCACAAATAATAAATTTTTGGCAATTTTTGCGAAAAAGGTCGTAAGAAAGAAGGAAAAGAAGAAGAAAAAGGAAATAAATGACAACATTTGCATGACTTGCGGGTAAATAGGGGATAGATACGGCTCAGGGAAAAGCGAGGCTCAAACGGGGTCCACAGGGGTCCTATATAAGCCTCCGAGGGGCCCAAAGAAGGTCATTGTCACACTGCGAGTAGAGCACATAGAGCCGATATGGACCCCATTGATTGATTACAGCTTGGTGAGCGCATGTGAGAGTACCAGCGAGCAACCGAGATGGGCCCACCAGTAAGTCATCTGATCCTCTTTATGTTTTGGAAGGTTTGGCTAGACTAGGCACATTTATGAGGCCATAAATGCACCAAAAAAAGGTTCGAGCAAAGACAAAAGTCTCTACCTTGTCGTCTACGCAGACAACAAAGCGGGGATCTCAGTGTCTGCGGAGATGACTGGATACATCCTGTCGTCTGCATAGACGCCAAAAGAGGAAAGAGGGCTCGCGGAGACAACATGATCCAACTTTTCATTTGCGTGGATGACAAAGGGCTGCGGAGATGACAAAAAATACATTGTCATCTTCGCAGACGACAAAACATGGACAAACTAGCATCTGCGCCGATCAACGGCTCTGCGAATCAGTGTCTACGCAGATCAACGTCTCTATCGATCAGTGTCTACGCAGATTGGCATCTGCACCGAAAAAAGGCCACGCCAATTAGGGTAGAATAGGTGGAGGCCAGGGAAGATGCCCTATTGTAAGGACATCACAGGCTAGCAAAATTGACGCTTTACATGTCTATACTGCAGGAGAAGATGGTGGTGTTTAGGTCGAGGGAGCACTATCCTCCGACCATGATGATACAGAAGAGGCTGACGGATGTAGATTGGGGGCACGTGCAACTATGCAGGCTAGAGCACGTTCACGAGTGGCCATATCTGAGGGCCCCTCCAACGCAGCTATTGACTCTCATACAGCAAGGCACACACCCACTGGGAGTTTCCATCTTCTAACGGGGGAGACTACAGTCACACTCCTAGATGTGTGGCGGATCTTACGAGTATCGATCAGAGGTGCATACCCAAAGTATATTTTGGAGGGGTCAGATCAGTTTCTGAGGGAGTGCTTTGGTCGACGACAACAGAGACTACTCATCCAATGATCATGGTTTTCGTGGAGGGGTGCACTACAATAGAGGCTACCAAGGCTAGCAATATACCTAGCCTCACTGATATGGC
Organism: Cupressus sempervirens; assembly: GCA_028749045.1. Taxonomy (NCBI): domain Eukaryota; kingdom Viridiplantae; phylum Streptophyta; class Pinopsida; order Cupressales; family Cupressaceae; genus Cupressus; species Cupressus sempervirens. The sequence goes on from CM053786.1 coordinate 789,518,486, forward strand.
AGATGTTGCCAGATCACGCAGGGCACGGGTGGTTGATCAGGTGGGCACGAGTGTTGAGCACTCTGCTACAGGAGGAGGGAGCAGTCTACTGCTGGGGACAGACTATCCTGGTTGAGTTATATCATGATTTGTACATGTGTGCATATCGAACCCAGCGCACTATGGGAGCAGGACTGACGTTACTGATGGTCTGGTCATGGGAGCACGTTAGAGTCACACGGTCAATTACTCAGCGAGAGACCAAGTAGTCGGGGGAGCCAGATGCCTGCAGATACCAACCTCTTATCTAGTATACATTGACGGACTCTGTGGGATTTTGGCGTTAGTGTATAGATGAGATCATTATGTTCGAGTGGACTCCCTATGATGGGGTAGAGCAATGGGGGTAGACACTGGTAGCAGGTGGGGAGGATGACACGGAGGATCAAATGTACCTCCCATACATATAGATTGACTATTGGATCATTGGTTGATCTCTGTGTGTGATTATGTGCTATACGCCTTCTCGGGTGCGACGACAGTTTGGCAGGGTACAGGATACAATACCAGATAGATTATTATACCCTGTAGTGTCACAGGAGTATGGTTAGCTATGGGGACATGGAACCACTATACGATTAGCTTGAGCGTCCTAGATGGGGATGATAGCAGTGCCATGGGTGCATGGCCAGGATAGGGGAGACGTAGGTATGACACCAGCATACACACAGTGGTGGGCAGCCCACCAGCCAGTTAGGCTTACAGTGCCAGGGGCACCTCCACCAGCAGAGCAAGCATAGGGGGAGGGAGATGGAATGAGGGATGGTGGATAGGCAACTATGATGCCACCACCAGAATAGGGGGCACAAGAGGGACCGCACGTGCATAGAGTCCGAGCGAGTAGAGGGCTAGGGCCAACAGAAGCACAGGGGCCAGCACAGAGAGCACCCCAGGCATAGGTACAGGCACAGCCCCAGGCACTACCACAAGCACCTTTGCAAGCACCACCACAGGCACCGCCACAAGGACAAGTACAGGGAGAGGACCTAGACATGGTCAGGGTCGAGAGGGATAGCCTATGGATAGAGGTAGCTCGACTACAAGGGGTAGCATAGGTGCAACAGGCATGAGTTGTCAGCTTAGAGTAGGCCATGGGGGCCATACAGGTAGAGCTACAGGTGTAGAAGGCCAGAGGAGATAGCTTAGAGCAAGCCATGGGGGCCATACAGGCAGAGCTGCAAGTGCAGAGGGCCAGAGGAGACAGTGCACAGGAGGCCTTAGCGGCCCTACAAGCATGGGTGGATGAAGGGGAGTTTGCAGGGGTGAGCACCCATACAGAGGCGGGGATCGAGCAAATGCAGAGAGGCTCCGAGCAGAGGTAGCCGCCCTACAGGCCGAGTGGGCCACCCATCAGGTGCAGCTTGACGGATACCATAGGCAGCGGGATATAGCCATACAGATGGTACAACCTAGGGCAGCTGTCACAGTGATGCAGGAGGCCCTCACAGCTAGTCGAGCAGAGACACGGGCCATATGAGAGACAACCTATTATAGGTCACTTTATAGGGAGGTCGTGCCTGCTGACCAACATCGGCCAAATTTTGAGAGGGGAGCCAACTCATGGATCTCAGGTAGCAGAGCCAAATCAGAGCAGTCTATAGGACAACAGAGACCTCCTCAACGGGGGGTACAGGGGGGGTAGGGCCCTCACAGCCAGCCACCTGATTGTATAGGGTGATTAGTGTTTTTGACATATATGTGCAGATGCAGCTATTTTGATGATGCATTTGTACTACATGATTCTACATGATGTATATGGACTATACAGTCATTATTTTTTGAGATATATACATGACATGATTTGATGATTCTATGTGTATGGATGTATGTGATGCATATGTATGAATTTATAATGTGGATATGAACGTTTGTGATGCAGGGTGTGATGCTATGTGATGTTTCCTATGATGTATGCATATATATATGATGTCTAACATGTGTGTGATGCAAATTTATGAGATGTATGCAGGGATGCACTATATATATATATGTGAGATGATGTATATGCCCCTAGATGTGATGACTAAAGTGTATGCAATTAATGAACTAATGCAATCTGATAAAATGAACTAAAAAAGTCTAAGGAACACTAAATGAGATTAAGCAAATGAACACTAATGTAATGGAAAATGGATGAATGCAATAATGAGAAGTAATGCAACTTAATGGAAATGAACTAATAAATGAATATCTATCATAACAGTCACTCATAGAAACCCAGTAGCCTAGCATAGGAGGGGGGAAATAAATAGGACCTTGTCTCAAGCACGACTCGAATGAAACCCTAGACTACATGCATCCTAACTACATGATATCAAGAGATTTCGTTGTGTTTATATGGAGAGCACACCTTAAGTTGATTTTGCAAAATGAGTTTATGCATTATATGCTATAGAAGCATAAATGTCATGACTCTTTTGCATGGACTAGACATACAAAACCATAGAGACTATAGGACAATAGGTGCAGTTTGCATAGTCATGATGGATCAAATGTCATATATGCAATGGAGAGGTTTGGGCACACCCAAAGTCTTTTAGAGATCTTTGGTGGGACGTGTGCTAACCTGTTGCCCCCATTACGCAACGCATTAACATAACCTGAAACTGACACACATGAAGTAAAGCCTCAAAAACATATCATACCACAAAAACATGTGTAGTTAATGACATCTATTCTGATATGACCAAAAGATGGAAGATCAAGGTGCACCATAAAAGGCCATCACTAACACACAAATAAAATCAACCAAAAATAAACCTCATGACCAAGTAGTCATTTAGTCCACAGTTCCTGCCAAGAACCTTAGGTCTAGAAGTGAATGTCACAGTGTCACCTATAGGAAGGATTCATCCTACGAAAGTGTGTCAAGTTGAAATGTCAAATGATCATAAAATTGTTTGTTTTCGGCAAGGGCTGTGAAGCGAACAAGTTTCTTGAAGCATTAAGTCTCAAATGGTGATTTTGTGTAAGTCCAAGGGTGGTCACTGTTGTGAAAAACTTCAGTGTAATGGGATGACAATCGATCAACAGAAAATGTCTCACGAACTAGAGGTCTTTCAAAAGATGGAAGTGAAATGGAGCCTCACATACAAGAGGTCTTTTATTAGATGCATGAAATGCAAAAGGATAGATAAGACTTTGCACAAGGGAAGTGGGATGGTGGAATGGAATGAAGCGAAATGAGCCTTATAGACAATGGATGAATCCATACCTTTTTCAGGAACATTTTTCTACTTTTTAGGGCTTTTTTCAAGAACATTTTGTGAATTTTTTTTGGATTTTTGCGAGACTATCAATACTGTATAGGAACTATAAAGGCTCAAACATAGAACCACTTGAGATGCTGGATATTTACAGGCTCAGGGAGCGGATCTCCCTCTAGAGTAGCAATCTGATATGCCCTAGAACCATATTTGGTTGTAATGATAAATGGACGTAGCCAATTTGCCTCAAATTTTCCTTTCTTTTCACAGTTCTGGAGGTTCTTCATGTTATGTTGCAAAACTAAGTCACCCACTTCAAATTCTCGTGGCTTGACTTTCTTATGATACTGAAGCTGAAGGAAATTTTGATACACGCGGAGGTGGTTTAGGGCATTCAATCGTCTCTCATCAAGGAGTGCCAACTCTTGCAAGCGAGCAACTCGGTAGTCTTCTTCAGATATAAAATTCTTGAGAGAGATTCTGAGGGAAGGGAGCTCAATTTTGATGGGCAAGATGGCTTCAAAACCATAAACAAGAGAAAATGGGGTGGCTCTTGTGGGGGTACAGATGGAGGTACGGTAGGCCCAAAGTGTAGGAGCAATTTAGATGTGCCAATCACGGTCAGCTGCATCAACAGCTTTCTTTAGGATTTTCAAGATGGTTTTGTTGGTAGCTTCAGCTTGGCCATTACCTTGGGGGTAGTATCTGGTGGAAATTTTTTGGGTGATGTCAGATTTCCTACATAGTGTGGCAACCTCTTGATTTTTGAAAGGGGTTCCATTATCAGTCATGATATCTTGAGGTATATCAAAATGAAAAATAATGTAGTTCAGGATGAACTTTGAAATATATTTTTTGGTGATGTAGGTTAATGGAATAGCCTCGACCCACTTTGTGAAGTACTCAGTGGCGGCAATAATGTACTTATGGCCATTTGAGGAATTTGGGTATACTTGACCAACAAGATCGAATCCCCAGTGGGAAAAGGGCCATGGAATGATGGTGGGCTGAAGCTCTTGGGTGGGAGCATGTATCAAATCACCATGCTGCTGACATGGAACACATCTTTTCACAAACTAATATGCATCTACTTCCATAGTGGGCCAATAGTAACCTGTTCTAAGAAGCTTTTTTGCTAACATAAGGCCACTAGAGTGGGCACCACAAATCTCTTGGTAAACCTCTTCTAACATCGTTCAGGCTTCATCTAAATTGAGACATTGAAGGAGGGTTCCATCAAAGTGTTTTCAAAAAAGTGTATCACCTAGGATGGTATAGCAGGCAGTTCGACAGACGAAGGTTTTGCTTTGGTTTGGGGTGAGGGCTATGAGAATGGTTTTGTGACGTAAATAGGCAAAGATGTCAGTGTACCATGGAGACTCGGGACCAACAATCTCACATAGCAACTCTGAATCAGTTTGCTCATAAGCAGGAGTAAAAAGATTCTCAACGAGAAACTCACATTTAGGACTATATTCTGGCATGACAATCATAGAGGCAATAGTAGCCATGGCATCTTCTGCTTTATTATTAGCCCTTGGAATCTGCTGAAAAATAATCTCTGTAAATTGCTACTTAAGATCCTCAACTATTCTATGGTAGGGCAACAATTTCTCATCCTTGGTGTGGTATTCATCTATGACTTGTTTAATGACCAATTGTGAGTCTCCAAAGACAAGAATGTTTTTGATATTCCATCTGATAGCTTGACATAGTCCTATGACTAAACCTTCATACTTAGCTATATTGTTTGTGCAAGGGAATGATATTTTATAAGACTTTGGAATGAGGTCCCCTTGTGGTGTCACAAACAAAATTCCTGCCCCCGATCCCTTTTGTGTAAAGGATCCATCAAAAAACAATTTCCATGGTGTAGTAGGGGCTAGGGTCATAATTGTGTCATCTGGAAAATTGGCTACAATGGGATGGTTCCCTTGAAGAGGAGCTTCAGCAAGCTGATCTGCAATTACTTGTCCTTTAATGGCCTTACGATCCTTATAAACAATGTCAAATTCACTCAAAATTAAGACCCATTTTGTTGCTCGGCCAGTGAGGGCAGCTTTTGATAACAAATACTTGAGTGGATCTATCTTGGCAATGAGATATGTAGTATGATTTAGCATATAATGACGTAGTTTTTGCGTACAAAAGACTATAGCCAAACATGCTTTCAAAATAGCAGTGTAGTTTAACTTATAGCCAACTAGTGTTCGACTGAGGTAATATATGGCTTGCTCATTCCCCTTATCATCTAACTGTGCCAAAAGTGCTCCTAAGGCAATTGAAGTAGCTGAAATGTATAGAATCAATGGTTGTCCTGCAACTAGAGGTACTAAAACTGGACGATTAGCCAAATATGTCTTAATTTGTTCAAAGGATTTTTGGGATAGGCAATCCCATTGAAACTTGTTTCCCTTGTGAAGCAAATGCTGAAGTGGATGGACTTTATCTGCTAGTTGTGACACAAATCTCCTAATAGATTGTAACTTTCCTTGAAAACTGTGGAGTTGTTTCAATGTGGTAGGTGGAGGCATATCCATGATGGCCTTCACTTTTTCTAGATCTACTTCAATACCTCTTCTTGACACAATGTAGCCTAACAGTTTGCCTGATTTGACCCCAAATACACATTTCTTAGTATTAAGGCGTACTTTATATTTCTCCAACCTATCAAAAATAATGGTAAGGACATCAATGTGGGATTCTCTTGTCTTGGATTTTCCTAGAATATCATCAACATAGTCCTCCATTATGACATGTAGAAGATCATGGAATATGGTATTCATTGCGAGTTGATAAGTGGCACCAGTATTTTTCAAGCCAAAAGGCATGACTTGATAACAAAAGGTTCCCCATGGGGTGGTGAATGCCGTTTTATGTTGATCCACTTCTACAATTCTGATTTGGTTATAATTGGAAAACCCATCCATCAAAGACAACATCTCATGTCCAACAATCAAATCCACTATGATGTCTATGTTAGGAAGTGGAAAATCATCCTTAGGACATGCGAGATTTAAATCTCGAAAATCTAAACAAACACGGATGCCACCAAATGCTTTCCCTATAGGAACAATGTTGGAGAACCACTCAGGATAGTCAATAGGACGGATAAATTTTTCCTCTAACATTTTTTGTAACTCTGCTTTGACTAGGAGTGCTACCTTAGGGTGCATTTTGCACAACTTTTGCTTTACTGGTTTAATCTTGGGATCAACTATCAAATGATGTACAACCAAATCTGTATCTAAGCCAGGCATGTCTTTGTATGTCCATGCAAAATTGATTTTTCCTTTTTTTAAGAATTTAGTCATGGCTTTTTGTTCCTCAAGACCTAAGGTAGCAGCAATGTAGGTGATATGTGGACTATCCTCTATTCCCAAATTGACTGGAATTGTGTCCTCATTCAAAATAAGTGATTTTTTTGGTGGCAAGGATCTAAATGGCAAGTCAAGCTCTCCCTCTTTTGGCACCTCTAAGAGGTTTTCACCAAAATATGCATCCTTTATTTTATCTTTTTCTTCATCCAAAAGTGCCCCAGGGGGGTTTTCACTTTTGTTTTTCCATTTTTATTTTCTTTTTCACTTTTACGACTAAGAGAGTTGACTTGGCTACCAAAGTAGGCTTCCTCATTGTATTGGATCTCATGTTCGTATTCTCGGAGATTCTTAAGGCCAAAAAGTGCCATCACTACTTCATCAGACTTACAGATATTGAGAGCTGGTGGTGTATCTTGAAGGTCCTAGTCTATCATGTCGGGATTGGTGAGAGGTAGGTTAATGGATGAAAGGTCATCTATGGTAATGGCATGGACATAATTATCTAGGTCATCTTTAATGTATTGGAAAGGCACTTCAAAGAATTCCTCCTCTTCAGTCTCAGAATTAGGTTCAATCGTACAATAGTTGTCAGCAAAGGATACCTTGGGTTTAATGAATCCCAATCCCTATCCTTTAGGATAGCTATTAGCTTCTAAGGGTTGTCTAATTCCATCTTCTTTCAGTATGAGGCCAGTACCATGATATCCCATGTTTTCATTAATATGAGGTGACTTAACATATTTATCCTTAGGAAACTCCACAGGTTCATCTTTTCCATCATAATATAGCCAATCTAGGATATTATCTTCCATGTGCTCATCACTAAGTGAACCCCAATGCTCAAATGTTGTCTTGCTAACTTGCATGGTTTCCTTATTAGTAGAAGGTGACAATTGAGAAGGTTTTCCAAAGGAACGAGGGGAGAGTGGTAGTTATCCCACACACAAGGCATTTTCAAACTTATACTCTCCCATTCCTAAATCAGCAAAAGTGACCTTCTTTCCTGTGGCGTTAATTTTAGTATCTACAACCTTCTCTTTTCCCTTGTGGGAGCTTGAATCCTCATTAGCTAATTTTGATGCTGTTGCAGAAGGTGGTTCTGTTATGGTGAGATATTTAGGTACAACTTTGGCAAACTCACTTATTGGACAAAAATTCATTGGTGCACCTTCCAATCTTTTACAAAATTCAAAAGGAGTGGGATCCCCTGGGATTGTGATCTCTCTTCCTTGCTGGGGGAATTTCAAGCATTGATGATAGGTGTATGGGACCACCTTTGGTGTATGTATCCATGGTCTACCAAGCAAGATGTTATACGAAAAATCCAAGTCTAAGACATGGCATTCAGTATTTATGATGGCTGGTCCAAACTTTAGAGGCAACATGATGACTCCTTTTGATTCTCTTTCTCTTTCATCATATGCTTTTATTGTGATCTTTTTATTAACATCTATGAGATCCTCTAGTAGTCCCAAGAAATGAATCATTTTCAATGTACAAAGGTTCAAACCAGATCCATTGTCTATAAGGACTCTTTTAATCTTATGTCGCTTTTAATCTTATGTCGCTTTTAATCTTTAGTGTATGTATCCATGGTCTACCAAGCAAGATGTTATACGAAAAATCCAATTCTAAGACATGGAATTCAGTATTTATGATGGCTGGTCCAAACTTTAGAGGCAACATGATGACTCCTTTTGATTCTCTTTCTCTTTCATCATATGCTTTTATTGTGATCTTTTTATTAACATCTAGGAGATCCTCTAGTAGTCCCAAGAAATGAATCATTTTCAATGTACAAAGGTTCAAACCGGATCCATTGTCTATAAGGAATCTTTTAATCTTATGTCACTATATAAGGACTTCAATGTGGAGCGACAAATTATGGTGAGGATCAGGACCCTGGAAATCTTTATCTGTAAAGACAAGGTGTTGTTGAGAGGAAAGGTTTCCAATCATAGCAGTAAATTGGGAAGCATTAATATTTTCAGGAACACGAGACTCTAAAAGAGCTTCTCCAAGATCTCTTTATGGATGGGTGATGTGATAAGAAGCTCGAGAATGGAGATTTGTGCAGGAGTCTTACCTAGCTGGGACAACACATCATAGCGAGAAGCGGGCCTTTATGAGGTGGATGGCATAGCAGGTGCATGCAACATTTTTGGATTAGTGTTATTGGGAGTGGTAGCTTGCAAAGTGAGTCTCCCCTGTCGAGTGGTGGCATCACAATCAGCCGCTTGCAAGACAAGGGTATTCACATGAGCATCTACTTCTTCAATGTGACCACATAAGGAGTCAAACCCTGAGATGTGGTTAGTAGAATAATCATAAGGTAATGCATTTGATGTGGATGCTTGATTCACATTATTGGTATTGTTATTATCATTGTTGTGATCGGGAAATGGTTTTTGAAATATCTTCAATTTAGCATTTTTAGAAGTTGGACCTCCTTCTACTTCAATTTCCCTATCATCAACAAGATTTTGGATAAAAACTTTAAGCTTGATACATTTGTTGGTGTCATGTCCTTTGTTATGGTGGTATTTACAATATTCATTTTCCCTATACCACTTTGACTTTGGTTGATTTTCATCAAAAGGATGTGTGTTAGGAAATACCATCAAGTTGTGATCCACTAATTTTTAAAAGACAGACTCCAAAGGTTTATGAAAGTTAGTGAACTTTCTATTTCGATCATAGTCACGATTGTAGTTGTTGCGTGGAAAGAATTGTGTTTGATTTCTAGATTGTTGATTGCTTTGATTGTCATGATTTGAATTGTTGTTGTTTCAATTGCGGTAGTTGTTGTTGTTCCCTCCTTGAAGGTTTTTAACGTCAGTAACACCATCATGTGTAACACCCTTATTCTTGGACCAGAATTTGGGTTTTCTATTGTTGTTTGACTCATTGTTGGAGGATGATGAATTATAATGTTTGATGGTACCTTTTTTCAAAAGTCCATTTTCAATACTCTTACCCTTTTTGACTAAAGTGGAAAAGTCTTCGGGGCTAGCCATTTTCATGTGGAAGGACATTTCGGGTATCAAGTTCTTGATAAATATATCCACAAGATGGGAATCCTCAATTTTATATGGCATACGATTAGCAAGATGTCTCCACCTTTGTAGGAAGTTGGCAAAAGTTTCTCTGTTTCATTGTTTTGTGTTGTACAAGTCACTCAATGAGGCATGATGTTCAATGTTGTAAGAGTATTGTGCTATAAACTTGCTTGTCAAATCATTGAAAGAAGTAAAGGAGCTCTTAGGTAAATTCATTAACTACTCAAGTGCAGGGCCTCCAAGAATTCGTACAAAGAGTCTCTTAAGAAAGTCATCACTGTAGGCTACCTCTTGGCAAAAAATGGAAAATTCCTTGAGATGGGTGACGGAGCATGTCTCTCCCGTATACTTGTCAAATTTAGGTATTTCAAAACCGGTTGTAAATGGCACCATATTAATGGATTTATCAAATAGAAAAGGAAAAATTTCCTCAAAAGAGACATCCTTCACCCCTTTGTTGTTCATGTTAAGGACCAAATTTTGCAATTCTTAGAATTGTTGAGCCAAATCTTGATTAGGTTGCACTTGTAATTTTTGGGTGCTCACAAATCCATCTCCTAAATTGTGGAGAGTCCCAAATGTAGTATGAGGTGGTGGAGGCACTCCACTTTGGCCAATGTATTGATATGCAGTTGTTGGAATTGGCACGGATGTCTTTACCATAGTGGTTGGCACTTGTAAATAAGAAGAGTGCATTGGTTGTGTCGTAATTGCCATTGGTTGAGTAGGCACTTGTCCAATGCCTAAGCATCCCACAGTTGAAGTTGTCAAGGTAGATTGTTGAATGCTAGCATGTGTGGTAACATTGGGCATGGCACTAATGATCTATTGAATATTTTATGCACTCAATTGAAATGTAGGTTGTGTTGAAGTGCTAGATGTAGGCATAGCACTAGTTATCACCATGGTTTCTTTCCCTTTGCTAGAAGTCGGAGCTGCATTTGAAGTGGGCAACATGGGTGCACCACCTTTTGTAATTTGTCTAAACAAAGTGTTCTCATCAAAACTTAGGGGAACATTAACACCATCCTTGATCAAGTTTAGGAATATCTCAGTTTTTTTCGCCCTAATAGATTTTTCCATCATTTCCACATTGTAGGGGTCTGCAAGGAATGTCCTAACATCACTAGGTACATCATTAGGGTCAATAGGATCTTCATCTTGGTATATTTCTACATCATTAACCCCCAAAGTTGTGTTATGGAAGGGATCTTCTGGTTCTCATGTGGATGTTGAGTTAGGTATACGAAGGTTCGAACTAGAGGAAATTGTATTCCCTAATGAAGTTGTGAGTGGAGGAAAAGGATTCTCCATCTCTAATTGCCTCAATGATTCCCACAAACTTGACATGGGACTAAATGTGAACCTTCCTGATTATGTGTGTACCATACAAGAGTGATCAAGCCAATGGGTGGAAGATTGTGGAAGAAAAATACAATGAGGATAAGAGTTGTCAACCTTATGTGATCAAAGGGTCAACTACCCAGGTTTGAACAAAAGACCTTGGTTTAGCAAACAAAGATTGATTAGAGGATAGTAGTATCTTTCTCCTACCAAAGATAGCCAAGTGATCTTTTAGGCAAGATAGGACACCAAATTGATTGCTTACTATTTGGAGATAGACTTGTGATCTCAAATAAGTAAGTGTGATTAAGATAAATGTTTGCTTATAGATGAAAGGTCTAGTGTTGTATCATCAAAAAATGTTTTAAGGTTTAAGCTCTCTAGAAGAAAATTTGAAGGTGGAAGACTAGGAGTTTGGAAAGATGGAGGTAGATATGAAAAGATGAGAGGGTTGTGGTCACTAATGCGGCTATCTCAATCCTTGTTTACTGGAAATAAAAACCTTGGGTTCACTCCTGGGAAAATAGACCAATTTCGAAGTTTTCCATTGTATTCACTTCTATCATAACAGTCTTGTGTAGCTTCTTCTTTTTGAATGTCTTTGATAGTGTATCGGAATTGTTTGTCGTCATATGCTAGGTTCTTCCTTTCCTTGTAGACAGGTGGTTTGGACAATTTCACTTTCTTATGTTTGACTTGGTTGACTTTATCGGTCATGGCAGGAATAAAATAAGACCCAAATTTAGAGTGACTAAACTCAACCAATTTCAAAATGAAAACTACCAAAAGTAACCGTGAGTCAAGAAGACCTCACTTAACTTATCTCACTCAATGAAAGGTTACTTCACAATTTCACTCATTTTTTGAACTTGTTTGATGTTTTGGCTCTGGTTTTTGAATGTTTGAACAAGCACACTGAACATGCCAACAACCCTAACAAGGCTATCTCTAGGATGAACAAGGCTTATCTAGAGGGAGTTCTTGATATACACAGGGTATGTGAGGCCCAAATCTATAGATGAAAGGAAATACTGCCACACAACCAGGGGGAGACAGTAACCCAAATCTCCTCCTTCACTTCCCAAAGGTATAAAGTTCTTTGGAGCTTAGCCAAGAGTGACAATATTCCACTTCCAAGAGAGGTGTCTTTCGATTCACCTCCCAATTTTTATACTCCGTCAGAACACTGAAGTTAAGGTTGTCCCAAGGGGTGATGAAATCCCCAAGCAAAGCTCCTAAAAATAAAAACAAAACCACTTATTTATTGTGCACCCAAGATTGCCCAAAGGCGTGAGGGGAGAGAATACTTAAGTGGTCTTGGGGTTTAAAAGACACTTGTTCTTTCCCAATGAAGCTTTCAGTTTTCTATCTACTTGAAGGCACTCACGATTAAAACATGCAAGGTTCTTTTCAACTTGAAATAGCACCAACGTAAATGAAAACACGGGTTCGTCAACAAGAAAGTAAAGTGAGTGCGTGAAAGTAAAATGCTAAAAATAAAAATGCAAGAATAAAGTCAATTTACCTTAGGGCATTCAAGAGTGTATGACTTCATTTTAAGCACCAAACCCAAATGTGATCTAGCCTAGGCATACATGTCCATTTTAAGTACCAATTTCAAATATTGTCTAGCCTAGGCATACATGTCCATTATCCTTTAAAGAATTCAAGATTATGTGAATTCTTTTTAAGCACAAAATCCAAAGGTGTCTTCTACCCTAAACATTCATATCTTTTTTAAGCATCGAAGTCCAAATGTTGGCTAATCTAAACATTCATGTCCATTTTAAACACCAAAGTCCAAGTGTGGGCTAATCTAAACATTCATGCATTCAAATGAAAGTGTTTAATCCATACAAGTCCATTAGCCCTTAAGTTTTTAAGTGATAAAAATTACTACAAATCTCTTTTAGTGATTAAAATCACTATTGGTTTTAGTTTTTATGTTTTTAAGGTTACTTCTCTGCATGAAAACCATTAGTTAAAACCTACAAGTCAATCAGTTAGTGAAAATTATTATTAAAAATTGAACAATTCTGGTAAAATGTGGAGATGCCAAAATACAGGCGTAGACGCCAAAATGTGCAAATGACGAAACACACAGACGCCAAACTACGCAGATGACAATTTGAAAAGCAGAGATGCTAAAACTCGGAGACGCCAAACTTCGTAGATGATAAACTAACATTGCAAATGATAGAACAAAACTCAGAGACAATAGAACTAACCTCGGAGATGACAAAACAGACCTCAGAGACGATAGAACTAACCTCAGAGACGACAGAACTAACATTGGAGATTACAGAACTAACCTTGGAGACGACAAAATTGATCTCGGAGACGACAGAACTAAAATGCAGACAAAAAAACTAAATCGAAGATGATAGAACTTAAACGCAGACCATAGAACTTAAACGCAGATGACAGAATGGCTTAAATACAAGTATTGTTTGGAACTACTGCAGAGACGCTAGTCCACGGAGACGCTGATTTGCATAGACGCTGGTCTGCAAAGACGCTGATCTGCCCAGATGAAACTAGGGACGTGGGTCCCACCGGGCATGCCAAAATGTGTGCTAGAAAATGTGACCTATAAGAAGCATGAGTTAACAAACAAACATTAGCTAAAAACCTTGAAATTGTATCAAAGACTCATCAAAACGAAAATAACAAAATATCAACTAATGCTTGCTTGAGTTTTGCAACCCTAAGCAACCAACAAATCCAACCTTCCAGCCACCTCTACAGCTCAACAAAGGCACCCATGAGAGGCCTTGTTGGTGTGTTAAGATGGGGGGATGTTTGATGTGCTCTCCCAAACACAACAATAAATGAATCTCTTGAGTGAGTGAGTGCAAGTGTGTATGCAAGTAAGATATGAATCTAGACTAAATGAGATGAATAACACCTCAAGAAATGGCTATTGAGAGAGCTATTCTTGAAGGCATTCAAGGATGAAGATGATATGTAATGAAAGAACTAACTAGATATGAAAACTATGATAAAAATGCAAGCTAAAATGAAGCTACAAATGCATGTAGACACTAGATTAACAATGCATGATGTAAACTAAATCAACTACCAAATTGTTAGTATGAACTTACAAAATCACTATGAGACTACCAATGCAAGCTCAAACTACCATGAAAGCTCAAACTATGAATGCAAACTCAAATCTCAAACCAACATGATAACAATGTAATAAAAATGAGATGCAAATGCTTAAGAGAAGCCCTCTATTTATAGGCTTGAGGGAGGGCTTGGTGAGGTGGCATCCAAGTAAGTGCCACATAAGGTGACATGCAAGCCATGCAAATGGTCAAGAATTCAAAGTTTGCTCACACATGTGTGAGCAAATTTGAAAAGAAGAGTGGGAGACAAGAGTGTGTGGGCATGCCATCTCACACATGTGTGAGCACACTCTTAGCCTAATGAAGGGGATTAGGGAGATGATTAAGAATGATTAGGTGGGATTAGGCTTAAGAGGATGAAAATGATGGGTGTAGACTAGGCTTTAGGTTAGGTTTAAGATTAAATTAAGTGAAATTTAATTTAATCATGGGTTTAGAGAAATTAATGAGATGTGAAGATTTAAATAAATAAAATTTATTTTAAAATGGGGAAAAGATGGAGAATCATGTGTTAAATTAATTTAACACATTAGAGCTAGGAGTATTTCAATTAAATTTAAATACTTAGGGGAATAAACTTATTTAATTAATTAATATAATTAAATAAGTAGAGGAATGTGAACAATATAATTAATTAATTAATAATTAATTACAATGTCATGAAAAATATTAAAATTAATTAATATAGTGTTTAGGGATGATGTTAAGCATCTACAATACCTAATCCTAAGTCTACAAAATCCTTAAAAGGGGGACGAAACCCCATTATATGTGTGGTTGAGAGCAGAGTATGGATAAACTATAGCAAAATTCATAGGGAAGTGTGAAAAGACTTAGAGAAATAGATCAACATTGCATATTAAGTTAGTTAGAACAGAGCAAGGGCATCAAATGGATATCAGATCTCAGAAGATCAAGATTAGAGAGAGTAGATCAAGTGCCTGAATTCAGCAATCAAGGATTGTAAGCTATCAAGTTTATTAATCTAATACTCTCTAGCAATTGTATTAGAAAGAAAATCCTATGTTGATAGGTTAGCTTAACAGCTAAGTTGTAGAACCTTTGACAAGGTGATAAAATCCTTTAATAGGGTGACACTTCATGTAAAGTGTTTGTAAATCCTTTAAATAGGTCACTATTGATACAATGTAAAGCCTTTAATAGGGTAGGCCTTTAACAAGGCAGACCATCAGAAGTGGTGAAACATTATTGCTGCAGTGATATTTTGTGGGTATCATCCCCACCCCAGTTTTACCTTCTCATTTTGGAGGATTTCTGGGTTACCAAATTTGGTGTTATGTGTTTTGATTCATGTGTTTACTTTATGCTTAGCTGATATGTTTACATGCATGCAATTTATTTTCAGTTAAAATTTTTTAAGGTTAAAGTGTGATACTTCTGATTCACACAACCACCCCCCCCCCCCCCCCCCCCCCCCCACCCCGCCTCTCAGAAGTATTCTTCCCATTTGATTATTCCAACAATTGGTATTAGAGCAAGGTTATCACAAGGAGAAGCCTAACATCTTAGAGAAAAGATCTAAAGATGGAAGTATTCAAACTTGGGAAGATTATAGAGAATCAGGGGATTAATGTGTACCTCACTCTACACAACTTGGAGGAAGCTAGAGAAGAATTGAGAAAAACCTTGAAAAGAAGGAAGGATATAGCAATAACTAAAAATGACACACACTACAAGGAGATTGATACCACAAAAGTGTTTAGCAATGGAGATACTCAAGATTTTAATGCAACAATAGTAGAATTGATGGAGAAGAACAGAGCTCAAGCAGAAGAAATCAGAATACTCAAGCTTGAACAAGAATCACAAGCCATAATGCTTTGTGAAGTAACTGAACAGAAGAAAAGAGTCATTGAAGACAAGGTTATTCTAGAAGATGACAAGAGAAATCTTACCAATAGACTAGAGGAAAAGACGGTTGAGTTTGAAAGAATCTCAAACATGCAGCTAGACACCTTAAGTCAGGTGATGAATGCACATCATGAGATGAATATGAAGGATATTGAGATCTCTACACTAAAGATTCAAAATGAATTGAGAAGGGATAAGGTGATATTAGAGAGATTCAACAAATTAAGTGAAGCCATCAAGCACTTTGAAGAATTGCTAAAGTCACCAAGATCAAGCAATGACACTTCAGGACTTGGTTACACCAGCACTGAACAAGGAGAATCATCCAAGACTGCAGAAGAAAGGAGTAACAAAGGTAAGAACACTAAACCCACTTGTCATTTTTGTGGTAAAAAGGGACACACTACTAATGTATGTAGGAGCACGAATGCCCATCAACATGATAAGCCTAAGAATGCAAGCTATTGTACAAGTGCAAGAAGTAATGACATCAAGCACATGAATGCAAGAGAAGGACTAATAGAACACCAAAATTTGAAGGTCACTTCTACAATTGCAAGAATTATTGACATAGATTTTTTGAGTGTAGATCAAAGCCTATGTGGACACCAAATCAGCTAGCAGGAGCAAATCATGGTCATCACTGCAATTGGGACTATAACACCAGGTATAATTTTCATTACTGTCAGGAATATGGATACATTCCTGAAAACTGCATAAGGACACATTTTAGAGGGGACTATAATAGATAGTTAAGTCAAACCAAATGTTTTATTTGATTGAAGAAAATTCATATTAGCAGGAATTGCCCAACAAAGTCAAAGGCACCCAATTTAGAAGTCAACAAAGGAAAAGAGAAGGTGGATGTTGAACACATCAAAGGAAAAATGAACAAGACATGGAAGAAGAAAGATGAAGTTGGCACATCAAATGAAGGGATCACACCTCATCCAAGTAAGCACAAATATGTGTATGGGACCGATATACAAAGCTGCATCATGCATCAATCCCAAGACAAACAAGCACTGCAAAGAAGCAAACAACATGAAAAAAGATGCATAGTTAAAACTTAAAAATTTTGCAACTGTTGTCGAGCTATTCTTAGATGCCAAGTAAATGTCAATGCATGTTGAGTAGTTAGTTGTGACCGAGTTGATAGTTGATGCTGAGCTAATCTTCAATTGATGCCAAGTTAGGGAATTCCAATGGAAGCCAAGTTATGTTGAAATCTTCAAGAGTCGAGTGTACAGGTGTATATGCACTAAGCATTTAATGCTAGATTTTGAAAGAGTATAAGGTCAAATTTTTCATCATTTTTCATCATTCAAATGCAGAGAAAGAATGAGAAGAGTGAATAAGTGATTAGCAAACAACATTGATACTTTTGCACAAATTTTGATAGGATCAAGCACCATTTTCATCAATCTAAGGTATTCTTCAAGTGCCAAGTTGTACAATTATAAAGTTTGATATCTTTTAAAACCCTAGTTTTTTAATATGGCATCTAGTTCTAAAAACCCCAACGAAAAGGAAGGTTTCAAGGTTTAGTTAGTTAGCAATGAGGTTAAACAACCCAATTTTAGGCCAATTCCAGAGGTAGCCTATAAGAATGACCCTATTAGTGCACTCTCCATTATTCCACCCAAAGTCGTGATGGTGCAGGATGTGACAAAGTGTTACAATTTTAAGGTAGGAGCTATAGGAGACCTAGATATTTTTCAAGCATATGATAAACTGTGTGATAACAGAGTGTTGAAGGAAGAATTTCAAATAGTTGAGAAAAAGGGTTTAAACAATGCCCTAGTTTTCCCCATAGTTTTCAAAATAAAATGGATAAGAATTGTCCTAAGTAGAATACATAATGGTTGTTTATGGCTAGAAGGAAGACCTATCAAGATAACAAAGAGAATCATGCATAGGGTTACAGGTTTTCCAACCCTAGATCGATACAAGACCCTGCCAAGTAATTCCAAAGAAGCTATTGAAAAGAACACTGGGGCTAAATGAAATAAAAGGGGCATGACTATTGATACTATCACAAATCCCCTTCTAGATTTTGCAATGAGAGTGATATCTCATAAGTTCTATCAATCAAGTAGATTGAATAGTGTTCCTTGCATTGTTGTGGATGTGGCTTACAAACTTGTCAAGAAAGATCATACATATGATCTAGTAGAATTTTTATTATAGTAGATCATGGAGAATTTGGGAGCAATCAGAAGATCAAAAGGTGCTCAGTGTAAGTTTGGATCAGTCCTGGTCTACATATTTTCTATGTTTTGGAAGAATTTCCCTCTATTGGCAAAGTTAATTGGTAATCAAACAAGTTAGCTATTACTCAAATCAATGAGTACATTGAGAAAATGGGAGACAACTTGGAAGCTCAAATGACAAGTTACTTTGAGGATTTCAAGAACTCCATGAAACAAAGGCTTAGGATACCAGTTTCCTCAGTGGATTAGCACATCAATGATATTTAATTTTTAGTTGATATTGATCACACTTATATCCAAGTAGTAGTTCCAAGGGTTAGATGGCTAAGACCATTGAGATATGAGCTAGACATTGATGAAGCATCAATAGCAATCACAGCATTACTTGTAGAGGAAATTGATAAGACTGCCAAACCTTTTGGAACATATGATGTTGTGAAATTGAAAGTTGAAATGGAGTTGAAGACAACCTCTGTGATAAAGAGGAAAGATAAACTTATGAGGAAATAGAAGAAGAAATTTGGAGAAGGAATTGAAGGGGTTGCTGAAGAGGAATAAGAAGAAGAAGATGAGAGTGAAGAAGATGAACAGGGGCAAGGCCTACTGTAGAATACACAAGGCTTAGGTGAGGATGAAGAAAACAAAGAAGGTGCCAAGGAAGAAGAAGCCAAGGAAGCACCAGCTCAAGTTGAGCCCAAGAAGAGAAAGACCAAAGCTCAACCTACAACCCAACCTAAAGCAAAGAAGGTTACAAAGATAGACCAAGCCAAGCCAGCTATACCAATGACAAGAGCCACTACAAGAGCCTCAACTCAAAAGGAAAAGGAACAAGTCAAAGAGAAGAAGAAGGCTATTGAGCAGACTGGTGCAGTGCAAAAGAAACCAAGGAGGAAATATGTTGCACAACCAAAATTTGATGATGAGCAAAGAATAGAATTAGAAGACATCAGCCAATTTAGACTGGTAAGCAATGTTCCCAAGTCCAATGTTGATAAAATCTGTAATAATGTTAGAATGTAGATTTTTCTGAATTAAAAAGTATTGATTTCAATAAATTAACTAGAGAGGATCAAAATAAGGTAGAAGAATCAATATATGCCATGATGGCTGAATTCAAGAATACTCCACATTGACACAAGTGATGCCAGAATTGACTAGAGGTCAAATTGCTAAGGCGAATAAGAAACATGGGGGCAAGTTTGCACCAAAATATAGAGCCTTCTACATTTTGCAAAAAAAAATTGAAGAAGTTGTAAATAAATCCACAAGATTGTGGAAGTCAATATATAACATGACTACTGAAAAAGATGGAGAAGAAGAGGGATAGAAAACTGAAGAAGATGATAATGTAGATAAGGAAAAGGCTAGTGAGAAGGAGAAGATAGAGAAAAAAAAATGAGGAAAAGGAAGCAAAAAAAAGGAGAAGAAGAGAAGAGAGAAGAAGAGAAAGGAGAATGGAAGAAAAGGAAAAAGGAGAAGAGGAGGAGACACAAAAAGGAGATGAAATAGCAACAACTAATCAATAGTAGCAACAAGAAGAACAGAGTGTGCAAGACACACAATTGCCACATCCTAGCCCTCCACCTGTGATCATCACATCTATAGATACCATAACTGTGAAAGATGTTCTTGACAAATCTTGTCAGAACATCAATCCACTGACTACAGAGAATCTCAAAAATATCCTTGACCAATCCACTCAATAGGCTAAGTTGTGTACAAATCCAGTATTGATTAGTGTGGATGAGTTGCAAAAGGCAGTAGCTAACTCAATTAGAGATAAGGTGAATAAGAATCACCTTCTATCATCTCTACAACTACTAGTGCTCAACTTTTAATGCTTCCATTACCATTTCCAATAGTTGACACATAAAAGATACATCAACAAAGAAAGAAAATAGGATAGATTGATACATCTGATCCTATAGTACAAACTGAAGGTACACCCCAATTGATTATGATTGATCTAGGGAGATCAAATGAAGATAAGGACACACCAAAGGAAGAGGAGCAAGCCACCATACAAACATTGGTTAATCTACCAACTACTGGCACTCCTACACAAGTCCTTCAGAAGTTGAGTACTAATGCAATGCCATTTCAAATCTCTACACCAGGCTCAAGCTCTACTAAGGTTACAAGGGTACTTCACTATGGAGACCCTACATTAGATGAAGAAATAGTCATTCCAAGCTATGAGTCAAAGACAATGAATCTACAATAGATATATGAAGTGCAAGAGGCACTAGAAAAGAGGAAAATACAAGAGATACTCAGAAATGAGTATAAACATAACCAAGCATTACATAAAATTAAGGACATTTTGGATGCCTTCAACTTGTAAACACATGATGAAACCAAGCCCATATTGGAACAACTGATAGATATTGTAGAATATGTGACAAATGAAGACTAGGAAATCAATGTAAAACTCATGGAATGGTCTGAGAAGAAACTCCAAGGAAAATTCAATGAGAGAATCTCAAGAAATATAGCATTTTCACAAGTTGAATTGGTGAAGAAGATTGAAAAGACAAAGACTGTACTTGAGAATGTATTCTCATTGTACAAAAAGTTGTGTGACTTCTCATGTTTCACACAAGAGAAAAGCCAAAGGATACTAAGCTTGGAGAGAAATGTAAAGATTTCTAGCGTATAGCTACCGAATGATCTAGCTCAAAGTGAGAAGCATTTTGCTCAAACACTTCACACACAAAAAGAATTAGTTGTACTAATAGCAGAAGAGGCCAACATCAAGGCCAAACTAATGCAAATACAATCTTCCATTACCCCACATCTGGAAGTACTCCATAAAGAACAAGCCTATGTAAAGACTGTTCTAAAGAAAGATCCTAATCTTTCTACTTTAGATTGGTTTTGATAATTGAGTTTCAACACACTTAACCAATTTTCATATAAAAGTCAAGTACACTATATATGCTAAGCCACAGTATGTGTCAAGCTAGAATTCCAATAGGTACTGAGTGACTTCAGGTGTCGAGCATGATACAGGTGTCGAGTGATCTATATGTGTTTAGTCACAATTGATGTTGAGCAAGCCAGAATGCTACATGTTCCAAGAAAGCCATAATCATACATGTGTTGAGCACCAGTAATCCAACAAGTGTCGAGTAACACATATTGGACATAGTTGTTTGTAATTGCACAAACACCTATGTAAAATATTTTTTGAGCTGACATAGAAGAATCTCAAATGATATTAAAGATAAGAACAAATCTTTTATATTTCCTATGCAATCAACATGCAACCAATAAGAAAAATGGAGAAGGCATGCAACCAATAAGAAAAGTGCAAGGTATGAGTAGGAAATAAATATTTAATATGGATCATAGATTCATACCTAACCCTAAGTCTTTGAAATCCTTAAAAGGAGGACAAAACCCCATTGTATGCATGGTTGAGAGCAAAATATGGGTAAACTATAGCAAAATTCAGAGGGAAGTGTGAAAAGACTTAGAGAAACAAATCAGCATTACATATTCAGTTAATCAGAATAGAGAAAGGGCATCGAATAGATATCAAATCTCAGAGGATCAAGATCAAAGAGAGTAGATCAAGTGCCTGAATTCAGCAATCAAGGATTGTAAGCTATCAAGTTTATTAATCTAATACTCGCTAGCAATTGTATTAGAAAGAAAATCCTATGTTGATAGGTTAGCTTAACAACTAGGTTGTAGAACCTTTAACAAGGTGATAAAATCCTTTAATAGGATGACACTTCATGTAAAGTGTTTGTAAATCCTTTAAACAGGTCACTATTGATACAATGTAAAGCCTTTAAAAGGGCAGGCTTTTAACAGGGCAGACCATCAGAAGTGGTCAAATATTATTACTATAGTGATATTTTGTGGGTATCATCCCCACCCCAGTTTTACCTTCTCATTTTGGAGGGTTTTTGGGTTACCAAATTTGGTGTTATGTGTTTTGATGCATGTGTTTACTTTATGCTTCACTGATATGTTTACATGCATGCAATTTATTTTCAGTTAAAATTTTTTAAGGTTAAAGTTTGATACATCTGATTCACCCCCTGTCTCAGAAGTATTCTTCCCATTTGATTATTCCAACATCTTCTTCTTCTCAGTGCATCTACTACCTTATTAGATTATCCACTCTTATGTTTCAATGCAAAATAATAGTTATGAAAAAACACAACCCACTCCATATGTCTCTAATTCAACTTATTTTGACTTCCCAAATACTGTAAGGCTTTATGATCAGTGTATAAGACAAACTCTCTAGGCATCAAATATTGTCTCAATTTCTTCAAAGCTTGAATAATTGAATAAAATTCTTGATCATAGAATTAATATTTTCTTTTATCATCATTCAATTTCTCACTATAGAAAGCTATAGACTTACCTTCTTGACTCAAAATATTTCCAATGGCATTACAACAAGCATTACAATCAACTTGAAAAACTTTATTAAAATCAGGCAAAGCAATAATAGGTAATTCTGCAACCTTTTTCTTCAATGTTTCATAACTTTAATTTTCTCCATTTGTCCACTTAAAAACCTTTTTATCCCCTCTCATAGTCTCTATTATAGCATTTAAAATTGAACTAAAATTTTTGATGAACTTTCTGTAGAAACTTTTCAGTCCATGAAATGGTCTAACTTCTCTAGCATTTTTAGGTATAGGCCAATCAAGATTAGCTTTTACCTTCTCAAGATCCATCTATCACCCATAAATAGAAATCACAAAACCTAGATACACAAGCTCCTCTTTCAAAAAAGAGTATTTCTTTGGATTTATCAACAACTTCTCCTATTTCAACTACTACAAAACTTGTCTAATATGCTCAAGGTGTTCTACTTTAGTCTTACTATATATTTGTATGTAATCAAGATATACAATCACAAACTTACACATGAATTGCTTCAGAACTTCATACATCGGCCTCATAAAAGTACTAGGTGATTTAATTAAATCAAAAGGCATAATAATCATCTTCAAAGTAGTATTCCATTCATCACTTTCTCTTATTCTAATATGATGATAACCACTTTTCAAATCAATTTTTCTAAAATATTTTTCTCCCCTCAATCTATCCATAATGTTGTCCATCCTAGGAAAAGGAAACCTTTACTTCACTATTATTTTGTTTATTGTTGTATAATATGTGCACATCCTCCATTCTTTTTAGGTGATAATACAATAGGTACTGCACAAGGACTCAAACTTTCTCTAATCAAACCTTTCTCAATAAATTCTTGTACTTATTTATTCAATTCTTCATTCTATGTAAGCATAAGTCTATGTGGTACATTATTAGGAAAACTATCTCTAGTATCAAATCCATCCAATGACTTATACTTATCATAAAGGGTAATCCATCAAGAATATTATTTGAAATAATATCTTGAAATTCAGACAACAAATATATCGCCTTAGGTACATTTTCAAGTTCATCTTGTTTCTCAGTGTTTCTAGGAATCAAAACAAAGAGAACATTATGTTTCTTCATATCTTTCACAAACTGATTTCCTTCAACCAAAAAAACTCTCACAAAAGTACACTAACTTTCCTCAAATTTCTCAACCAAAGGCAACGATACATGTTTCTTTCCATTAGCCCAAATACTATACTGATTCAATATACCATCATGTGAAGCTTTCCTATCGTACTAACAAGGTCTTCCCAAAAGTATATAAAAAAATCCATAGGCATGATCTCACACAAAAACTCATTAAAGTAATTCCCAATCTTAAATTTCACAAGGCACTATTTACTTGCCTACAATTTACATTCATCCTTTATCCAAGAAATGTGATAAGGGTTAGGATAATACAAACTCTACAATTTCAACTTAGTTAACGATTCCTCAAATGTTAAATTCTTAGAACTACCACTATCAATAATCACTTTGTAACATTTATCTTCAATATTATATCTAGTCTTAAAGAGACTTTTTCTCAAAATAGGTTCATTATCCAACTACTCATTCCGCAAAGTTCTTTTCATCATCAAGTTCTCTCCTTTCTCAAGCTCATTAGGCCCATCAATAGTTTCTTCTTGAAACAAAGAATTCTTATTACCACTTCCTACTTTTTACTAGAAAATGTACATTCAAAGGCTCTATATCCTTCTTCACCACACTTTTAAAAAGTATCTTTAACCTAAGATATATAACATCTCTTTCCTTTATTATTATTCCTAAAAAAATTGGTATAATTACCTCTAGTGTAGTTACCTCTTCCTCTACTTCCACTATCTTCTTTCTATTCAAATTTAACCTTGCCATTATATATGCTATCAGATCTATTACTCTCTCCATAGGATTGAATGCAAGGCTAGAAGGCAAAAATAATCAGGTCATATCACCTAACAACTTCCCAAGAGCACACATGGATACAAACACATATCCCACAACAAGAACAACTCAATTCATGAACATGTTTACTAATTAATGATGATACAAATTGCATGATAAAACATATATTCAAATATCCAATATGCCTAGCTATGAGGCCTTTAGGGTTGCAAAAAAAATAATGAATAACAACATCAAAGCATGAAGTTCTCAATCTGGATACTTTCTTCTCTGGGATTTCTTTCTTTCTACCTAGAACATACTTTCCTACATCTAATCCAAGTCCTTATATATAGCCAGCAAGACCATAAGTCATCTTATCAGGCATTAATTACAATATAGGTCTTGTGTTGGAGGAGTGAACCATAACCCAAGCAATGGGTATCAATCGTTCACGCGCAATTAAGGATAGGTCTTCACATGTGTAAGGAGTTGGCTCCTGACTGTGCAAGATGCCATGTTATTATAGGAAACCAAAATGAAAGAAATAACACACCATACTAGATGAAATCACAAGAAATATAGGCCAAAGAAATTGACATGGAACTTGAAGCATGAGGCACATAAACTTATGTGCTCTTAGTGTAAGAATCCAAAATAGTTCCTCAAAAAGATACCAACTATGCACAACTTGAAACTACAAGAAACAATGAAACTTTGTGAATAACAAGCATATACAAAAAATGGAGGAATATTTTTGGTTGATACAAGATTCCTCACTGATCCAAGATGCTCCTACATCAAGAACTTCCTCTACTTCATTGAAATTTTCCACCTCTTGCTCTCTATCTACTCTCTTTTTTCTTTGCTAAATTTTCTTTAGCTCTCAAGGCATGCAAGTATGTTTCTTCAACACTCTCTATCTTTAAAAATCTAATTTCATCTTGTATAGAAGTCCTCAAAAAATTCAACTATCTAGAAATTTTCTCAACCTTATCATTAATATGTCTCGATCTAATGTCTAACTTATAGAATTTTTCAGTATAATCTTTCACAGTCATATCTTTTTGTCTCATTTTTTTAATTCTTTTCAACAAATTAACTTGATAATCAACAATAAGGAATTTCTTTATCAACTTACCAACTATATCTTCCCAAGTCTTAGTCTTTTCTTTTCCTCTTCTTTTTCTATCAATTTGCAAGTGTTCCCACCAAAAAGATTCATGTCCTTTCAACTTTGTAGCTACTATCCTCACCTTCTTATCCTCAGGGATGCTTTCATAATCAAAATATTTCTAATGTAGGAGCATCAAGCTTGGATTTTGTGGACCTATGGTTTGAGCATTTGGGGATGTGTTCAAGACATATTGGGTAACTTTATCCTAAGTGTGCATAGAGTTTGGAGTTATCATCTTGAAGTTAGAGTCATTTTGGTGACTACTAGTTGCATGTTCCTAATTTACTAGAAGACTTTGGAGATTGTTTCTATAAACTTCAATCTAAGGGATTTGGCTTGTGCGCTCTTGGATTTTTATCATTGTATGGCATGTAGAACTTGTCTAAGTGCATGTATTTTTATTTGGTCTTTTGAGTTAATTATGCATTGTAAATTTGGGGCTCATCATAAGTATTTAGTTATTTCATGTATTTAATATCTATTGCAAGCTATCTTGTGGCTTGAGGGTGTATCTAATATGAGTGTTCATTTAATGTAAGAGTTTCTAGGCTGACTTGTGGCTTTGTTTAGTATAAATAGAGGATCTTGTGGAGTCTTAAGTCAAGGGATATTATTTAGTTTATCATGGAGTAGCTAAGAGGAGAAAAATTTGTTAGTAGAGCTAGTAGTTGTGGCTTGGAAAAATAAGAAGGTTGCTTGGTGGCTTACGAGCACAAGTTTAGATTCTTCTTGGGGTTTTCCACCAAATTGTGAATCTCAGCTAGATAGGGTTTTCCTCAAGTTTAGATTCTTCTTGGGGTTTACCATCAAAAGTAGGAATAACCACAAAGGTAGTAAAGATGGTTTTGTTTAAAACAATAACAGATAAAGTGATAGAACCTTGAGGTTGGTAAAATAACCATTACAAATTTGAATCCAAACATGATTTGAATCATAAGTATCTCTATGAAACCCTTTATTAAAAAGATTTTATTTGGTGATAACATTCACAACATAGGAAGGATCAACCAAAGTATCACGAGAAGGAATATGAGCCACTCTAGAAATAATATAAAGAGGACCATTAGGGTCCTTAAACATATCAGACTGACTAAAGCTAATAATAAGTGGTGTTTGTTGAGGATCATGTGGAGAAGAAATCAGAGGTTGAGACTCTAACTCAACATGATTCCCTTCTTTTATCTTCCCATCATAATAAATATGGAAATAAGAAGAAGAAGGTTGATTAATGACATTCACTAAGTGTAAAGGAAAAGAATTAGTGTAAATATGCAAATTCTAATTAGGCAGCGCAATATCATGAAATGCACCCATGATTCTACAACTTTTCCTAACAAGAATGTTATAGGTAGGGCTCCATGTTATTAGGTTCATAAAAAGGGAGATCACAAAAGGAAACCCTAATGAGACCTAACCATTCAAATTAATAGAGATCATAAAAGAGAGATCTAAGCACACACAAGATAGCCAAATCTAACTCTAAGAAAGAGGGCAAGAAGGATAGGCTTTCCAAAAGAAGGTAAAAACCTAATTTACATAAGGGAGATCTAACTCCAAATGAGATATTTAAGGGATCTGACTTCAAAATCAAAAAGAGGGTTCATGTCAGGTTCACCATAATGTTTAGTGGTAAAAAAAAATTAGTTTAATAGGACTGGAGACTTCCACTTTATGGGTACACTAAGCCATTCAATTGCAATGCGAAAGGAAAAGAGGGGAGTTTCCAAATATGATTCAACTTCTAACCCAAATTATATTAGCAAGGAACCAAAAGGAGAAGGGTACTAATACTAAATCTAGATTATTAGAGGAATGCAATATAATGAAATATACTCTTTGGCTCTTTGATAGGATAATGTGAATGTCAAATTGAACTAATTGCATAAGTGTAAATCTAGATGCTATATGAATACAATCAGCCCAATTAAGATGCAAATTTAGGGTAAAGATATGAAATGAAATTTAAAAGACTCACCTTAAAATGTGTAGAGGAAGATGTGTTTTTGTTCAATAAATTTTGGATCTAATACACTTCTAAACTTTCAAGCGCAAAATAAAATGATGAAAAGAACAAAACCCAGAAATCTCCCTAGAATCTGAGACTGAAGGAATAGGTCAACTTGGAGGGACATCCTATAGCCAAGTTTACATAATCCATCTCTCCAAAAGTGATGATTCTAGAAATCTTGTGAACTATAGGTTCTAGATTTGCAATTCTTTTCACTCCCAACCTTGCCAATGTGTATAAGTTGTAGATCATGAATTAGGAATGTAGGATATCTCCATACTTTGCAATGGATCTATCATAACTCCATCATGGTTCCATGGATATGGATGTGCATAAATGAAGAGGATGAATACTTCAATGCTGATCTCCTCCCTTGATGGCCAATAATATGTTAGATCTTGAAGAGGAAACACTCACAAAGGATTGTTAATGCTAGATAGAATTCTCCTTTCTTGAATACTTGAACTCCTTGAATGTAAAAGACTAAAATCTTCACTATAGAGAAAGAGATTGAAAATGATATGCTTTATGTTCATGAGATATGGATGAGATATGAAAATGAAGCCTTCTAGTATCCTTCTATATAGGTTTTTGAGTAGGAAAATAATACAGGTCAACTGGGTAACGGTCAAAAAGTAATTAAACCCCTAAGGACTTTCAGGCCCCAAGATCCAGAACTTTCGAGGACTAGGTTCACCTAGGTCAACCTAGCCTAGGACTATGCTGACTTGGGAAGACTAGGTCAACCTGGGTCGACCTGATCCATGAGGACAAGTCCTGGGTGCTATAGAAAGCCAGGGAGGATGCTAGAGAGATAAGGTAGAAAGATGGAAGAGGAAAGAGGAAAAGAGAGCAAAGAAGATCGAGCATGAGCATATCCATGGTTTGAAGAGGGAATCATGAAGAGGAGGGAGCTCAATGGTCTTAAGAGGAAAGTGTGTCCATTTTAAGATGGTACACCATGAAGTAATCTAACTTCTCCAACATTCTCAAGTGTAGGCTAATTAAGAATAGCTTTTACCTTCTTGAGATCCATCTTCAAACCATCAACATAAAACACAAAACCCAGATACAGAAGCTCCTCTTTCATAAAAGAATATTTCTTGAGATTTATCAACAACTTCTCTTTCAACCTCTACAACAATTGTCTCATATGCTCAAGGTGTTCTACTTTAGTCTTACTTTAGATTAGTATGTAATCAAGATTTACAATCACAAACTTACACAATAATTGCTTCAGAACTTTATTTATCAGCCTCATAAAGGTACTAGCTGCATTAATTAAACCAAAAGGCATAATCAACATCTTAAAAGAAATCTTCCATTCAAAACCTTATCTTATTAATCTAATATGATGATAGCCACTTTTCAAATCAATTTTTGTAAAATATTTTTCTCCCCTCTATATATCCATAATGTCATCCATCCTAGGCAAAGGAAACCTAAACTTCACAGTTATCTTGTTTATAGCTCTAGAATCCATGCGCATTTTAATTCTCCATTCTTTTAGGTGCTAATACAACATATACTACACAAGAACTCAAACTTTCTCTAATTGAACCTTTCTCAATAAATTCATGTACTTATTTATTCAATTCTTCATTCTCTATAGGTGTAAGTCTATATGGTGCTTTATTAGGAAAATTAGCTCCAAGTATCAAATCCATACAATGACTTATACTTATCACAGGGGGTAATCCATTAGGAACATTACTACAAATAATATCTTGAAATTCAGCCAACAAAGATATCATCTGAGGTGCATGTTCAAGTTCATCTTGTTTCATAGTGTTTCTAGGAATCAAAGAAAGGAAAACATTATGTTTCTTCATATCCTCCATAAATTGATTTCTTTCAACCAAAAAAACTCTCACAGAAGTACACTAACTTTCCTCAAATTTCTCAACCAAAGGCAACAATACATGTTTATTTCCATTAGCCCAAATAGTATACTGATTCAATCTACCATCATGTGAAATTTTCCTATCATACTACCAAGGTCTTCCCAAAAGTATATGATAACAATCCATAGGCATGATCTCACACAAAATTTCATCAAAGTAATTCCCAATCTTAAATTTCACAATGCACTATTCACTTACTTGTAGTTTATGTTCATCCTTGATCCAAGCAATGTGATAAGGGTTAGGGTCCTCCAAACTCTGCAATTTCAACTTGGTTACTAATTCCTCAGATGCTAAATTCTTAGAACTTATACCACTATCAATAATCACTTTGCAACATTTATTGTCAATCTTCAATCTAGTCTTAAAGAGACTTTTTCTCAAAACAAGTTCATTATCCAACTACTCATTCCAAATAGTTCTTTTCATTATCAGGTTCTCTCCTTTCTCAAGTTCATTAGGTGCATCA
This sequence comes from Cupressus sempervirens, assembly GCA_028749045.1. Taxonomy (NCBI): domain Eukaryota; kingdom Viridiplantae; phylum Streptophyta; class Pinopsida; order Cupressales; family Cupressaceae; genus Cupressus; species Cupressus sempervirens. The sequence continues at coordinate 789,548,507 of CM053786.1, forward strand.
ATAGATTCCTCCTAAATCAAAGCATTTCTTCTACCACTTCCCACTTATTTACCATGTACATTCAAAGGCTCTATGTCCTTCTTCACCACACTTGAAACAAATACCTTTAAACCAAGATCTATCTTTTCCCTTTCCATTATTATTCCTAGAGAAAATAGTTATTGCCTCTAGTGTATTTACCTCTTCCTCTACTTCTAGTGTCTTCTTTCTATTTAGATTTGCCCATGTCATTAGATATGCTATCAGATATGCTACTCTCTCCATAAGATCTGATGCAAGGTTGGAAGGGGAAAAGGATAGGGTCCTATCACCTAACAAATTGCCAAGAGTACACGCGGAAGAAAACACATATCCAACAACAAGAACAACTTAATTCATTAACGTGTTTACTAATTGATGATAAAAATTGCATGATAAAATATACATTAAAACATCCAACATGCCCAGTTGTGAGGCCTTCTGGGTTGCAACCAAAACAATGAACTACAACATAAGAGCTTAATGCTCACAATCTGGAGACTTTATTTGTAGTACCTACCCGTAGTTTACTTTTCATATTATATTGCCGAATCCTTTTAGGCTAGCTTTATGGTTATGTTTTATGATTATTGGTACTTGGTTATCCGATTTGATTGGATTTTATTTCATACTCAGTTGATATATGTGATGAGCTACTTGATACTCAGTTATTCATGTGTTCATGATTATTCTTTCGATGATGATGATTGTATACAGTGATTTTAGTTATTTCACGATGATAGTTAGATGGATGATTTATATGCAGTTCTATGGATACTTGCCCCATACTTGCATGTGTATGGTGTACATGTATGTTTTACCTTATGTTTGAAATTTCTAATGTGGTTGAGGGAGGGAGTCATAGTCACCTGCTAGTTAGAATCTACACAATGCATCGCTCCCTGCCCTTGCTTATTTAGTTTAGGATTATATGTATATGTACATGCTAAACTTTTATGCAGATTGTAGGTACCGAACATCAACGTCCCTAAATTTCCAGGATGAGCCTGCCCTATCGCAAATCTCAATGGTAAAAGAGGGGAGATAGTTCTTGAGTCCAAATCTTGACCCTAAGCCAATTGTCATAGAAAGTACGATAAGTATCTGAGTTATTTACCCTTCTAAATTCATCAAGTGACATGACTTTGAGATTTTGATCCTTGAGTTTGATTTAGTACTTTGTCATTTAAAATGGCTTTTATTATTTAGTTTTGTAGGTCTATTATGATTTTTAGTTATAATTAAATCAAATAAAAAGATTATTAAATGATTTAATTTAACGAAAATTTTATAAAGAAAAATCAATGTTTAATTATATTTATTTAACTAAGAAATTAAATAAATAAAAGAATTAAATTTAAAATATTTAATTAAAGTTCTAATTTTTGTGTATTTATATTTATTTAATTTAATAATAATTTATTTAGGAGTTTTATTTTAATAATAAATATATTATTAAAGACATCTTATGATTTAATAAAAGAGAGAGAAAATAAATTTAATAAAGTTTATTTTAATCAAAATGCAAAAAGTTTGGACATGAAATTAAATTAAAATAAAATAATAAAGAAAAAAGGTTTGCGTGATTGTAAAATTGAAACCCTAAAAGGAGAAGACTCTTTATTAAGAAATCAGAGCTCATTTTTCCACACACAAGTTTGGAGGAGCAAATTGTTGAGAAAGAGGGTTTTCGAAAAGACAGGAATTTCTTACGAGCTCTAAGCATCCGATTGGTTAGCATCAAATCGAGGTAGAATCTTGTTGAGTTGTACGTAGCAATTTCCTCTTTGAAATCTCTGTGTCTTCTTTGTGTTTGTATGGATCTGTTTTCAGAATTTAATTTAGGTTGAAACCCTTGTGTTAAAATATACTATTCTTTGAAAATGTCTCTGAATGAATTTAAGATTGAAAACCCTTGTTTGAGAAATTTGATGATTGGTAATTGGATTGATTGGATTCAGGATGTAGTTTGGAAAAGAATACCAATACTTTAATTTAACAAATTTGATTATTTGTATTTGTTTTCCTATTAGATCTATACTGATAGATTTGTTTTATATATATATATTTATTTATTTATTTATTTATTTATTTATTTATTTATTTATTTATTTATTACCACAGTAATTATTTACTCTGATAATCTTTATGACAAAGGAAAGATTTCATTTTTACCTAAAAAATCAAAACTATGTTCAAAATCAGGAGGGCGAGGGGGGGCATTGTTTTTTTTTACTGCTTTGCAATAATAATAAAAATTTAAAAGGGAAATTAGGGGTCATAACCTCCCCCGTCCCCATGTTGCATTATAGCTTGGCTACTGATAGCAACCATAGTTGCTACGAAAATTGAGGTTGCCTAAGCAGTCAGAGCTACAGTATACAGCAAGGTCGTTGACCTTTAAACATAGGTAAGATATGTGATTTATTTTATATTATTTATTTTATATTTAATAAAGTTTTTTAATATATAGTTTTATTAAATTGGTATAATTAACATTTTATATTATTATTAATTATTAATAAATTAATTAATATGATTAATAAATAATAACAAATAGGCAAAAGCCTACAACACAATGGTAAATTGTGAGCCTCTAATTGGGGAGGTCTTGGGTTTGAATCTACTCGAGGTTAATAAATAATAATAAAAAATTAGAATGCATGATAATTCTAATGAATCTTGGCTTCGGTCTCTTACCGATCAAAAAATATTAATATTATTTTATTAATAATTTAATAATATTTATTATAATAATCTAATAATAATAATTTTTTAAATAATATTTATCAAAAGAATTAGTTTTATAGTGGTCATTAAGTTGTATTTTTTAAAAAAATTGAAGAAATTATTTTAATGAAGCTTGTATTTTATTAAGTGATAGTTCATTTTTATATTAAAAAATGGGTTTTTATATTTAGATGATTTTAAGAAATTTGTTGAGTTTTTTGAGATTCTTGTGGACTCAAAAACCTTACCAAATATGACACTTGAATAAAAATAGAAATTTGAACCCTATTTGTAAATCAAAATCTTATGTTTGCAAAACCAAACAAATTTTGAAACTACACTTGATGTGATGTACATTTTACTTTGTGTTGGGTTTGGAGTTGGCTTAGTATGTTGACTAGTTTTAGATGTCTACCAGAGGCCTAAGAGTTATTGTTTTATGATGATTATATGATGTCATGGTTTTGTGATGTGATCTTTGAGTTATGGATCAATGGTTTTATTGGTGAAATCTATGAGTTTCAATCAGCTATCTTTTGGTGCTATCCAGTTGCTTGTATAAGAATTGATAAATTTTATTCTGACCTTATGAGACTTTATGCTATTTTGAGCTTAGGGTAGGTTGTCTTTATGTATGTTGGGAAGTGGCTTGCAATGGAGGCCGCAACCCTAAAGAGACTACCTGGGTAACCCATTGTAGGTTGTTTTAATAAGTGATAACATTTCATTAAATGAGTTTTAAATGAATTAAAAAGAGTTAGTGGTTTTTCCTCTCCCATGCCTCAAGTGCTAGTACAGGCTAGGATGGGATTAGAAAGGATGCTTGGTTACCACCTTGCCTCGTTAGTATGTCTTGTCTGTACGAAAGAATATTGATGTCACATAGATTCACTAGGGGGTCAGAGTCTAGAGAGGTTGCCAAGGTAACCTTAGAGTTAACTCATGCAATGACACTTTCCCACTTACATAGTAGATTTCCTACGTGTCTTTGTTGCCTTTGGGTTTACATGTCATTTGCGTCTTGGTACCTTTGAGATAGATTTCTATTAGGTTTTCCTTGACCTAGGTGTTGGTTATGACATTTGGGATTGATATCCATATGGTACTTGAGACTATCTCCTCAGCACAGTGGGTGTGGGTCATTTAGGTTCGATGAGGTTAGGTGGTAGTGTTTCTTATACCATTGAGATCCGACAACTGGATGTCATTGATGGACTTACTTGTGTAGTTGTTCCTTTCAATTTGACCTTGTGTTATGATGGATTGTTATATTTTGTTGTACTATATTTGATTATCAAAGATATTATAAGGAGATGTATTTTTATTATGATGTATATTCTTTGACCTTTTCATACCCTATGACTTGTACATCGGATGATTGTTCATTATGATTATGCCAAGTGGCATCTTATGTAATTGTATATTATTTAAATGGATTCGTACTTGTGGTTTATCTATGATGTGGGTTTTTTATGATTCATATTTAGTATTAATAAGTCTTGTATGTGATTCAATGTCATGGAACCCTTAAGAGATATAATTTGTTTATGGATGGTTGTATGTTAGTTATTGCTTCCGCTATGTTATCTCTTGTTTTTTAATCTAAAAAAAAATGTTTGGAAAACTTAGTGAAACTTTAGGTTAATTTCTTTTGGGTTCCCTGGCGAGGCATTACATTCTTCTCTTGGTCTTCTTTCTCCCTACCTATAACATACTTTCCTACATCTAATCCAAGTCCTTATATAGCGAACAAGACCACAAATCAGCCTATCGGGCATTAATTATAATATAGATCCTACCTTGGAGGAGTAAACCGGAATTAATCCAAGAAATGGGCATCAACTGTTCATGTGCAATTAAGAATAGGTCTCCAGACAAGTAAGGAGTCAACTCCCAACTACACAAGATTCCATTTCATCATTGGAAATCACATCGAAAGAAATAGAACGCCATGCTAGATGAAATCATAGGAAATAGAGGCCAGAGGAATCAACATAGAAATCGAAGCATGAGGCACATAAACTCATGCACTCTTAGGGTAAGAATCCAAAATAGGTCCTCAACAAGATACTAACTATGCACAACTTGAAACTACAAGTAGCAATGGATACTTTGAGAACATCAAGAAAATATAGAAAACATAGCAATATTTTTGGTTGATACAAGATTCCTCATTGACACAAGATTCTCTTGTGCCAACATCTTCCTCTACTTCACTGAAATCTTCCACCTCTTGCTCTCTATCTACTCTCTTATTTCTTTGCTAAAAAAAAATTAGCTTTCAAGGCATACAAGTATGCCTCTTCGACATTCTCCATCTTTACAAAGCTAATTTCATCTTGTATAGAAGTCCTCAAAAAATTCAATTATCTAGCAACTGTCTCAATCTTATCATTAATATGTCCAAATCTAATATCCAACTTATAGAATTGTTCAGTATAATCTTTCACAGTCATATCTTGCTATCTCAAATTTTGTATCATTCTCAAAAAATTAACTTGATAATTAGTACTAAGGAATTTCTTTATCAACTTACCAACCATCTTTACCCAAGTCTTCATAATTTCTTTTCCTCTTCTCTGTCTACCAGTTTGCAAGTGTTCCCTCCAAAGAGATTCATGTCCTTTCAATTTTGTAGTTTCTATCCTCACCTTCATATCCTCAAGGATACTTTCATAATTAAAGTATTTCTCAATTTTAGAGATCCAATCCAACAAAGCATTAGATTAATTCTTCCATTGTAAGTAGAAAGTTCAAAATTAGGTCTTACATTCACTCTATTCAAATATCTCTGAAGTCTTCCTAATTGTGTTCCACCTAAGGTTTAGGATTCAGTGTTGTTTTTTCTTTTTCTTCATCACTAACATGTTTGAGATGCACTCCTCTTCTCTGGTTTGTTTCAATAGCTTCAAGTCTAGCTACAATCTGTCTCAACATATCCATAATGACATTATCTCTATTTCCTCTACCTAGAATCTTTTTGACAATAATTTTTGCAAGAATCATAACCTTCTGCAAGTTATAGGTCAAAAACCAATTCTGTCACCCTACAACCAATCTCCAACAAGGTTAAGGTTATACATAATCCTAAAACTTCACCAAGAAATAATTTGTTTCTCTAATACCACTTGTCACAATGTAGCAAGGTTAAAGAGGCACTTCCTAGCTACCCTATTTTAAAGTTACACACAGAAGCCACAAAATAGGAGAAACCGCAAGAAATTATAGAGGAATCAATGTAGCAATGAAAAAGAATCTTCATTCAACATGTCAGGTATAAGGCCTACCTGGTTGTAGCCATATATAATCAAATTATAATTAGCGAGCTTAAGAATTTAGGCCTTCAAAGAAAATTCTTTTTATTTTCCTTTTATCTAACTTCATTTTCCATTTCCTAATCCTAGATCTCTACTTTTATAGCCTACAAGACCACAAGTTGGCATGTCTGATAATTTGTTATAAATTATAGGTCATGTGTAATGCCTACCCCTAGTTGGCTTTTATGTTGTATTGCTAGATTCTTTAGGCATGTTTGATGATTATATTTTATGATTATCGATACTTGATTACCATATTTGAATTGATGTATTTCATACTTAGTTGATATATGTGATGAGTTAGTTAGTTATTTCATGTGTTTAGGATTATTTTGATGATGATACATGTATGTTCATATAGTGATTTCAGCTATCTCATGATGATAGATAGATTAATTATTTATATGTAGCTCTATGGTTACTTACCCCATACTTGCATGTGTATGGTGCACTTGTCTATTTTACTTTATGTTTGACGTTTCTGATGTGATTGAGGGAGGGATTCGTAGTCACCTGCTAGTGTGGATCTACACAATGCACCACTCCCTGCCATTGCCTATTTAGTTTAGAATACATGAGTATGTTCGTGAATGGATTTTATGCAGATTACAGGTATCGGGTATTGACTTCCTTGAATTTCCAAGATGAGCATACTCTATCACAGTATCTCAATGGTATAAGTGGGGAGATAATTCTTGAGTCCAAATCCTAACCTAAGCCAATTGTCCTAGAAAGTGGGACAAGTATCTGAGTTGTTTACCCTTTCGAATTTGTCAACTGAACTGAATTCATGATTTTGACCATTGAGTTTGATTGAGTTATTTACCTTCAATTGTGTTATTTTATTTAGTCTTGTGGGTCTATTGTGATTTTCAATTATAATTAAATCAAATTAAAAGATGATTTAATGGAATTTTTAAAAAGAAAAATCAATATTTAATTATATTTAATTAATTGAGAATTTAATTAAATAAAAAAATAAATTAAAGTTTAATTTTGGCGTATTTATATTTATTTAATTTAATAATAAACTCTAAATAATATTATTAGTTAAATTAATAAATAATTTATTTAAAATGTCTTATGAATTAATAAAAGAGAAAAAGGAATTGATTGATAAAATTTATTTTAATTAATTGCAAAAAGTTTGTGCATGAAATTAAAATAATAAAGTAATTAAGGGAAATGGGTTTCGCATGATTGCACAATCAAAGCCCTAAATTGGAGAAAAACTCTTTATTAGGAAATGAGAGTTCATTTTTCAATACCAAGATTTGGAGGAGCCAATTTCCAAGAAGAAGGTTTTGAAGGAAAAGTGAATTGCTTGCAAGTTTTGTGTTGTCAATTGTTTAACATCAAATCCAAGTAGGATCTTGTGAGTTTTGTGCAGTAGTTCATCTGTGAAATTGTTTGTCTTCTCTGTATCTAATTTAAATTGTTTCAAATTATATTTGGGTTGAAACCCTTGTTTGTGAATCTATTGGTCTTTGTTTTCAAAGACACCCTATGAATGATTTTCATCTTTTTGAAACCTTTGTTTGTTAATTTTAGGATTCATATTTGGATTGTTAAAAAATTAGGATATGGGTTTAGAAAAGAAAACCCATATTTGTGATTCTATTTCGTTTATCTCGGGTTTCTATATCAGATCTAATTGGGAGAAATATATATAGGAAAATTCTTTTATACGAAGGAGGGCATTTAAATTTGGTTTTTTTGTTTTGTCTTTTTAAATAAACAAAAAATATTAATCTTTAAAAAAATGTTAATGGTGGGCAGGCCACTAAGCCCCCAACTACCTTCCTCCTTACCTCTCCCTGTCGTTGAAAGTTAAGGTTGCATATGGAAAACCTGCTACTAACATAGCAAGTACTACTGACACAGACCTGTTGCGGTGGCAACAAGGCTGTCGCGACACCCGTGCCAAGCCTATGAACTTTAAATTAGGCAATGGGTAAGTTTTTAAATTTCATTTTGATTTATTATTATTTTTAAATAGTTTTTTAATACTATTAAATACTTTATTAAATATTAAATGTTAGTTATAGTTTTTAATAATATTTTAATATTAGTTTTTATTAATATTTAATATTATTATTAAATATTAAATAATATTTTTATTATTAATTATTAAATGATATAAATATTATTATTGTTAATAATAATAATTACTTTGTTGATTGATAAGAAAATATTTTATTAATAAATTAATCTAAATTATTTTATTAATAATAAATAATTATTATCATTAATAATTTAATTGATTATTGTTGGATTTTAATATTTAAATTAAGGATTTATGCTTATTAAAATAGATTTAGAAAGTAAATTGATCATTGAAATTTGGAAAATGATTATTTTAGTAAACTCAAGTTTTGCTTGACTGTCTAATTTTAAATGAAAATGATTTATATTATTAAGGGGAAATTTATTATATCTTTTGATAATTCAAAAATCTTACTAGTTATCATACTTTGAAAAGACGAAAATTGGAACCCTATTTGCATATCAAATCTTTATGTTTTGAAAACTTAACGAACTATGAAAATACTTGTTTAAATTATGTTGAGATGTATGTTTTTTTCATGTTGGTGTTTGGTTTGACTTAGTACTTTGACCAAATCAAGATGTTTACCAAAGGCTTGGGGGTTGTGTTCTATGATAATGTTATAGTTAGTTTTTTATCACGATCTTTTATACCCAACCATGGTGATGTGTCACGTGTTTCAATGATGAGTTATGATCTATTGGTTGTTATTGCTTTCCAATTTTCTTGTGTAGAACTGAGGTGAATGGTATGACTTTTCTGGTGTAACCTTTGAGTCTTCGATCAATTATCTTTGGATGCTTTCTAGTTGCTTGTATAGGACTGAAGTTCTTTTCTAGTCGCTTGTAAAGGGCTGAGGTGAAAACTGTGATTATATGGTTTGTACTTTTATGAGCCTAGGGTAGGTAATCTATGTGTGCATTGGGAAGTGGCTTGCAATAGAGGCCAAAGCCCTAAGTGGTTTTCTAGGTAACCCATTGTAGGTTGTTTTAATAAGTGATAACATTTCATTAAATGGGTTTAAAATGAATTAACAAGAGTCATTTTTTTCCTCGCCCATGTCTCAAGTGCTAGTACAAGCTAGGATGGGAGTAGAGAGGATGCTTGGTTGTGACCTTGCTTCGTTAGCATGCCTTGTCAATACGAAAGGATATTGGTGCCACATAGAGTCACTAGGGGGTCAGAGCCCAGTGAGGCTATCATGTCCCCTTTTCAAATAATTTAAAATAATAAACTTTGCTAAGGCAGGCAGGCTCCAAAAAGGTGAATTTGCGGCAAAAGGGGCTAATCTTTGGAAACTAATGGACTAATAAATAAAAATTATTATTAAATTATATTTTATTAACCCCTCTTGAATGTGAGTTAGGGTTATGCCCTCTTTTAAGGGGTTTGGAGGCATTTTGGGCTCATTCGAGAACTTGATTTTCGCTTATTGCTTTGTTGTTCTTCAAAGGCTGCCAAACCTGTGGAGAAGGAGACCCAAGGATGGGAGTTTGCAAGTTTCCAAGAAGGCTAAGGATAGGATTTTGAAGCCATTCCATGTGCAAGCTCATGCAGAGTTTTCCTTTGTGCTGAATAGTGCAGATTTGTGAGTTTTCGGGTGTGTTTTTTGTAAGAGTTTGGTGTTTCCGGTTGAGTATTTCATATCAGTTTGGGTTGCTGCTATATTTCAGAGTTTTAGATGTTAAAATAGAGCTGAATATATGTATTCAGTCATGGTTAAACTTTTGTGATAGATTATTAATGTTTTGTGGTGATTTCGGGCTATTTTGTGTTATTTTCGGGAGCCTGATAAGCATTGTTTTTGTCCTCCGTTTGGGAGTTGTTGTGTAAATGATATACAGATCTGGAAATGTCATTTTGTAGGTTTTTATGCTGCTGAAATTTCTATAAAAATGTCCACTTTCAGATTTATTAATAATATGTGAAGTTGTGAAATTTTTGGCACTATTTCGGACATACCTGATTTGGGGTTTATTGAGAAATTGGTGGATCTTTGTAATATTGGTTGTTTGATTTTGAAAATCTGATTAGAGGGTTGAAATATCATATAAATTCAGAAAAAGGGACATTTCAGAGGCTACCAGGATAACCTTAGAGTTGGCTCATGCTATGACACTTGCCCACTTACATAGTATATTTCCTACGTGTCTTTGTTGCCTCTAGGATTAGATGATACTTGTGTCTTGGTACCCTTTGAGATAGTTTGCTTTCAAGTTTTTTCTTGACCTAGATGTTGGTTTTGATTTGTGTTTTGATATCCATATGGGACTTGAATTTATCTCCTTAGCACAATGGAAGTGGGCCATTTAAGTTCCACGAGATCGGGTGGTAATGCATTTTTCTTATACCATTGAGATTCGATCGTTGGATGTTGTTGCTAGATGTACCTGTGTAGTTGATCCTTTCTTTATGATCTTGTGCTTTCTGTTAGTTGGTTATACTCTATTGCACATTGTACTTGTTTTATCAGAGATCTTGTGAGATGATGTATTTTATTTATTATGTATATTCTTTAAGCTTTTCACACCCTATGACTTGTACAGTAGATGATTATGCATTATGATTATTGCCAAGTGGCATTTGATGTAATTGTATATTATTTTTAAATGGATTCATACTTGTGATTATTCCATGATGTGGATTTTGGTTATGTGTTAGATTTAATATTAATAAACTTGTACATGTGATTCAATGTCATAGAACCCTTAAGAGATGTAATATGTTTTGATGGTTGTATGTATGTGAGTTATTGCTTCTACTATATTTTATTTGCTAATGTTATTATCTTTCAAAAAAAAAAAGTTTGACAAACTTAGGTAAACTTTAGGTTAATTTCTTTTGGGTTTCCTGGTGGGGCATTACATCATACCCCAAAGGAGAATTGAACGACCTTTTAAATAAACAAATTAACTTATGTGGGGAGAAAGATAGGTCCTCGCATGATCCAAGAAGAGGTTTCAAAGTGCGTGGAACACCATAGATCCTCGCATGATCCAAGAAGAGGTTTCAAAGTGTGTGGAACGCCATTAAGTCACACAAAACCTTGTTGAAGCCAAACTTGCACGTTACTCAAGTTGTCAGAAAATCAATACACCTCGAGTAAAGAGAAGAATAACACCCACAAATGATGGAATTAATTTTTGCAAGCTTAGACAAAGAATCCACGACAGGTCCATGTTAAAGAGCAGACTACATGGAAAGAGACAACAAGAACAACAATGACCATTCTTCAAACAACAAATAGGAACAATGAAAGGAAATCTTTTTGGTTGATACAAGATTGCCAAAGTCCTCAAAATAGTCCTGCACCACAAATTTACATATTAAAGAAGAAAAAAATTTAGATCAAGAATAAAAATAATAAACTCTTTCATTAATTTATAAATGAATACAATTATTATATATAGATTTCCTTAAAGAAAAAAGTGAAGAAAAAATAAAATTATAATTAAAAAGGTTGAAAATATTTTTTAATCAACTCGTAATGTCTTTTATGTAGATTGTTAACAATTATATGTAAAAACTGAATAAAATAAATCATAAATGTAGAAAGATAAAAACAACAAGTTACGAATAATATTATATTCTGATATATAGCAATCCACATTTATTTATATAGCAATCCACATTTATTGTACTTGCCGTAGGCAACTACTATTGTATTCAGTTTCTCCACAAATTTTATTAGTTTTAGCCAATCAAATATATTTATTTTTTAATAACAAAATTGTATTCAATTTCTCCACAAATTCTATTAGTTTTAGCCAATCAAATATATTTATTTTTTAATAACAAAAATCTTTCTATAGTTTTGTTATTTAATTATATATTTTATATACCATAGAAATATATGATTGGCTCAATACTTGGTGTTATAGGAGCCCTTTTTTTGGGAGTTCTTCATATTGCATTTTCAACCGTGAGAATTTTGTTATATAGAGACTGTAATAAATAACAATAAAATTAATCTATTATTCATTATAATAAAAAATAAAATATGTATTATTTATTCAAAATTTTACTATAATTTTTTTTAAAGAAATTAAGTCTTGATAAACAATAAATTACTATAATTTTATTAACTATTGAATGTATTGAACCTTTACATCTTAATTCTATTTAATTAATATAATATATCTAGAACTTTAATTCTATTTTTAATTAATATAATATATCTAGGAACTTTTATATCTTAATTTTATTTGATTAATTTACCTATCCATATAATATACAAAATCAAATTGATTAGTGAAGTTTGAAAATTTGCAATAGCTCACTTATAACTCAATGAAATGTAAAAACTAAAAATCTATTTATTAACTATAACTACATATAATACATATATGTATTCTATAACTTTTACTACATATAATATCTATTTATTACTCTATTAACTTGTACAATTTAATAAATCGCTTTGACACTATGTAGTGAGGGTCATTTGAAGGAAGTTATGCATATTAAAGACACTATGTAGTGTGGGTTATTTGAAAGGAGACATGCTAGTCTCCACACAAAATGCACTAAAAACAAAACGAAGTCATTTTTTTTTTCTAAACTTATAATGATTTGTTTTTAAAAAATTAGTTGTTTTTTACTACAAATGAAAATCAAATGCAGAAATTTTAAGAAAAAAATAATGATATTTTCAATTTTTTTGAAAATTAGCAAACTATACAGTTTGTAAGGAAGATAGCTGTGTCCATTTCAAAAAAGAAGTTATGCATATCATTTTTATCTCGCTACATTTATTCATCTGCTGCTGGCAGCACCGAAAAGAAAGCTCTCTCAGAGTTTAAGAAATTCGACTTCTACATCAGTGACAGGTTTTACATTTGCTACCCACAGTTCTGTATAAAGATAAACTCATGGTTTCTAGATCCATGGAAAGGCCATTGGCTGTGGAATTGTGATGAAATACTCTGATAGATACGTATACAAAATGTGGAAGAACAGAGAAGGCGCGTGAGTTGTTTGACATAATGCCAAATGCAAACATGGTCTCATGGAATGCATTAATCAGAGGGTATGCATAAAATGGCGTTCTTATTGAGGTTTTAAGACTTTTTGAAGAGATACCCAAAACAAACTTTTGTTTCGGGGACTGCAGTCACTACTGGATGTGCACACAAATGTGGAAACATAGAGAGGTCACACAAATTGTTTGACAAAATGCCTCAACGAAACGTAGCGTCATGGATGACTATCATTACTCGTATACACAAAGCGGGCCTGATCATAAAACCTTGGAGCTTTTCAACCATATGCCACTGGCAGGTGAAATCGTCCACCTTTGACGGTATCCTCCCAGCTTGTGCCAAATGGGAACTTTAGAACAGGGTATGTCCATGGAAAAATAATTGAAAATGAGCTTTTTTGTCCAATGAAGTAAATGTAACTTCTCTAGTAAACATGTATGCAACGTGTGCTACGATAAGTAAGGCGCGCGAAATGTTTGACAAATGCATGAGATAAATGGGTTCACATGCGCCGCAATGATCACGGGATATGCACAGAATAGTTTTTTTGACGAGGCATCAACTGTTTTCAAAGAGATGGCCGATCGAAGTGCAGTTTCATGGAACGTAGTTATTGCTGGATGTGCACAAATATGGCCAAGTTGGAAAAGCTTTGGAGATCTTCAACAAATGCAAGTGACATATGTAAAGCCAGACAAATCGACATTTGCCAGTATCCCGCCAGCGTACTCCAAAATTGGAGCTTTGAAACAGGTTATAGAGTCCTATGTGGTTTTGGTCCCATGTGGTTTCGACTGTCAGATAGGCATGTGTGAAAAATGGGGAAACATAAAGGAGGACAGAATGAAAAACCCGGATGTGGTTTCATGGAAGAGCAATATTTCAGGCTATGCAACGCGCGATCATAGCTAGAATGCCCTCGAGCTCTTTGAACCGATGAAGCACTCTCAAACCAAACCCAACAGTATAAGCTTTGCTCCAATTGTATTTGCACGTAACTAAGCAAGTTTAGTAGATGATAGCTGTAAATACTAAAATCAGATGATTCATTTTTATTGCATCATACTTACAATTGATTGAGGACACAGTTATTCTTCATGACTGAAATTAAAAAATCGAAAATACAAAATTAAATTTTTAACATTGTTTCTTTGTGATCTGTATATTTTTAATCCAAAACAACAACAAAAATTGAGAAAAAATCAATCTGAAAAAAATATTTGTTAACTTTTGGTACATTCCGTTTGAAGCATAACAGACGCCATTGATTATTGTGTATGCATGGTTGATCTTCTTGGTCGTGCCGGCTGCTTTGAGGGAGCCTTAAACCTTACCATTAAAATGCCAATAAAAGCTGATGCAGTTGCACGAGTAAGTTTGCTTGGTGTTTGTAGATTACACAAGAATTCACATCTAGGAGAATTTGTGGCAACGCTTCTGGATCATATAAATACTGCACCTTGGTTTCTCTAGGCAGATTGAACGATGCTCGAAAGGTAAGGAAGTTGATGAAAGATACAGGGATCAAAAAGGTATCTAAATGTAGTTGGAATGAAGTCCATAAAATAGTTCAGTTTTTTGTGTAGGTGGCAGATCACACCCGCAAACACAAAATATTTATGCAATGTTGGAGAAACTGTCATCGGAGCTGAGGCAACAGGGTATGTTTCAAATACAAAACCTGTGCTTAATGATGTGGAAAATTAGAAGGAATTACTTCTTTGCCACCATAGTGAGTTGGCAATTCCAATCGAGTTGTTACACATATCCGCTTTAACAATTATTTAGAGTTGTCAAAAAGTAAGTTTATCCTCAAGATGGTGATTGCCACACTGCAATCAAGTTTATGTTTAAGATTGTTGAAAGAGTTAATTATTGTGAGAGATTCCAATAGTTCCCATCATTTCAAGCATGGTCATTCTTGGGTAGATTATTGGTGAGGCTGAGAGTAGCCAGCCATAAACGTACAGTTGCACTGAAACAAGATGCATGGTCGCACTTGCAGTGGTATGAAATTTGAATTGATATTCATTTTGTGAATATATGATATTTCTGAACTTTTCGAGCTAGAACGTGCCTTTTACTTGATGATATGAAATTGTATACCATGAGTTTTCGTTAAATTTTTATTTAAAATAATCATGAAGGATCATGACAATGAAAGAGTTTTCTGGAAGGCTTTACATTTCTGGATTGAAAAGCTGGAGGACGACGTTGAAGAATGGGAAACGTGGGAAGAGTGGAATATGTAAAGCCTTGAAGAAAATGAAAGCTGTACTGCTAGCATGCAATGTGGTGAAGGATTTATAATAGTCTTTTCTAGATTTGTACGATATGATGTTGGTGGAAGATGAGGGTTAAAACTAGGTTTTGCAGAAAAATATGGGCATTTGGTTGGTTAAAATTATAACCTGGTTTTCAATTTCATCTTCCAATTTTGGTTGGAATTTGAAATTAAAACTAGGTTTTGAATTTTATGACAGTTTTTTTAATAATATTGTGGAGTCCACGGTATATTCATCTTCCGTGTCAACCAAACAGACCATTGACTTTCCAAACTACAAAACCAGATTTTCGAAAACTTGGTTATAAGATAACCTGGTTATACTACAAATTCATCTTCCCCAACCAAACGGGGCCTTAACAGAGGCTAGAGCGTTGGTTGCTGGAAGATGAGGGCCAAAACCGGGTTATCAGGGGTAAAACCAGGTTTTGCAGAAAAACATGGGCGTTTGGTTGGTTAAAATTATAACCTGGTTTTCAATTTCATCTTCCAATTTTGGTCAAAAATTGGAAAATGTTTCTTCCAATAAAAAGGTGGAATTTGAAATTAAAACCAGGTTTTGAATTTTATGACAGTTTTTTAAATAATATTGTGAGGTCCACGGTATATTCATCTTCTGTGTCAACCAAACGGACCATTGGCTTCCCAAACCACAAAACTAGATTTTCGAAAACCTGATTATAAGATAATCTGGTTATGCCACAAATTCATCTTCCCCAACCAAATGAAACCTTAACAGAGGCTAGAACGTTCCTTCATCCCAGTTTACACTTTCCTTTTCTTTTTTCTGTTATCTTTTTGTCATGTTTATACAACCTGATTGTATATAACTGAAATGACATGTACAAAATCTCAAATGTCAAACTCTAAATTAAACATAGATTTTTCTTGAGTTGCATTGGGAGAAAACATTAATACATTACAAGCAATTCAACAAGATACTCCACGAATGTTTTTGCGAGCCTTGAACATAACATACATCGAGTTTTTAACTTCTGTAATTGTTTGCGGGCAAAGCTTTTTAATGGTGTAGACAATTTAAGCATCCAAAGATTTATAGGAGTATCTCAATTATTCATAAGTTTCTTTTATGAAACTAAACATCTCTAATACACTGATTAATCCATACTGTTCCTGCCAATTGCAATTCAAGTTTTTCTTAAGTTGTTTTCTTCGTGTTGGTTCAGTAGATAGCTGCAAGTTTGTTTTAGGTAAGATATTGATGGAGCGTTTTTTTCGGCTTAATGATTGGGGATCCATTTCTGTCTGCAGATTGTCAGAAGCAGGTGGTGTTATGAGGCAAAAGAAGTTGCATAAACCTAGTGCATGCTGATGACTTCCTAATGTTTTAATGCAAAAAATATCATCTTTCAGACAAAGTTGAAATGTGGACACAACAAAGAAGAACAGAATGACAAACTGACGCAGCTTAAATGAAGATTAGTCTGCAGCAAACATAAATTACATGAGCAAACTCAATTACAAGTATTCTCAAATATAGTAGGATATGTTATTCTCATTTCTTAACTGCTGCGAGAATATACAGAAAATGACCTACACCAGAACCAACAATGTGGTCCTCGGTTTATCCTCTACTATCCTCTCTACCTTCCTCTAAACCTAACGCACAAATTCAAACAAAAACATCCACCAAAAATAGCTCGCTAGCCAGTGCAGCACCTGAAAAACCAGACCAATACTCAAAGCCTAAAAAGTGCCAAACCAAAATCAGCAGTTACAAAAACAGAGGCAGCTGAAAAAAACGGAAACAAGAAGCAAAAATCAAAAAGCTAAAAATAGCTAATCCTCAGCTCCACGGTCAAAATGTGGGAAATTATAATTATGGGAGATGCTCCTCATCATCCTGCCCTCCTCTAAGAAAATCCAAACCTTCTGGTTCTAGCTGACTGTACTTCATCAAATCAGCTTTATTGATCCATGAATTGTAAGAATCCGGCAGATTATTTATATGACCTGGATTGCATTACCACAATTTGATATTAGGACTCGTTTAACCCGCTCCCTTTTCTTCTTTGCCAATGGCTTTACTCCAGAGATTGTCGTCCTTTTCATTGTACTCATCTTCTATTCCCCTTACATTCGTAACAAGGGCTTAATCATTTCATATGTACTATAAGTTGAATGGTTGTATTGGACAATCACAAATTAGTGTTTTTGGTACAACGGCAACCTCACTCTAACACGATCTGCTGTAATTTCAGCCAAATATAAATAAAGACCAGCAACAATAAAGATAGATTTTGATGTCCAAATCCTCAAGCAAAACCAATTTGGTGGGACTAGGAGTGGTCAATTATTCTTTTTACAATTCTGACAAGTCCAATCTTCTTGGACTTCAACTTTTTGTTAGGTATCTTGGGGATAACTTTCCTTTCCTTGTCCAGATGAACATTTATCCCTCTTTAAAGACCTTTTCTGTGTGATGCAAAACAATTTTCTTCTTTTATTGTTCGTTAATTCATGGATTGCAATTTGTGATAGAACAATAGTCCACCAAGATAACTCGGGGGGGGTGGGTGGTGAATCAGTTATCCAACAATTAAAATAATTATCTTCTTTAAACAAACTTAACCATTCAACCAAAGTAAACAACAACCATAATAAGATGCACATAGACAATTACATCATATATGTTAACTAGGGAAACCCTTGCTCAGAGGGAAAACCCCGGTGGAAATGATGCCCACAAGATGATGTACTAATATAAATAATCTTTGTTAGAGGATGGACCTTGTTAGGAGTCTATTACAACATTTAGTACATATGAGTCCCTATTAGGAGATTCCAACCCTATTAGAAGTTGTGTCAACCATGTTAGGAGTTGTAGTACAATGTATGCAAGGAAAGCCCACTGCCCAAACATGCAATTTCAATTACAAGAAGAGCTCACTGCTCAAATATGCAATTTATTGTTGTGTTCATCTTTCCTTTATTCTGTCGACCGAACCATTCACTGTTAGACCTTGTAAACTAGGTCATGAACTTTGGATCCAAATATCAAACCTTGGATCACACAATAGAACTTCGGCAATGAAGTTTCCTTCACTTTCATTCTGCTCTGCTCAACTTCACATTCCGCTCTCTCTGTTGCTTATAATCACTTCTCCATGTCATGCTTGATAAAGGAAAATGTCCTTCCTTTATATTGAATCCATAAAACAATTCCCTAAGTCGGCTGTTAGACCTTCTCAATTAATCATTATAGGACTACGTTAAGAACACGTCACACTTAGCGATAACATTAATCTTCTGCCTTGCAACTTAAATAACTTTTCGTACATCTAATATTATGATGAGCGAGCTTAGCCATGTCATCACCAACATGTCTTCTTCACATCCTCAACCTCGATTCTCGGAATAACAATTCTGCTAAGAGATATAACAAGTTTAGCAGAACATGCTTCTATAAACTCTATCTCAGAACAGACATCACCAAAACTTACATAACTTCTTCCAGACTTAACATTTCTTCATCTAACGTTAACTACATATACTAGATACTTAGAAGTATCTCCCATAACCTTGAATAGTGAGAATACTCAACTAGTCGTTCGTAACAACTTGATCTTTCCGTTGTTCTTTTGTCAAATACCACAGAAGATTGCTATGTTGACATCAATGAAAAACTCAGTCATGAATGTAACATATCATCATACTAACATATCTACAAGACTCCCCCATACGAATATCATCAACATTCATGCTTCCAATAATTTGAGCCTAACTTGTTAGTGTATATCTTGGATATGGTCTAAATTATATGTAACTTCTTGGTTGTTATGTGATCTTATGAGAAAATCAACTGAGTCCACAACTTCCTTAGGATTTGTTCCATACACAACTTGAAATGTAAGCTTACTTGTAATTGTGTTGTAATTATAAGCAAATTCAACTCGAAGAATCACTAAATTAAATTGAGGATTGTTCCCAACTAAACACCTTAATAGGTTGTCAATGCTCCTATTCATCACATCCGTTTGAACATTAATATTGAGTTGGCATGCTGAATTGAATTGCAATCTTCTATAAAACATTTTTACAAAGCTCTTAAAAAGTGGCTAAAGCATTTGGTCTCCCTATCACTAGTTATGGTTTGTAGAACACCATGCAACTGCACAATTTTTGTAAAGAACAAATGGGCCAATGAATTCGAATCATTACTCTTCTTGTAAGGTATGCAATGGGACATTTTAGGAAAACAATCCACCATTGCAAACATTAAACCATTACCTCTTTGAGTTTGTGGAAGACCCAAGACAAAATATATGGAGATATCAGTCCATGGTTCTCTTGGCATTAGCAAAGGTATGTAGACCCTTGTATTTTGATGTCATTTTCTTCATATTAGGCCAAAAGAATTTCTCTTACTATTCCAAAAAAATTATCTCTTCCAAAGTGACCTTCCAACACATTTGAGTGCCTCTCTCATGAGTTGTTCCCTCCTAGACCAAAGACAATGCCAAAGTTGATTCTCTTCAAATAAAAATCAATCAAGCTTTAAGTAATCTTCAAATGGATGGTTGATTGTTGATAATTGCATAGATGTGACCACAATTTGGATCATTTGTATATTCACTCTTCATTTATTAAAAGCTAACCAAATTACAATTCATTACAACCAACAAATGACCTCTTTTACTCAAGGCATTAACCACTACATTAGTTTTACCACTTTTGTGATGTACAACAAAATTATGAGGCATTAACTCTCTATGTAGAAGGTAATGTTTTCAACAATTTAATGTTTGTACCATTGAATATAATTTCTTTGTCATGAGCTTTTTTTATCTTCTTACTAAAAAAAGGCCACAGCCTTTCCACCTTTTCTTAACACTCCCCCAATAGTTACTCTTGAAGTGTCACACTCCAATGTAAAAACTTTCTCAAAATCTAGCATAGCAAAAATAGGTTCTTCAGTAGCCTTCTTTTTGAGTTATTCAAAACTAGCACAAGTTGGTACTTTCCAAGTGAAATCCTTTTCTCTTGTGCAATAAATTATTGGTGTGCCAATGCCACTAAAAATCTTAACGAATCTAGTGTGGGAATTCAACATTCCATGGAAAAGCGTAAACTTGGTAATATTTATAGGAGCAAGCTACTAAAGGATAGACTTGATTTCTTTTGGGTCAATGCACATTCTATCTATTGAAATAGCATTTCCCTAACATACCACATATCCTTGTAAATTTCACTCTCTTTAGGGTTAACAAACTTAGTGCTCTATGTATGTCAAACATTAGTTTTCAAATGTCCTAAATTATGTTCTTCCATATTTTTACTAAATATCAAGATAACAAATTAAATTATGATAAAATTTCCAATATGTTACTTAAATACTTGGTTCATTGTTCGCTTGAACGTATAGATCCAAATGGTATCACCATCACTCATATAATCCATTTTGCATTTTAAAGGAAATCTTTCACTCATCGTGTTCGCGATTCTAGATGTGATAGTAACCACTTTTGAGGTTATTTCTAGAGAAGACTTCAACTCTTGAAAAACAATCTAGTAAGTCATGCATCCTAGGAATATCAATACTTTAGAATGATTTTGTTAATGTCTCTAGAGTGAATACGTAATCTCCATTTACCCCCTTCTTAGGAGAGAGTTGAAATACAAGTGAGACACTAACTCATTCTTTCTATTACAAAATCTTTTTCCAATGACTCAATAAATTGCCTCCTTATTTTTTCATTTTCTAGAGACCAACCCGTAAGAAGTCCAATTTGGAAGTGTGGCCTATTCCCCAAGGTTTTCCCCAAATTTTGAATCTAGAGTCAATCTCAACAATAAAGAAAAATGTCTAAAATTGCATTGACTTCATTTGAGTTTTAAGCTCTGAAATGTTTGCAAGGGGTGCATAAGAAATCCCTCTCCTCGTTTAGATGTGATGAATTTAGAATTCAAGTTCTCTCCTACAATTTCATATCTCAAGCATTCTAAAGAAGATAAAAAGCATCCAATACATCTTTTGAAGGAAATCTTCTCCATTGTAGCAAGATTCTCTCCCTCATGAGAAACAAGTAGAGGAGACCTTAATCAAATAAGGAGACCCTTCTTTCAAATACATGAATATTATGTGAATATATTTTTTCTCAAGGTAAGAGTCATCAAGCAAAAAAAAATTATAGATTTGAGGAGTATTTGCATACTTGTGCATTTGTGAAAGACATCCTTAATTATTGCCACATTTGAATATTTTGCAAGAACACTCAGGACAAGTACAAGCATCTTGGTAGATATTGCAAAATCAAGTCTATTTGTGAAGGTATAAGCATTTATATTCAAATCTAGCATCTACTTTACATCAACAAGGTTCCTTTATTGCACATTTCATTTCAAATTCAAAGCTGATTCCTCAATCGAGGTTTAATTGAGGCAAACCCATTTCTATACAAAATATACTCCCTTGTTTGTGTGTGAGAACATATGGTGTCAATTTCAGGATAGAATTTAGGATGTTCAGAACCTCAACTACAATCTACAACTTATAATGTTGGAGAGTGAAAGGAACAAGTCCTCTTAGTCAGCTTCATCTAGATAAAACATCGACCAAGTCAACATAGTCCCTCCGCAACAACTTCAAACTGAATTTATAGATCTTTTACAATCTTTGGGCTCTATTTTTTTTTATAGAATTAGTCTGTCTATTTTTTTCTAGATTGTGCATTTAGAAATCCACATTTTCTTCCTTTCTAGCCTTCGCTTTTGCAGTGTTCAATCTAATTTGCATAAGTAGCCTTGATTACAAGAAAGGATATTTTCCTTCACTCAATGCCTAAGACTACCTGAGCCTAGTGATTCATGTTCTTTTCGATGTAAGCAAGGTTGATTTGATGTCATATTAGAGAACCACTTATTCTCATCAATGCCAATCTTTTATGTTAAAATGACAAATGAAGCATTTCAAAGGTTTCCATCGGATAATAATTGATCTTATCCTCTACCTCTATGGCTATGCCTCCCCTAGTAGTTTGAATTCACATTACCTTTTAGCTCTTTCGCATTAGTCATTTTGAAGGAGATATTGTTGCCTCTACTTGAATGTTGGCACCCCTTTTGTTGCCAATTTGTCCATCCTATTCATTTTTTCTATTTCTTTTAATGATAATTTATATGCCTCATTCATAGTGTCCACTTTGAGTATAGCTAATCCATTTTGGAGTTGGAATCAAAACCCATTAATGTATTTAGCTATTGCATGTTCATCACCTTCTCCCAAATTAGTCTCAATTCACAATCTCCAAAAATCTTCAATATAAGATGATATAATCAAATATCTTTTCTTTGAAAGTTGAAACTCTAAAGGGTTTTCTCTATAATTTTGAAGGTGTTAACTTCATTCTCAAGTGTTTCAACATCTCTATCCAAAGTGTGATTTTATCTATTTTTCTTGGCTTTTCCTAATTTGGAGATTATCCCACATAGAGTGACATAAGACTTCAATTTGAATGTTGCAACTTTGACCCTTTGTGGATTAGTTTCTTTAGTCTCTTCCATGTCAATTTCTTTTTCTAAAGCTTGTCTTCAATTTGAGAACACTTCTAGATTTAACTCACCTTTAAAATTAAGAACTTCAACACTAACTATAATTCGCAATGCAGTTGTTGGGATGAGGTGATGTACACCTTGTATAATGTTTATAATGTATTATGTATGTGGTGCACCAAAGGAAACCTAGATGGATGAGTATTACTAAGAGTTAACATTTTGGGGGCCACTTCATTTTTTGTATCGTAACATTGAGAAATATATTTAATGTGGGTGTCCCATTAGGATAATGATTTTATATTGAAGAAAGATATTCAATAAAGAAAAAAACTATCACCAAATATTAAATGAGGGGCCTATGGTATTGCATTCATGTGTTTTTGTGGTACGTAATTTTATGCTACCACTAGTTCTATTTTGTGTGATCTCAATTTTAAAAAATCAAGCACATGTTAGTGGTTTGAATTGGTTGTCCAAAGAGGTTGTAATTGTCAAGTCTTTCTAAAGAGTACAAATGTGAAGCATGGCATGGAATGTGTGTATTCATACTTGGACACATGGAGGATACATGAGAGAGGCTTGGTGTTATTGGAAATGTAGTATAGACTAGGTGACTGCGACGGGGAGGGAGTGAATCAAGAATCAATAAAACTTGTACTTTAATTCACCAATTGAACCTTCCCAATATAATATGATCTAATTGCCTACATGAAAGACTGAAAGTAATAAAACATTCATAACACTTGACACAATATTGGTAACCCAGAATCCTTCCAAATAGAAAGTAAAACTGGGGTGGGGATGATACCCACAAGCTTTATTACTATAGTATAAAGTTAGCCTATTAAATCTTACAATTGATCACTTCTAATGATATGCCCTGTTAGGAGCAATAAGGACTATTAGATCCACCTTGTGAAAGGATTTACAACATACAATGAAGTATGCACTCAGTTAGGTGATTTGGAAAGGACTGTTAAGTCCACCTTGTTAGAGGATTTGACATTCCCCTTGATATGATATACATTTCCATAACCTATTTTCCCCCTTATTTGATGCAAATGCCAAAAGTGTATAATTACAAGGTAATGCCAAAATCTGAAAAGAAATCACTATGTACCTTCAAAAGTATGGACAAAGTCTTGTCCCAATTTTTTTGCAAAATTTTTGAACTATGCAAAGCTATTTGCGCCTCTGCTTATAGTTCCATCATGTGATCAGCTATAGAGAAATTGTTGTCATGGATCAATGTTTTTGCATTGCATCCATGTTAGGAAGTATCATGCTCTATATTTCTGCTAGTGTGTTCCTTATCCTGGCTTCTTCCCTCAACAATTATGCCCGTAGATTGGTCAGATATCATATTTTCATAAAATGTGTAGAACTACCCTTAGGATCAAGTGACAACTGATGTGTGATTGCCTTCATGTTAGCATCTATCTTAGATAGCTTATCCTTCCTTCCTTAGTAAAATTTGATGTATCACTTAATTTTACAAATAAAATAACAACATTATTTACAAAATCTCCAAATGTAGCAAGAATGGTAGATAACTCAACTTGATTGATGGCTATTTTCTAAGCCACCTTCTCCAAAAATTTATTTTCAAATTTCCTTTTTTCCCTTTGTAGAAGTTTTTCTTGTCCATTCACTTCCTCATTATACTTGTGAACAATGTCAACAAGTTGATCTAGAATTGGTTGTTTTTCATCAACCTCTATGTTCGGTGCATCAACAAATATGCCCTTGATATCTTCAAGAACTTGATTTTTGTTTTTCTTCTCTTCTCTAAGCTTTTGTTGTCTAGCTCTTTTCTTCCATACCTCACCTAGGGTATCCATTTGATCAAGGGTTATATTGGAAAGATCCCAATCAAATATTACAATATCTTCCTCTAGCTCAATTTCCTCAGTAGAGGCTTCTACCTCTTTACCCTTTTCAATAGAAGGAATAATCTCTTTTCCTTTGATCAACTCCTCTATGCTTGGTTGAGCCTTAACCTCAATTGTAATTGCACTTATTGTAGATATACTTGGTGAAGAAACAATAATTTTGAATGAAGAAATAATAGGCATAACAGGAAAACTTAAAAATGTTGCTATGACTTGGTTTGATCCACCATTGTAACAATTGGAACTTGTTTCTTGGCAGATGAAGTGATAGAAATATAACTCACCATTGTACTTCGTGGGATGGTTCCAACTGTCAATTGGGTGCTTGATGGAATAGTGTTTACCACAATTGACTTAGTAGTGGCCTTCTCTGAGCTAGATTAGACTAAGGCTTTTCTTGGAGAGAGTGGAAGGGAGACCATTACCTCTATTGCTATCTTCTTTGGATCTGAGTCTTCAATACTCTAAATTTTAGGAAGATCTCCTCTTGCAGTCTGATCCTCTCCATCCACATTATCAATTTCATCATCATTTATCTCCTCATCATCTTTCTCAAAATCATCTATTTGCACAATCTCCTCACTCGACTTGTGTAATCCATAGATGTTCTTCCATGCAATTGTGTTAGATTTCAAAACAGATTCAATATTTTTTAATAGAATCAAGAATGCATTGAATATGGGGGTCGACATTTGTTCATTCTCCTTCAATGATTCCTTCACTTCCTTGTTAGAAATATTTGGCATACGTTGTCTCAAGGTTTGTTCTTTGATGTCCATGACAACATTTAATGCATTCTCCCAATGATGTGTAACTATCTTCAGTAGGATATCAAGAACTTGCTTAGTCAGATCCTTTGGAGAGTACTTCCGATTTTCCATCTTAGCTACTAAGGATTCTTCAACTAGTATTTTCTCTACCTTAGTCCTTGTTTCATACTTCAAAAACTTGACATTAGACATACCTCCACCATCTTGAATTCTTTGCAATCTTGGGTTGAGCTTTTGAATGTCACTTGTCGATCTTCTTCTTCATCATCATCATCACCCAATTTGAGGTTCTTCTTAGATTTTGTAGATCGCCTGGTGAATATAGTAGGGGAGGACTTTTTTGGCCTAGTTATGATAACCTTCCCTTTCTTCTTGGGAGGATCATCCTCTTTAGATTCTTCTTCCTCTGCATGTTCTTCTTCTCCTTCCTCTTCCTCAATGTCATCTTCTTTTCCCTCTGTCAGAAAAAGAGGAGAGTTGGTCTTCTTGGTTTCCTTCAAGATTTTCTCAATTTCCTTTCTTCCTCTCTTCAAGGCTTAAGTAAGCTTGATCTCTAATGAAATCCTAACCTTGGCTTCTTCATAAGTACCAAATATGATGCCTTGAGGTCTACTGGCTCATTCACAAGAGCCTCAATTATATCCCTTGTATCATCAATGTTAACCTCATATCCTAGAGGCTTAACCCATGCCACTTTTGACCTTACTACTTGGATATGTACTTTTTCAAAATCCATAAGAAAATAGATATCTTGTTCATAGTCTTCCACAATCTTCTTGGGAATTTTGTATCTACTCTGCATTTTCTCCTTAAAATTTTCAAAGTATGCATTCATGATGCCTAAAAAAATCTCTCTTATTTCTTCTATGAATCATTGATCTAATATATAATGGGTGTATCTTTCTTCCATGCCACATTTCCTTTGGAAGAAAAAAACACTTTTGTACATAAAAGAATAAGTACAAGGTCAAAAGAGATCCAAACTTACACGGATTATTCTTCGAAAGTTAGATGCTCTCCATGTTTTTGCTCAGTTGGTTCAACAACTTGGAAAGATCGAAAGATAATTTGTTCTTCGCAAATTTGTATGTTAGGTCAACATCTTTGCATGGAATGTTGTTTAGATGGATCGAGCTGTAGATCTTGTGGGCAATAACATGGATGTCGAATTTAATCTCCATGTTAGTTACACCATTCAATTTTGTCCCTCTACCATCCCACTCAGCAAGAGTCCTTTTAGCCAATTTGACCCAACCTAGGGTTTTATAGGTTTTTGCCTTGCAAGCATAGGCAACCCTATGATTCTATGAATCATTTTCTTGGTGATCTGAATTGGTTGATCCAACATAAATGCATGTCATGAACTTGGCTCAGAATGAATCTGATCCATTTCCCTTGAAAATCTCTTGGCATATGTAGGATATGCATTTAACCTTTCATTTCCAAATGTTTGTGCTCGGGTTTCAAATTCTCATCGACACACAACTCATTATATGCTTGGTTCATTTCTAGGGTTCCTAATGTAGACACCTAAATTTTATTACATCACTAAGTAATCCTATTTAATCATCTCCTAGGATATTACTAATTAAATATTCATTATTTAATTAATTAATCGTCATCCCCTAGTTAATTTAATTTTTTTAATTAACTATAGTTCAATTGATAAAATCAAATGATAACCCAAAATCAATTTATCAATTAAATCCATATTCCTCTATTAAATTCAATAAATAGAAAAATCTATTTAATTTGATCCCACATCCCTCATTTATTAGATAAATAATTTAATAAATCATCCCAAATCCCTAAACCATCCCTAAACCCTATCATTACCCTAATCCAACCCATTCACCCATACTAACCTCACTTAGCCAACTAACTAACCCATCCCATCAAAGCCAAGTCACTTACCTCCTAATCCCCCTACTAATCCTCTGCCTAATCATGTGCACAACTTTAAGCAAGGATTAAGACTTTTTAACCCAAGCCAAAGTCAATAGTCTTCCCTATCCTCTTCCATTCCTATCCAAGAGCAATAATGTCTCTTACATTCCATAAATCCCCTTAAATGCCTCTTACATCCCTCTTCCACACTCCTCCTCCCTCATAATTACCTTGACCCTCCATTTTTTACCATCCAATCCCTTTGTGAAACTTGTCACGAGGCTATAGCTTTGAAGAAGCACAATTCATGTGATCCCCCTTCCTTTCATCCTAGCCCTCCATCACCATTCTTCCATTCTTGCATCCTATCTCTCCATCTCAACACCCCTTGGCCTATAAATGAAACCCTCTTCCTTCACAGTTCATATCAACTTTCATGCAAACTTCTAATACCCCATTAACCATTATAACACAACCATTTTATGTCATCACCATTTCAAAATCCATACACAAATCCATTGTTGAATCCTTCATCCACCTCCATGCTTGAATCTTGCACTCACCATTTGAAGCTAGAAACACTCTTAAGCGTACATCCATCTACATATGGATACATCAAAGTCATTAAGGTTGCACTTGAGGAGCTTACCATTCTTGGTCTTCTTTCCTCCATTGTTTTCTCTTTGTCCTTTTATAAGTATGTAGTCTATTTGCTATTGTGAGTACTTTGTAGATCTTAGTATTCTATTTACAATTACCAATATAGGTGATACATTTTGGCATGCTTGGTGGGACCCCGTATTCAAGTAATTTTGATCAATTTTGCACCTACTTTATCAACTAACCAAAATTAATCTATTGTGCTTGTTTTTATATGTGTTAGGTTTTCTAACATTTTTTGCAGGTGCCTAAACCAAAACCACAAAAACTGATCCTAACCACACAATTGACTTTCTACTAAACAACCTTCAAAAAACTAAAAATTCGTGAACCCATGGCTATGAATCCGTAGAGACAAACCCGATGGGATTGTGAACCTATGCAGGTAGAAATGTGTTCATCATGAGCCCTCACTACTATGTGGCATTAAAAACCCTCCCCACCATTCTTGCAGACCAATCCTCCTATGGGAACGTGAATTTTTACTGGCGGGATCACTCTAAAAAGCTATGAGAATGCTTGACCACAATAGTCGAGTCTAGAAATACAATTTTATTTTTTACCCTCAATCTTATAGACACACATGTCAACAGGAACATCATCCAAAAACCTATGGGATAACTCTATCGCGAGATTGCTCTATAAGTATTTTTCCCGCAATCTGCTTTTTCCTATTTTTCACCTGTTTATACACCACGATGTCACATTGTTTGATTGGATTCTCACATTGCGGGATCATAAGTTGAATGCCACAGGTTCACTATTTTAAATAACCAATTTGGTTTTTTAACTTGTTTTTTATAGGGAGCAACTCATAGGTGCCTTCCCAAAGTTCTCACAATTTGAATTTGCAGGTTTACTTATTGTAGTTGTCAAAAAAAAAAAAAGCTTGAATGTTTAAAGATAAAAGAAATTTTTTAATATTTTTTAATAGAATGAATGGTTAAACATGTCTTTTATTGGAATAAATGTTTAGGTAATCAGAAAAAACCAAATCTTCAATCCCAAGTACTAAAAATGAACAAATGTGATTTACATTTAGTTTTAAGTGCAAATGAACATTATGTGTAAGCACTTCAACTTTTTGGCTTAAAATGAACCAAACTCAATCTCAAATACATTAAAGCTAATTTTCTCTTATTCCCATGTCTTTCAATGTTTTCAACTCCCTCAATTTATTTTGTTGATGTGATTTCTTTTGCTGACCATCATTGTAAGTTGGAATAAACCTTTTATGTTAATCATGTATGTTTTCAAAGTAGTTATTAGGATACACTAAAGCTTCCAAACTAGAATGAATCAAGTAACACATCTTCGTCTTCTTTGTTTTTGCAAATTAGGACCATTAAATACGTGACGAATGTATCGAAAGTTGTTAGCAAGATCATTCACAAGAACCTAGGTGTGCTTCTAGCAAGTTCATCCACCTCTGGGAAGAGTGTCCCCTTTGGTGAGAATCTCAAACTAGTAAATAATTTGGCCAGTATATAAAAGAGGGAGGGGAAAACCTTCTCACTCCATTAGGCAAGTTTGGGCGGTGTGTTTCTAGGGGTAGCCTAAGGTGGGAAAATTTTCCCATGATTTCAGCAAGTCTAGAATAGATTCTTAACTAGATCACATACATAACAACTGAGTGGCTAACTCCACAAACCTAATTCTGAACCAACTTAATAATCACCCTTTTATCCTTGGTATGTTATTTGCAATGCAAGAGAAACAACATCCCCAAAGATTACTCACCATCATGCTCCCCTGGTAGAGGCATAAGGCTACTTTGGTTTCATCTCCAAGAGTCGTTGTCCCTATAGAAAGGGGAATTCTATTTTCCATGCTTTGAAGATTCCTTGATGTGTATCATTTGTTTATCGATTCTTATATCAACTCACCTCTTTGATTAGAGGGACATATTGCACTAGAATCAGAAGACATCAAGTTTGGGCCGTGGAATAACATATTGAAGCCAAATTGACTTTAGGGATAAAAAAGTGTGTTTGAATTGTCTTATTTGTGCAAAAAACCCATGAAAAATATTTGTTGAACATACACATTCTTTTTGTTACTATCAAATCCTTTTTCTAAAGAGATAATTTGCTTGTCTCTGTCAAAGTTGCTTTGTCCTTTGAAAGATTATTTTCTCACAATACGTCGTATATGAAAGAGTCCTAACCTTATTGTTTGAAAGCATTTGTTAACAAGACTTTTCACAAAAACTTCATTCTAGTTAGTTTTACTTCACCTTATTCATAAACAAATTATTCTTGTTGTTTCAAAAACTGTTGTTGGCAAGTCTATTCACGGAAACTTTAGGCTAGTCAGCTTTTACTTAACCCATTTCAAAGAAAACGTCATTACATCATCCTTTGGTTAAAGATCCCTTTGTATGCACTAAAAAACATACATCTTCAAACCAAATTTACCCTTACTATCTCAAAAGGATCATTAGCAAGTCTATTCGTAAGAATCTTAGTCGTAGTTTATCCCACTTTATTTGTTAGAGTTAAACTCAAGCCACTTTGTCCTCTTGATAAAAGACCATTTCTTAGACCTATTTGTTACCAAGAAAATCTATGTTTTCCAGCCTAAAGTGAAAGGTATACTTAGCATAGTCACTACCTCAACCCATAGTTGTGATAAACCTAGCAGAGATATCTCATGTCAGACCCACCAAAACCTAAATTCAAAAAGGTTAAGCTTCCACAAACATCAGTTTATAGAGAGATGGAAGAAGAATGAAAAAACTATACAACTAAACCAAGGCTCACCAAGTTAGATCAAATTGAGAAGGAAGGAAGGTGTTGACATTTCTCTAGTTGGGATTAGAAAATTTAGAACTTAACCTTGAGACATGGAGTTAACACAGGCCTTATTGAATACACTAGCTATACCCACTTTGATTAGGTTCTTCTTCCACATACGATTTGCACTTACCATTTCATAGAGTTAGGTCTTCATATAGATTAACTTCCTACCTTTAGCATTTTGTAGATTCATCACCTAGATTCACCATCTTTAGGTCGTATACTTTAGCTATCCAAATTCATCTAAACCAAACATAGATCAAAACATCCTCCATCATCCCAATTTTACTTAAGCATTTGGTGTCACTTTGTTGAGAATTATCTACCCTACATCCTACATCCATCACACTATCTTAGTTATCCCTCAAACTAAGCATTATTTAGGGTAATCTGTCTTTGTCATTTGTGTCCCTCGTCACCTTGAGAAAAAGGTTGGGCCCACACTTGATCATATTTGTCTTCCAAAAGGCCACAAGTTTACCTTAGGGTTGATATCACTACCATATGTCGAGCTCACACAAAGGGAAAATATCCTCTCTTTTACTTTGACATCACATCACTAGGCTTTTAGCTTCCTAGATTTAATATCACCAAACCACTCCTGCTTGTCTATCATATGTCTTTTTGCATCTTAGGACACCCTTTCATCATAGTCATTGTCCTTAGGACAATTTAGCAACACCATCCATAAACATATACTTACACTCATTGTCCCAAGCATCTTGCACTTATCCTTAAGAACATCATTCTTTCATGCTACCTACCATGTGTCTCACTAAGAACCAAAGGAAGAAGTAAGACATGTATCCTAATCTTAGTGGTAATTCAGCTAGTGCAAAGCCTTACCCTCTAGTGTCTTTAGTCATGCGTGATCCACCACCACAAAATCTAGAAGAATAAAGCCCTTCATTGGATATAGATGTGTTTATGAACCAACCAAGACATGCAACTATTGTTAACTCCATCAAAGACTGGAATAGAGAAACCAATATGGAAAATTCTCTAAGAGAATATGTTAGTGTTTTTGGTTTTGGGAGACCACCACCTCTAGATATATCTAATCCCATTCACCCCTTATTTTGTAGATTTCCACCACCCATTAGTCCATCTGATCCAAATGATCCTTTTTTCATCCCACAAGGGTGATATCAAACAACACAAGCAGAACCTATGGACCCTAATATCCCATCAACCCAGCTCAATACTCCTATCCCACCAAACAATCAACCCATCATTGCTCAATCGTTAGTCCACACAACACCTTAACAACCTAGCATGTCTAACATTGTTACTGCCACTGCTTCACCATTTACATATGTTTTTTTCAATATCGTTGGATCTTCTAATTCCTAAAGTGTTGTTTCCACTTCAAACATACCCACTGGTAGTTCATGTGGCACATCTCATTCAAACATCCAATCAACATCACAATCCATTATGGGAATGTCATCAGTCGGGCCTACCAATCCACCTTTCATTTCTTCCAATCCATTAGCATCTATGCCAAATACCACCACTCCATTTCCACTTGGTCCTTGGGATTATGAACAAACACAAGGGACCACCACAAGCTTCCCTTTTAGTACTCCTTTCATGCCAACTTTCCAAGAACGTCAACCCATACTACCACCAATCAATCCATTACCACCTATCACTAACTATTTTTCCATGCCACCCTTAGGAAGTAGCCAAACAATCCTACAACAACAACCACCATCAATAGGGATTATTCCCTCCACCAATTATTTGGCACCCATCACCACTCATTTTCCTTCTCAAGTAAGAGCACAACCATCATATGTTAGGAAAAATGTACCATCTCACAATATAGCATCAATATTTGCACGACCACCTCTCTAGCAACAACCACCCCAACAAACATATGTCCAAGCACCAACACAAAATTACCTATCTGGAAAGCAATCCTTTATCTACTCGCCTCGGCAGTAGTCGTCTCAATAGATGGAACAATACGTCCACCCACTATCCCAATAGACCATAAACCCTGTTCAAAATTCTATTCAATCCACTCTTAATCCACCATGATACATCCAAAAAAACTATATATATTCACCTGGACAATCTGAGACATGTCCTATATCGGGGGCACTGGGGCTAGGGGCACCAATATTAACACTAGTTAACTTTGAATGGGAAGAGATGAAAAAATATCTCAAGGCACTCAAAGATGGGAGAGATTCCAAAAATTTCAAATTTGAAATAGTCTACCCATATCCATTTGGTAAAGCAACAATAATGATGTCATTTCCCAAACATTTTGAGGTTCCTAAGTTTGATAAATTTAGAGGGAAGGTAGATCCAGTTACACATGTCAAGGAATTTTTTATGCATTGCCAAGAAGTGGCTTATAATGACATGTTTCTCATGTGTCTCTTTCCTAAGAGCTTAGGAGAGCCTTCTCTTGAATGGTTCTATTAGATCCCTCATGGCACCATCAAAACTTTCGCTGAACTATCAAGGGCCTTTGTAGCCCAATACGCTCATCTAGTTGAAACTAAATTGTTTGTAGTTGGTTTAGTTCATGTCGAACAAAAGGGAGAATAAATCCTTGCAAATTAGTTACAAAGATGGCAAACTCTCACAACACAAATTTCTTGCACTACCCCAGACCATCACATCATTAAAATGATCATCAACAATGCCCATCCTAGTCTTGCACATCACATGGTCATGAATTGTCTCCAAACATAGAAAGACATCAAGGAAAAGGGTATGGGCCTTGAACAAGGACTCATTAAAGATGGTGTCATTAAGATCTACAAGGAAAACACCCAAGATCGAGATCAACTCAATGACAAGCCATGGTACTAGAACAAAAATTTAAAAATAGCTACTGATAGAGCCACGAACACTCGACATGTTCATGTAGTCAGGTTAGCATCCAACACATCCAACATATTTTATCAACAACAACAACCAATTTATCAACAACTACTTGTACAAAAAAATCAACACTATACCCAAGTACCTAATCCTCAAAATCAAACCAATGGTATCATACTCTCAACTAGACCAAAACCACATGCTCAAAGGCAACCTTGAGTGTACATCCTGTTGGGTGAACCCCTCGATGTTATTTTCAAGAAACTAGCCAAGGATAGCCTTATTCACCACCCACAAGCACAACCATTATGAACACAATCAATCTAGGGCATCCTGCTATAAAGAAAATGAGTTCTATAAATTTCATTGTGTTAAGGGACATACCACCATTAAATGCATGCAACTCAAGGACTATATCCAAGATTTTATTGTCTGAAAGGAGATCACAATAGGGGCACAAACCTCGCCAAATGCAAGATTATTAATATATCAAAATACTTTTCTTCCTCACAACAAAAACACAAGCAAAGCCCCTACAAATAATCCGGTCACCAAAAAACCAAATAATGCTCAAAACAAATAAGGCGATAACTGAGACAACTCTCAAAACTATATGTCAGCCTACTTGGACTATGTAAACTTGATTAGATGCATATCATAGGTTGAGCCTTCTATAAATGTTATAAATATCAAAGGCCCAGATACCCAATGCGTTGTCACCACTACAAGAGCTCGACTCAATATAGCTAGACCATCTGCATCTACCCCATCAAGACAACCTCCATCAGGACTACCCCCATCAGGACCGCAGTATAACATCTTGGAACACCTTGGAAATATGCTAGCTCAAATATCCATTTTGGATCACTTATCCACAAGCCCACTTTATCAAGATATCCTTGACAGTGCTCTTAATGAGTCACATGTCCCTACTTATATCAACACCACCAAATTTTCCAACCTAGTAGAACATCTATCTATATCATGTGTATTATCTTTCAAAACTTTAGACATCCTAGCTATTGAGCCCAATCACATACTTCCACTTTGCATAGCCATCATGGTTTTTGACTTTACTCTACTTTAAAGTTCATCAAACAAATGGGATACACTGAGGTAGATATCCTAAATGAGGTCATCACTATCAAAGCATATGACACTCTGGAACACACCACTGAAGGAACTATCTTGCTACCTATCAGAGTTGGCTCAACCACTCAAGAAACAATTTGTCATGTTGTTGATCTTAACCTTCCATACAACATCCTCCTCGATCGACCATGGATTCATGCCATGAAGTTCATTCCATCCACATATCATCTATGCATCAAATTTCCACATAATGGCATTGAGATAACCATCCACACTAATGTTGAACCCTTTTCTTATTGTAATGCGGTAGAAGTTGCATACAACAACCATTGTCCTAGAATCAAGATAAAAAACACCATGGCTAGCTCCTCGGGCACTTGCCACAATCCAAATATGATTTTAGCCTCCACTCTTTCTACAGTTAAGATCAACTAGCAAGGTTGTGGAGAATATAGTCTTTCAAATTTATTTTTTTGTCGGTGCTTTACCACTTGATCCACATACTAAAGGGTGCCCAATTTACCAAGGGCTAAAGCTAGGCACAACCCCCTAGCTCACAAAACTTGGGAACACCACTTTTTTGCTAATGGGATCCTTGATGGAGATGAAACAACTCCCAATATTATCACATGGTTATACAAAGATCCACTTCCCAAAAGTGAAGAATTCGTGGACTACTTCAAAAAGAAATATCCATAGTCATATTGCCTTGCTCCGAGTAATAAGATTATCAAGGAGGTGGTCTAGGCTGTGAAAAGTTAGGCATTAGACAGTCTTTAGAATCCTACAAATAAGAAGAAAAGAAAGGTCTAGGTTACAAACTCCCTGCAACTAAGGGCACCACAAAAGACAATCATGCCTTTACAAACATCCAAAACAATCTCGTTGAGGTTCAAGACATTCTTGAGGAAGTTGGAAAGAAATCCTACGATGATATTTTCCTTGATAAACTTATCTTAGGAGCCTCTTTGATCTGTGAACTTTCGATTAAACTCATAGACTTACCACTTGCTCATCTTGAACTCATTGATTGGAACCAACAAAGTGGTATATGTGTCAATGAATTCTCCATGGAGCATGTGCTTCTTAGATCATGGGAGTTGAAAAACCACGCAAGAAACAACCTCCACTATTAGCTTATGTTAAAAAGTTAGATCCAAAGGCTTACTTTAGGGAGGAGGAAATCTTTAATCACAAAAATGACCAAAGAAAAAAAAACAAAAAGCAAAAAGAAAAGCTAAATCATTCACTGGTGAAAACTCTTCTAAAGCACCATTGAATCACTCAAAAAATGAAAAGAAAATAAAGGACACATCCAAAGGTGAAAACCTTTCTAAGGCACCTGGGGATGGAGATTTCATCCTTCCCCTACAAGATCACAAGCCTGCAATATCATCAGTCCTGACAGAGGAAACCAGGGTGGTCAATATCAGTTTAATAGAGATACCAAAGATCACATACATTGTTGCATCTCTACCACCTAAACAAGAAGAACTTCTCATCGAGGTCCTTTGAGAAAATATTGGTTGCTTTGCATGGTCCTATCAAGACATGTCAAGTTTGGATCACATGTTATTGGTACACCACTTGGCCATAGATCCATAGGTTAAACCAATCAAGAAAAAACTTTGTAAAATGCATCCCAAAGTTGTATTATTGGTCAAAGAAAAGTTAGAAAAAATGCTAGAAGTAAAGATCATTTCCCCAATTGACTACTCAAATTGGATCTCCAACATGGTACCTGTCAGAAAGCCTTCTGGTGATATTAGGATTTTCACAGACTTCAGAGACCTCAACAAGGCTTGTCTAAAGGATGATTTCACATTGCCAAATATAGACATGATTTCCAATCTCTCTGCCAACCATGAACTCTTATCACTCATGGATGGTTTCTCAAGATACAATCAGATTCAAATAGTAGAAGTAGATCGGCATAAGACATCATTTATCACCCCTTAGGGGACCTTCTATTACAACATGATGCCATTGGATTTGAAAAATGTTGGGGCACCCTATTAGGGAGCCATAATAGTCATCTTCCATGACCTCATCCACAAAACTCTTGAGGATTATGTGGATGATATTCTAGTCAAGTCTCTTAATACCCTTGATCACTTATCTCATCTTGAGGAAGTGCTTGACCCACTAGCTAAGTATTGTCTCATGCTCAAGCCCAAGAAATGTGTCTTTGGTGTCACATCTGGAAAGCTACTAGGGTTCATTGTATCATGGTATGGTATTGAGATTGACCCTAAAAAGGTCAAAGCCATCATGGATATGGCTCCTCCTAAGAAACTTAGACAACTTCACTTTCTCCAGGGGAAGCTACAATTAGTCAGAAGATACATCTCATAGCTAGCTGATAATTGTCAACCATTTACACACTTGCTAAAAAAGGATCAAAATTTTAGGTGGGATCCTATTTTCCAATGTAACTTTGAACTAATCAAGCAATACTTGGCTAATCCACCTATCTTGGTTCTACCAATTGTAGGAAGACCACTCATATTATACATCATAGATACCCCAACCACACTAGGTGCTTCTCTCACACAACTTGACAATGAAGGAAAAGAGAGGGTTATTTACTACATCAACCACACTCTAGTCAAGTATGAGCTTAATTACACACCCATGGAAAAAAATTTCTTAGTTGTGGTTTTTGCCACTCAGAAGCTTCACCATTACATGTTGAGTCACACTCTGGAGCTAATATCCAAGATTGATCCGTTGAAATATATGTTGTCATGTAAAGTGGTTATAGGGCTCCTAGCCAAATGGCTCATGCTTCTTAGTGTGTTCGATGTCCAATATGTTGACAAAAAATCTATCAAAGGTCAAGCTATAGTAGATCACTTGGTTGATGCACCCTTAGTTGTTGATCACCCTCTCATCATGGAGTTCCTAGATGAACATCTCTACCTAATAAAGGAAAAATCATCTAAGAAATTATACTTTGACAGATCCTACACATCTCATGGTTCCAAAGCCAACATACTATTGGTCACTCCTCAAGGTGACTATATTCCTATGTCATTCAAACTCTAGTTCTAGGGCACAAACAACATCTCAAAGTATGAATCCCTTATTTTAGGACTCTAAGTAGTAGTTGAGTGGAACATCATACAACTATAGGTCTTCAGAGATTCATAGCTTATTATCAAGAAAGTCTTGGGTGAATATCAGACTAGATGATAAGCTTCATCCTTACAAAGAATTGGTAGATCAGTTGAAGCAACATTTTACTCACATCCAATTCACACAAGGGCCTAGATTACAAAACAAGGCTACATATACCATGGCTACTATTAGTTCACTTTTGGAGATCCTTCATGAGGCTATACAGTATGAATTCTTAGTCAAGTAGCTATTTGAGCTCGCATATGATAATGATGAATCGACATGGGAATGCATCTTGGTTGGTCCCCAATCTTGATGGTACCATGAAATTCATGCTTACCTACTAAATGGTATCATATCTCCTCATCTCATAAGAACCCAACACCAAAACCTCATTCACAAAGTATCCTACTACATTATTATATCTAACACCCTATATCATCATGATTATCATGAAACTCTCTCTCGGTGTTTAGACCAAAATGAGGTTGTAATGACTATCACAGAGGTACATGCTAGACTTTGTGTTAGCGGTATGCTTCTAGATAAGCAAATACTTAGAGATGGAAATTATTCACCTACTCTAGAGCATGATGCCTGTGACTTTGTCAAAAGGTGCCTACCCTATCAACAATATGCAAATCTGATCTGAGCCTCGGTTCAAAGTGTTTAACCTATTGCACCGCCATGGCCATTTTCAAGCTAGGGGTTCAACCCTTTTGGTGTTATAACACCTCTCTCTTTAGAAAGATACAAGTGGATAATCATTACTACTGATTATTTCACTAAGTGGGTAGAAGAGGTCCCACTCATCACCGCCACAAAAATTCTATCATATGTTGCCTTGACATCCCAACTACCATTTTCACCAACCATGGAGGTAACTTTTAAAACC
Source organism: Cupressus sempervirens (assembly GCA_028749045.1). Taxonomy (NCBI): domain Eukaryota; kingdom Viridiplantae; phylum Streptophyta; class Pinopsida; order Cupressales; family Cupressaceae; genus Cupressus; species Cupressus sempervirens. Next base: position 789,587,358 of record CM053786.1, read on the forward strand.
TCAATGGAAGAGTTGTATACCTCCCTTTGTATTCATCATTGTTTCTCTAGCCCCTACTTCACAGAAGGTAACAGTCAAGTTAAGGAAATTAACAAAACCTTACTCAAAATCCTAAAGAAAGTTGTCAATGATTCTAGCTACAATTGGCATTTGAAAATCAACCCTTCCCTACGGGCCTATCACACTTCATTTAGTACATCCATAAGCACAACCCCATACTCCTTGGTATATGGTGTTGAATCATTTTTGCTTATTAAGGTTGAACTCCCATCCTTGTGCATTTCTTTGTGAGGGTAGATATCATATGAGGATTACAGAGTCACCAAACTCACCTAGCTCAATTTACTTGATGAAAAAAGGCAACAGGCATATGACCATCTCATGGTTTATCAAAATTGCCTAAAGTGCAACTTAAATAGGAAGGTTCATCCACAAAAATTTCAAGTAGGCAACATGGTCCTCAAAGAAAATATGAAGGCCCAAGAAAATTGAGAGAAGAAGGGAAAGTTTGAGCCCACGTGGCTTGGTCCATATGTTGTCACAACATCTTTTGGCTTGGGGCATACCAGCTATTAACACTTGAGGGAGAAATACTAAATGATCCCACCAACATCATTCACCTCAAGAAATTATATGCCTAAAATCCTCAGTGTATCTCACAAATTCTATGGGAAAAAAATCAATCAAAAAAGGCCCTAAAAAAAGCAAAGAAAAATAATTGTCCAATGGTGAAAATTTGGCAATTCAAGCACCTTGGATAGGTACCTTGGTGAAAAACTAACAAATAGGCACCACATTTACTTGACCTGTTCATTATCTATTAGTGATCTACACCTCCCACACCATCCTGCACATCTGATCACCCATCTTCCCATTTCCCAAAGGTGTTCCAAGGATTCCATCACCGCACTATTACAACTCATGACATACTATCCCTATCCCTGAGCTTGGAAATCCTATTAGAATAGTGTATTATACCATGGTTAGCACATTTATCATACCCTTGTACCTTATTGAATGTATCATATAAGTTGTATCTTCTCTCTTGTACCATGTTCATATATCATACCCTTGTAAAAAAAATGTACTATATGCATCATGCTACCTCCTCATCCTGAGCTTTCCCCATTATATACATACCCACTCACATATCGTGTCATGTCCAAAACATCTTGAAAGTTTCTATAGCAGTACCTGTACATTCTTGGTGTCCCCCTTTTACGTCGTAAGTCACATTTCTCCTCAAACCAAGTCATTTTTCAAACCCTATAGCAAAATCCTATGTCATCAAAGAGTTGTCTTAAAGAAAGTTATAGTTGCCAACTTCATCTTAGCCCTAGAATACTACTGATAGGTTCTTACAGGATGCATCTGTCCTCATGTCTAAATCTTGGCTAGTCAGTTTCTACTCCTACTGATCTCTTTGGAAAAAGGTTACTTTTTCATGGATTTATTCTTTTTCTCTTGATATTGGATGTCACTTTTTTGTTATTAAAATGTATCTTTTCCAAACAATTTGGTTGTTCCCTTTTCAAGGTCACCACAATCTTTTATATCATGGTGCACTACGAATGGGGCATTTAGAAAGCAAGGTTTTGATCACATCTTTTTCTACTTGTGAGTCAATCGGATATGACCCTTGCATGTTCCAAACATGTTTTCTTTCATGATGACATGATGCAATTAGGAAATATCATGTGCTTGTGGATCACCCAGTATTGTTTCCACTCAAATTCCTCTAGGATTCATGTGTGATGTTGGGGTAGTCCTTGCATGCTTGTTCAAGTCAGTCCTATGTGATATTGGGGTAAAATCCTTGTTGTTCTTGGTAACCTTGGCATATAGCTAATATTCCTATAGCAAACTAAGTGCTCAAACTACATGGTGGTACTTATTTAAAAAGTACCCTACCTTTAAGCTTCAAAGCATCATTTCATCATCCTATCACCTTGTTCTATAAAAAGAAAAGAACTATCTCATTCATCTCCCTTTTTACCACCTCCATATTATCACATCCTATATGTTCTTTATCGGATCCTGATTTAACAGTGTTTTAATAACCAAGTATACATGTTAAGATTGCATCTATGGGCAGTTATCTCCAATAATGGACACAATTCACCAAGAACTTGGGCCAAGTATAAGGCTACACTCCTTCTTCACTTCAGGCTCTACAAAACCTAGGCGGGTAAACCTCTTAAGATCTGATTATGTCACCAGTGCAATGAGCATAATCAGGATCTAGAATAATAGATGAAACCCATAAATCTTCTATTCTTAACTGAGAAATCACAAGCATGAAATAGCTAATAACATGACTCATGAAACTGGCAAGCTAAGTGTGGGTTAAACTTTGAATAACTTTCAACATGAAAGGGGAAATGTTTGATTAATGATTTTTATTCAACACAACCTCAAATATGCAGCAGTATAACAAGTGATCCTATAACTAATCAGTGCCTAATCCCTTGGGCAATTCCATGAATTCAAAATATACATCTGTGACATCAGGACATATTTAATATACCCAGACATCAGATCTATCTAATCACCTTGTGATTCAGACATCAGTGTTTATTCAGATCTCATTCTCACTAAATATCCTTCTCAAGTAACATGTAACCTTGTTAAATATATCAAGCATTTACTTAGCCCTTTGATCCAACAACAAAATACATCAAACATACAACCTGAAGGGGATGCAAATGAATCTCAAATCTTTGTTCCAAGACCACATAAGACTTACACATTGTTGAGACAAGAGACAAGAACTAGAATGAAACTAGTGAAATTATTGCTCATATGTATTCATTTCCTTGAAACAATACAATCAAAGGCATGAAATTAAAACATGAAACAACCTAATAGATATGAACTATCTGTATTATCTCTACAACTGTTGTTCACATGAGAGAATTATGTTGAAGAATGGTGTCACAGTATTGGAAATACATCAAGACTAGAACCAAAACCTGGTATCACAGTAATGTGCCAATTTTCTCCAAAGAACTGGAACCTATACAATGGTCCCATAGTGAAAAAATGGAACCCCTACAAAGAGAAAGAAAAATAAAGATATAGGAAGGAGAAATTCTTGAATCTGATTAGGAGATGACAAGTGTCCCTTCAGAATTCCTTCCCAACAAGTAGAAAAAACCTCTCTCTAGTCTCCTTCTTCAACTGCTAGAATCAAATCCCTTTATTTTACCTCCCAATGGCATCAAATATCTCAAAAACTTGATGATGAAAGGATGTAACTGATTTTGGTGTTAAAAAATGAAAACATAGTAAAAGTGAAAAACCAGTTACAATAACCTCAAGAAGCCAATATAACCTTTTTTAGATTGTTTTCTCCACATTCAGATCCCAAATAACCTTTAAAACTACCTTCTAACCAATTCTAATGCTCAATGATCAAATCTACTTGTTCTACTACCAATGCCCTATATTTTATAAATTGGCCTATAGATTGAACTGGTGAGCACATGTGCATAATTTGACCTCATATTCAGAAAGTTCATCTCTTCTAAATTTTGGTGGTATATTAGAGCACCCATTTTTGATAAAAAAAACTCCAGTTATGGCCATTAGAAAATCAGGCCTCTACTCCATGGCTCCATTCACAGATTTGCACAAATAAAAGAATGAAATTTAAAAATTTAAAATATTCCATGGTTTAAACTATAGAAATGTTATAATTTCAAACCAAATTTTTCAATGGCAAAATGGACATGCAGGGACAAGGATATTTTATTTTTAAAACTCTTCTCATATCCCCTCACCCAATTAGACAATGCCACTTGTCACCATAGGACTGGCCACTAGACACAAGCGGGACCCACATGTTATTCTGACTCTCGTCAGATTTTGAAGGTTTTCTGGTGATTTGCTATGTCACTAGCCAAAAAACCTTGAATTTTTTCACTAGTGAGTTAGCGAGTTGCCAAATTTTTTGACTTTTCGAGAGAGCTCCATCTGTCCACATCAACGACCCGTCATCATGCCACCTAGATAGTCACCAAGTCGCCATATTAACTTCCATGTATCTTTCATATAGCAACTTAGAGAAGGTCGCAAGATCTGCCATGTGTCATGATCTCGATGAACTGTCACCACATCAACTCATATGTTTCTCTGTTCAAAATTTTGCCTACGTCACCCTCTAGCTGACACTGGCCATCGACGAGCCCCACACATTCTTCATGCCTTTTTTAAAAGACATGTCTCTTAAGACACAATGGATATTACTTTTCCTTGTATTTAAGATATAAAACAAACTCTCCCATGGTGAATATGGGATAAATGAGTTTTGCTTCAAACCTCCTCTCTCACGTGGATTTTCTTGGTTAACCCTATGTTTGGCATCAAAACATACCTTTTTCTACTCACATTTTCCTACTTGCTTGCTAGTCTTCCCTATATAATGCATGTAGATCTCTTTAATGTGTCTTTTTGTATATGTTGATCCTCTCCTTTAACTCCAGCCCCTACCCTTTTTCTTTACAAGCTGACTTCCATTGTCTTTGACTACGTATGCTTGTGCAATTTTCTTTTTACCCAGTCGTGGCTTACCTTTATTATGCTATTGGATGCTCCTTTAAAAAACATTGACTGATTCGTAGTTCCTTCATGGTTGGGTGGCCTTTTAAGTTTATATCCAGTGGCTTCCTCATTGACTACATGGACATCTCCTTTTGAAACCGCCTCCTCCCTATTCTCCTTTTATTTATGTTGGCTTCCTGCTTGCATGGGAGGCTTCTTGTCTTCTTCTCCCTTTGAAATCATGAGAGCTCCCTACAGATTTGTGGTCTCCTTCTATTTACATTGACAGCTTTTTGTTTAAACTAGCATGATCTTTCCTCCATATGCCAATTGGTCCTTTGTTGCTTGTCTCCATGCTTTAATCTGCTATGTGTCTTCAAACCTAATGTTTTCCTTCTCATTCAGCCATGAACTCCTCTAATGTTGTGGGGAAAGTTTTCAATGCATGGGTGCCATGGATGTGATCTTCTATGATTTTTATATCAGTCACATATGCAATTTAAATGTCATAGTAGCTTAAAGCTTCTCCTCAGAAACTTAGTGAGCTAATTATTTTCAAATCTTCATATGAACCCAACTTTTGTTATTGTGTGCTTATCACATAATATAGGCAAATCTTCATATTGAATGTCATGGCCATTGTTGGAGATTCAAAAGAGCTTGAAACTTCTGTCCCTAATATAGATGTTGATGGAAGAAAAAGTTGCATCAGAGCTATTTTCAAACCAATTGATTTGCAACACTAGAAGGGCGCTAGATAACTTCCTCTGTTGTGTTTGGATTTATGACTATTTTTCTCAATACAACTGACCCTACATATTCAGTTGAACTCAAATAATTACATCCATATATTGAACATTGTAACAAGTATAGTGATTACCATTTTCCTTTCAAAAACTTCATCTTGCACAAATTTTCAACAACCTGATGGAATCAGTTGTACCCCAAAGAGGGTCCGACTAAAAAAAAATTATGTTTCTAAACAACTGACATGGAAAATTGATCCATCAAACATCTTGAATTGACTAGAATAAAAAATGAGCATTGAATCATCATTAAAACAATATTTTACCATTGTTCATTAAACTATGATTCACTGACAAGAAGGCTTGATAAATGGCTTTAAAAACTGACCTAAACACCTGGTCAGGCTCTAAAAACTAGCACACTAAATCTTTGTTCCACATACTTTTACCATGTCAAATCTTGTCTCATGAAAAATTTAGGGTTAAAAGATATTTGTTGTCAGAGTTGCCCTTATAGAATCACCTACAAATAAACATGTCAGAAAACAATAAATTGGGTTCAGATTTGGCTTTGAAAACTAGGCAAATGAGCACATGGGGAAACAAAAATTGGGATACTGGTTTACTATCACAAGGGAAATATGAATCTAGGATTTGGGCTCATGAAAAATAACTGGGCACAAATGGCAAGTGGCCAAAGTGGGCTACTTGGATTTTGACAACTGGAAACAATGTCTGAAAAACAATTTTTGCAAACGGAATGGACTTGGAAAAGTGTGCAATGACTTGCAAACTCAACACACTTGGAGTATTTTTAGAGGCCAACACATTGGTGCAATCCATTCAATCTCACCTATCACATATTCTGAGTTATAAAGTCTCGAACAGGGCTTTTAACAAATTTGCACATGCTGACACTAGTAAAAAGATAGAAATTGCATTTGGAATCGCATTTGAAAATTGATGAAACGGATTCATCATAAGCTAAAACTTGAAACATAATAAGTCTCTAATGTCTAAAATGCAATGCAAAAGGAAATTCAGCATTTTGGTTAGCTGAGTCAAAATTACAACTCGTCAAATAGGGTTTCCCAGAATTATGTATAATGTGCATCAGCATGAAAACAGTAAACTACCAACTTTGAGGGATTCAAAACCCAGACAAATAGACTCAAAATGACTCAAAATATGAAACATAGGTTCTTAGCTATGGACACTAGATGCTTCCAAAGTGGATGGTCATAACACATTTCTAGGTGCGAAATATTCAGATGCAAACATGGCCTCCTGTCACTATTTGATACTTGGTGAAAATGCATATTTGAAACTAGCTCAAAATGAGACTTCATGAAATGACTCGAAAGGTCAATGTAACTTCATGAAATAGGTAGGCACACTAAATGAAAAGTGTTAAAAACATTAAACACCTGATGGTGCTTAAAGTTATAGCCAGGTACAATCTCATTAAAAAGCATTTACTGGGCTCGAATTCTCAATGGTACTCAAAATCGGGAAGGCAATTTTGAGTCCCAACATTCTTACTGTAAAAATCTATCCTACCTACCTCCACACTTTCTTTTCCTAAGAAGCATACTTACATCTCCTATCCTACCACCCACCTCGTATCTAATATAACCACCTATCCCCTCTCCCCTTCTTTTTGATTCCTTGACAAAAATCACCTCTCCCTAAAAATCTCTTGTCCCACAAGCATTATGCTGAAGTTGTGCACATTGTCCCCCTCCCAATCAAAGACTATGGTCGGTCAATGATATGCTATAGGTCCTATCCCCACCTACGTTTCACTATCATCCTACCTGCATTTTCATTATCATGTACACTCATCTCTCCCTACATTCCCATGATCTTTTTTCATTTTTAGTCATCATTTGCCTCATCCTAACTCTTTGAGTTCCCTATTTCATATCATTTATGTTATCATTATTGTTATGGTTCCTCTCAAACTCATTATTTTCATTATTATAATTTTTTTAATCTAGCTTCATTATCATAGTTTTAAATCCATTTTTATTATCATAGTTTTTCAATCAACTTTTCATTATCATGGTTTTTGAGATCCAGCTTCATTATCATAGTTTTAAATCTATTTTTATTAGCATATTTTTTTGACCAACTTTTCATTATCATAGTTTAGACCTAGCTTCATTAACATAATTTTAAATCCATTTCCTTTATCATAGTTTTTTTATATCAACTTTCATTATCATAATTTTTGATCTAGTGCCATTATAATAGTTTTAGGTTTAGTTTCATTATCATAGTTTTCGATCCATTTTCATTATCATAGTTTTAAATCAATTGTTATCATAGTTATAAACCCATTTTTCATTCTCATTAATTTTTAGTCTTTCATTTTTCATCCTCGTAGTTTTAAAGTTCATTTTTCATTATCATAAACTTTTAGTTATCCATTTTCCATCCTCATAGTTTTAATGTTCAGTTCATTTTTCATTATCATAAACTTTTGGTTGTCCATCATTCATCCTCATTGTTTTAAATTTCACTTTCATTATCATAAACTTTTAGTTGTCCATTTTTCTATCATCATAATTTGTTAGGCTCATTCTACAGTTGTTCATTTACATCATCCTAAAAATTTCCCACTCATTTTAGTTCTCATTTTTACATCATACAACTTATCAAAAACATCGCACCCCACATAATAGAGGTCATTATCACAGTCCATTTCATATAAAAACATCAAATCCTACATCATAGAGCGTCAGTGACATCATGCATATCATACATCTCATATAAAATCATCACATCCTACATCATTGAGTGTCAGTAACATCATGCATATCATACATCTCATATAAAAACATCACATCCTACATCGCAAAGTGTAAATAAAAAACATGCATTTCATATCATCCAAACATCACATCCTACATAAAACATGACCGTCCATCTCATACATTTATCTACATGCATCTCATAAAACATCCACATCAAACCATCACATGACATTTTACTCAGTACATTTATATCCCACCCCAAAGAATGGTCATATATATATATATAGACAAAATGCAGCATATCATTGCTCCTTCTCATCCTTGTCTATTGAATCCTTACCATGAGACTTATAAGGGTCCCTATCTACACCTAACACTGGTGGTGGTGGCCTCATCTACCATCCTCCAGTACCTAAGCTCCCTGCCTCGTCCCTCCTCCCACCTATCCCCTTGTCTTGCTTATTGCTCTATTGTGTATGCTAAGACTCGCTAGTCCTCTAAGAGCCCCTAGTGCTCCATCCACTCCTTCCCCCTCCCTACATGCATGTATGCATATCAATTGTACTTGACCATGTTGGTTGTCTATAATGTTGTATATGATATTTTGTCACCATTGCATGGTATCTCTCACATTGAAACCCGATCTCTCCCAAAGGTCCTCCACCTCCCCCCTCAGTTGTCTCATCTCCTCTAATCCATCCCCCACTACCATATATCTTCTAAGGATGGCCACCTCCACCACTAGTCTATCCTTCTCATCCTAGACTATGTCCATCCTCCCCTGTAACCTCTACATCTCCAATGCAATCACCTCCAACCTCCCCTCTAATTGCCTAGACTCTATCTACAATGTCCCCAACTCTACCTCTACTTTGTCAGCCTATCCCTACACCACATCACGCTCATGTCAAAACTGGTCTCTCTCTACTCGGACCTAGTCTCTTTCCTATTGCAGATCTCACAACAACTAGTTAGTAACCTCGTGTGCCTGTTGTAGGGATGCATATCTTCCTACCATTCCATCATCCCCTCCTCATGAGGATGATTCTCCTCCACCTCCTCCACCGCCATGGCCCCTATCCACCCTCCTCATGTGGCCTGTCCTCTTCCTACCTACCCTCTCCTCTATCTACCTATGACCTAGCCTCTTCCGGTCTCTCCTCTGCCACAACCCTCCACCTCTACCTATATGGCACCTCCTCTTATACCATCACCTCCACTCGCTACCTTAGGCCCCTAGCCACAAATACCCCATGTCTTGTTGCTTGAGTGATCTCTCCTTTCACTATCAATGCTCTAGTCACTTGGGCTTGGCCTACTAGCCTAGGGCACTCAAACCAAACTCTATACGCATGTATTGAACCTGCATCTAACACCCCTCCAAACTAATTCCAATCCTATGGTGCTAAATATTTCCATGCCTATAGTAACCCATCCCCTAGTAAGGCTGGTCCAAACATAGTCACTAACTCTATCATCACACATTGATACCAGCTTGGCTCCCCTAGGGAAACTTATGGCCATTCAAACTATTGAAGGGCCTTATCTGGTTGACATTTCTCTACAATGTACTCTCAGTGTCCAAAAATGAAACATGGTGACATGGTATAAGGTAGATGTTGCCTCTCTTCTGCCCATGGCCTAAGACTCATATATGGCCTCTATATGATGACTTGAATCTCATCTAATTGGACTCATCAATAATCAACCTCCTTTGTACAATGATAGGTGAGAGGATCACCCTAGTTGTATATGACTGACTCCTCTGAGTGTATGTCTCTTTGACCGATTAGCTTAAACACCACAATGTGCTCACAAGCCCACACATGTAGTAATGTAGGGAAACCCACACTCCTCATTTGATACCCTACACCCTGACATACAATCTAATGCAAATCTAGGTATAGCTCCACCAACATCAGTGTGCCCCATGCAGCAGGGACTATGTCATCCATAATCTAAAAGATCATTGGTATCAGTGCCAATGTCACTCCTATATCGCTAGTATCTAGGGAAATGTACCCTACAACCAACACATACACATAAAAGTATATCCCTCGATCTGCTACCACTTGATCCAAATGCTCATCTAATGGAAACTAGCACCTCTAGTTATGGAACTAGACTCTAGGCCTTACCAATTGCTGCACTATTGCCTCTCCTAAAACCTCCCTACTGACCATCACTCACATACCCCACACAAGTAGCTGAAAAATCATATATATATCCTCTAGGGTAACCATCATCTCCCCTATTGAGAGATGGAATGTGTCGGTCTCACCGTGCTAGCCCTCACATTACACTGTCACCATCGCCATGTAGGTTCGCGTATGTGGTAGCCTAGCTAGGTACCCAAGTCTAATGGTGTTGATCCTTGCCTATTCTATCAATGTAAACTGCTCCCCAGTATTCATTACAACAACACATCACTCTTGTGACACCAAAGTGTCCAATGACCACTACATTCAAGATAAACAATATTCGCATCAGTTTTATATTTATCTTCCTAACACAGTCTACCATGTTTCATCACCCTCCCTTTCCCCACCCCTTTGGTCCTTTAATTCTTCCCTGTGCTCCTCCAATTGTGTTCCCACGAACCATCAACACCCTTGCATGCCTGTCATTAAATTTGATAGAAAGATCACTCCTTAACATTTCCTAATCCCACTAAAACCCTAACCTACATTCCTGCTCCCCCATGTACACCCCCCCATTCCCATAGGTATAGATCATTGTGAGAACGTGTCCTCTCTGCCGCAGTAGCAGAGCGAGAAATAAAATAAGAAATGTTTTATGTTTTCAATATTAAAATTTAATGTTTTCAATAAACGTCCTACATGTGGTGGCATACCTAGAGTAGTAGTTCGATGAGCTCTCCAGATATAGCCACCTAGGACCAGGTATAGGTTTTTTTAATTAGAATAGTTTTAATTCGTAGATAATGATTGTCAGATTCCAATAATAGGTAGTAGGCAGTTTCAGATTCTTATCCTTTTCTTGGATAGAAGACAAAAAAAATGTGGATATTTAAAATATGGCCTACTGCATGATTGTCAAATTCCAAAAATAGGTAGTAGGCAGTTTCGAATTCTTATCCTTTTCTTGGATAGAAGACGAAAAAATGTTTCTCGTCCTTTTATTAGAAAAGGAGAGTTAGTTTTAAATAAGCCAATTGGCTATGTAAGAGAGGCATTCAAATTTGGGTAATAGAGAAAGTTTTAGTTTTTGCCTTGTTACTCTCTCATCTTGTAAATCGATATCAAAAAGAAAAAAAAATCGAAGTGGAAAAGTTTTGGAGATGATTTTCTTTATGCAATTTTGATCCCGACTGATTGATGTCGTGCCCCTTGAAGTAACTCAGTTGAGTGAGTATTCCTCCTGAGCTTTCTAAGGTGTGGCTCTGCATCATTTTTGGTATTCAGAGGTGGAGTCTTCAAACTTGAAGGTGGAAGTGATAGAAAAGAACAAGGAAAAGGTACCTGACGAAGTGGAACCAATTCTAGACAAGTACAAAGAAATTATAGTTGATGGAATACCAAAAAGTCTCCCACCAGTGTGAGAAATCAGTCATTGCATTGATCTCATACCAGGATCAACATTACCCAACAAGGTGGCATATAAACTAACACCACAAAAAAATGAAGAAATGGCAAGACAAATTGGAGAGTTGCTAGAGGCTGGTTTGATTGGTAAAATTCTAAGCCCATGCGCCGTACCTGCAGTCCTAGCAACAAAGAAAGAAGGAACATGGAGATTATGCACAGATTCAAGAGCACTAAACAAGATCACTATAAGGTACAGATTTCCAATGCCTAGAATAGAAGATTTACTAGATTGTTTAGGGAAAGCAAGATATTTTTCAAAGATTGATTTGAAAAGCGGGTATCATCAGATAAGAATTAGGCCAGGAGATGAATGGAAAACAGCATTTAAGACAAATGAGGGATTGTATGAATGGAAGGTAATGCCATTTGGGTTGTCTAACTCTCCTAGTACGTTTATGAGGCTTATGAATGAAGTTTTGAAGGATTTTACAGGGAAGTTTGTGATAGTATATCTAGATGACATTTTGGTTTTCAGTGAAACAAAAGAGGAGCATCTGAAACACATAGATTTGGTGTTGAGAAGGTTACAAGAGGAAAAGCTAATGATCAATATTCAGAAGTGTAGTTTTATGCGAGAGGAACTGACATACCTTGGCTTTGTGATCTCAAAGGGAACACTCAAGATGGATCAAGATAAGGTAAGTGCAATTCTTTCTTGGCCAACTCCCAGAACTATTGTAGCAGTTAGAAGTTTTCGTGGTTTAGCCACTTTCTACAGAAAGTTTATTAGAAATTTCAGCTTGATTTGTGCACCTATTTTGAACACCATAAAAGGAGGCCAAAAGTGTAAATTTGTTTGGACAAAAGAAGCCAATAAATCCTTTGAACTTCTTAAGCAAAAAGTGGCCCGACAACCAGTCCTGGCATTTCCTAATTTCAATAAAGTCTTTCAGATAGAATGTGATGCAAGCAACATAGCCATAGGAGGTGTTCTTAGTCAAGAGGATAGACCAGTAGCCTTTTTTAGCGAGAAGCTCAATGAAGCCAAACAGAGATATTCATCATACGATTTGGAAATGTATGCACTTGTTCAATCCCTGAAGAAATGGAGGCACTATTTGCTACCCAAGGAATTCATTGTATACACAGATAACCAGGCACTTAGTTTCATAAACAGTCAAGAGAAATTGAATCATAGGCACATGAAATGGGGGGAGACATTACAAGCATTTACATTTTCTATCAAGCACAAGAAGGGAGTAACAAATAAGGTTGTTGATGCATTAAGCAGGAGAACTTTGACTACGTCACAAATTCAGTTGGAAACTACAAGTATTTCAAATCTGAAAGGTATGTATGTTGATGATGCTGATTTCAAAGACATTTATCAGGCATGTATTAATCTGGATGAAAGGTACAATAGGGAATATTCTGATTTTCTGGTTCAAGAAGGATTATTGTTCAATTGAGGACAACTTTGCATCCCAAAGTGTTCAATGAGAGATAACATCATACAGGAGAAACATAGTGGGGCATTATCTGGTCATTTTGGACTGGATAAGACTTTAGAGCTGGTTCGTAGACACTATTTTTGGCCAAAGTTACAAAAGGATGTGCGGAAGTTTGTAGAAGAATGCACCATTTGTCAGAAAGGTAAAGGTAAAAGTACCAATGCAGGATTGTATCAGCCCTTACCTATTCCTTCATGACCATGGGAAAGTATTAGTATGGATTTTGTTATGGGATTACCAAGAACTCAGAAGGGGTATGATAGCATTTTTGTTGTTGTGGATAGATTCAATAAAATGTCACATTTCTTACCATGTAAATCCACCAAAGATGCATCATACATTGCAGATTTATTTTTCAAGGAGATAGTGCGAATTCATGGACTACCACTAAATATTGTTTCAGATAGAGATGGCGAATTTGTGGGTCATTTTTGGAGGACTCTTTGGAAGAAACTTGGCACAAATTTATCATTTTCATCTGCATATCATCCACAGACCGATGGCCAAACAGAAGTTGTCAACAGATCTTTGGGAAATCTATTGAGATGCCTTACAAAACAACATGGAGAAAAGTGGGATTCCGTACTTGCTCAAGCTGAATTCTCATACAATGATATAGTGAATAGAAGCATAGGGAAATCTCCATTTCAAATTGTGTATGGTACACATCCAAGAGGAATTCTCGAGCTGAGGGAACTTCCAAATACTTTTCCAAGTAGTTCACATGCTGAAGAATTTGCTGAAGCTATTAAAGAGGTCCAACATCAAGTCAAGTTGCAGCTACAGAATTCAAATCAAAAGTACAAAGAAGTTGATGATCAGAAAAGAAGAGAAGTACAATTCGAAGTTGGTGATTTAGTATGGGCGTATCTGAAGAAAGAGAGGTTACCTCAAAGGAAGAATACAAAGTTACTACCTAAGAAAGTTGGCCCTTGTCAAATTCTAGAAAAATATGGACATAATGCTTACAGAATTTAGTTAACTACAGACATCAGTATTTCACCCATATTCAATGTTTGTGATCTCACACAATACAGAGGTTCTGAAACACAAGCCGTACATGAAGATTCAGTAACAGAAGATCTGCAACAACTACCTAAACCAGCACCACCTCAGTTGGAGAAAATCCTAGATACAAAAATAAAGAAAACTCGCAGACAACAATACACTCAGTATCTAGTCAAATGGAAGAACAAACCAGTGACAGAGGCTATTTGGATGGATGAGCAACAAATTAGCAAACATGGTTCATCAGTACACGATCTCATCTCAAGTGGACTTGAGATTCTTTCTACAGGGGAGTATGCTACAGTAGCAGAGCAGGAAATAAAATAAGAAATGTTTTATTTTTTCAATATTTAAATTTAATGTTTTCAATAAACGTCCTACATGTGGTGGCATACCTAGAGTAGTAGTTCGATGAGCTCTCCAGATATAGCCACCTAGGACTAGGTATAGGTTTTTTTAATTAGAATAGTTTTAATTCGTAGATAATGATTGTCAGATTCCAATAATAGGTAGTAGGTAGTTTCGGATTCTTATCCTTTTCTTGGATAGAAGACGAAAAAAATGTGGATATTTAAAATATGGCCTACTGCATGATTGTCAGATTCCAATAATAGGTAGTAGGCAATTTTGGATTCTTATCCTTTTCTTGGATAGAAGACAAAAAAATGTTTCTCATCCTTTTATTAGAAAAGGAGAGTCTGTTTTAAATAAGCCGGTTGGCTATGTAAGAGAGGCATTCGAATTTGGGTAATAGAGAAAGTTTTAGTTTTTGCCTTGTTACTCTCTCATCTTGTAAATCGATATCAAAAAGAAAAAAAAATTGAAGTGGAAAAGTTTTGGAGATGATTTTCTTTATGCGAGTTCGATCCTGGCTGATTGATGTCGTGCCCCTTGAAGTAACTCAGTTGAGTGAGTATTCCTCCTAAGCTTTCCAAGGTGTGGCTCTGCATCACTCTCCTTTGCCCCTCTTAGTTAATATTTCCCTAGTCCCATATTGACTCTTTTCTAAACTACCCTTCCTTGCGAGACTGCATTCCCGCTAACGGTAACACGTTCCCACTGGCATGATTGTTAACCCACATAAAATTCCAAGTGAATTCACATTCTCACCAAAATGGTTACCCAAATTCATGTTCTCACAAAAATGGCTTTTGACTTAGCTTTTTACCCCACCCTGTAGATGCTTTTGTGCGATTGTTGTCCAATCAACCCTAGTACAATCCCTTTGGACCCATGTGTGGAGGAATGCACTTTCAAAAATGTGAGAACGCTATAACATAAAATAAAAAAATCACAAAGAAATTTTTTTTGAGCCTACCAATCATTCTAGTTTCTGTCACACCCGTACTCATCATACCACATCCCCCTGATGCTCTGGTCATCCTTGCACAACCATCGCATCATCCAACTCAGAGCTCCAAATAGTAATATCTTATTGTCAATATGAGAGAAAATATCCCTTTCTAGCCCTCCTAGCCCCCCCTATGGTGCCTTTATTTTCCCCTATGAAACTTCTAGTAGCCTCCTTTTTCCTCCAGCCTTGGTATTTTTGTAATTTTATTACCATTTCAACACTCCTTTAGTCCTTTTGCAACCTTCTGTGTCTTCTTGCTTACCCTAGCTTATTGTAACTTTTCAAGAAGTCACCGAGCCCTATTTTCTCTCCTCAATGTCTTCTTGAGGGGGCATCACATAGTTGATTCTGTCCTATTCTACTCAAGACTACGAAAATCACCTTTCTTTAAAAACATTCTTCGCTTCATTTATATTTCAAATTCTTTGAAATAGTGTTGTCACAACACTATCTCAAAGAAGGAAAAAATGTAGACACATAAATTTGATTACATCAATAGGTAACCCTATTTAATCACCTCCTAAGACATTACTGATTAAGTATTTGTTATTTAATTAATTAATCATCATCCCCAAGTTAATTAATTAATTTAATTAACTATAGTCCAATTGATAAATTCAAATGATAACCCAAAATCAATTAATCAATTAAATCCCTAATCCTCTATTAAATTGAATAGATACAAAAATATATTAAATTTGATCCCACATCCCCCATTTATAAAAATAAATCATTTCATAAATCATCACAAATCCCTAAGCCATTCCTAAACTCTATCATTTCGCTAATCCAACTCATTCACCCATACTAACCTCACTTAGCCAACTAACTAACCCATCCCATCAAAGCTAAGCCATTTACCTTTTAACCCACTCTCAACTAACAAGCCCTAGAATGGTGGATATAGCATATATGAGATCCAGGACTCGAATTTAGGGAGGAGAGGTTGGAGATATTGTATTTTTTGGTGTGTGGAATAGAAGACTGGATTGTGTTACAACAACTTTCTGAGTTTTGTGTGAGCAATAATACCTTAAGATATTGGGAGTATGGATACAATGGTTGGAATGTGTTCTATAGTGTATTAGAAGACTTTTTCATTTTATGTGTTAAGGTTCTAGAGTAGAATCCTCCTCCTAATCATGTGCACAACTTTAAGGAAGGGTTAATACTTTAGCCAAATTCAATAGCCTCCCCTATCCCCTTCCATTCCTATCCAAGAGCATTAATGTCTCTTACGTGCCATAAATGCCCTTAAATGCCTCTTACATCCCTCTTCCACACTGCTCCCTCATAATTAATTTTCACCCTCTAATTTGACCACCCAATCCCCTTGTGACACTTGTCACAAGGCTAGAGCTTTAAAGAAGCACAATCCATGTGCTCCCCCTTCCTTACATCCTTGTCCTCCATCACCATTCTTCCATCTCGACCCTTCGTCTCACTATCCCTTAGCCTATAAATGAAACTCTCTTCCTTCACAATTCATATCAACTTTCATGCAAACTTATAATGCCCCATTAACCACTACATCACAACCATTTTACATCATCACCATGTCAAAATTCATTAACAACTCCATTGTTGAACCCTTCATCCACCTCCATGCTTGAATCTCACACTCACCATTTGAAGCTAGAAGCACTCTTGAGTATACATCCATCTACATCCAAACACATCGAAATCATCAAGATTATAATCAAGGAGCTTACCATTCTTGGTTTTCTTTCCTCCATTGTGTTCCCTTTGTCCTCTCGTAAGTGTTTAGACTATTTGGTATTGTGAGAACTATGTAGATATTAGTATTCTATTTGCAATTACTAATATAGGTGATACACCTAATTTTTGGATAGAATATTGATAATATGATCAAATATCATGAATTAGAAGTACCTTAGGAGGAATTTGTGATTGAGCTCCAGCTGGGTCAAGTTCTTGTACAATTGTTAGACTCAATTTGAATGCAGGGGCTTTACAATCCACACCTCAGACCAACATCTTCGAACCTTTCTTCACTTTGCTACTAGAGGATTCCATACTTCTTGGTGATGCTTCAAATGGAGGAATAAACTTTGATGAAATTGCTCTAAATATGTCGGGGGCTCTGGAATACTCTTCACTCTTTTCTCTAAAAATTTGCATTGAAACAATAACCTTCAATTTCTCCCTTTAAATGAAATTATTTTCTCTAAAAATTGCTACATCATTTGACTTTTGATATTGTTAGCCTTTTCTTTCTTTTCATCTTCAACTCTTCCTTGGTTCATATAGTTCTTGGAAAGATATCCAATTTTTGTACATACAAAACATCTCTTTGTAGTGTCTATCTTGCTTGTGTGATGTATTGTGTGATTTGCTCCAATGTGCCCATACTCACCACAATAGTGACAAATAAACCATGTGTTGTAATCCCAACAAAATATAGATTTGACAATTTGTTCTTCTAGGTTCCATTTTTTGGTCTTGCATTCTGAAGATTTATTTCCTTGTTTGTTGCAATTGAAACACTTTCCTTCAAACTTAGATTTCTTTGTGCATTCACTTGTTCTATGTCCTGGTTTCTTACAACTATAACACTTTACATTGAACTTTGATTTACCATTGCTCCAACACTTATTTGATGCATGTCCTATCTTTCAACAATGATTACATGTAGGCCTTTTTTTCTTTTGAGCTCCTTTCTAAGATGATTCACCTTCTTCTATGTATCCTAATCCAAATTTTCCTTTGTGTTTAAATTGAGTTTGCTCATTCAATTGATTCATGGTTTCTTGAGATTTCATCATTCTGTCATTGGTTTACTTTTCTATGTTGAGATCATTTTGCAATCTTTCATTCTCTATCCTCAAGTTGATAAGCTCTTGATTTGTATCATTGAGTTGATTAATTAGGTCTATTTGTTAAAGAGATAGTTGTTGAATTTCATTATCTTGTTCTTCTATTTCTTCTTTGGCTTTGTCCTTTTGTTCCATGACTTCACACACTCTAACTAATTGGATTTCTTATTCTCTTTTTAACTTTTTGACTTCTTCATGAAGAGTAAGATTCTTTTCAAGTAGATTTGATTCTTGTATTAGCTTCATCTAAACTTGTCTAAATAAATGTCTTCAATTCTCTCTTCAATGTAGATATTGTCATTCATATGTGATGCAAGATATTTTCTTCTTTTCAGGGATTGAGAGATTTACTCCTTCATTTTCTTGAATTATTCAATTTCTAATTGTAGATCCAAATTTTCATTTTTAATAGCTTTCTCTGGTCAATATACTTCCATTGCCTCTGATATTTTCTCAACTTGCTAAACTTCTACTGTGAGAACCAAAGCTTTGATACCAATTGTTGTAAATGTAGTATGGACTATTGTTAGTTTGTTGTGACTGATCAGGGAATTTCTATACATACTTCATAATTCTTGAGCCCTATTTTATCAAGATTTTGGGCTGATATGTTTTAATTAATTATAACCCTAAAGTGAAAAAAAATACTTGTATAAAATAACTTAGGGTTAGCAATTTTCATAATGTGTGATGCCATAATTATTTTTTGCAGTCATATTGAGCTTTAATTTATTACAAATTGTAATCAAGTTGTAATCATTGGATCATAATAATATTGGACTTGTTTTTTGGTGGAAGTATCCCAAGGATTGGATGAACCACATAAATCTTGGTGTCTTGTGTTCTCTTTTATGTGATTCAATATTTTATGATATTGTTTATATTTGCATGTAATTTTTATTTCTATCTTTGGTTTAATCCTAACAACTACGTATCAGAGTGAGGTTGTTGATGAGGCATATTAATGTCTCAAATTTGATGAGGCATATTAATGTCAGCACTTTTTCTGTTGTCATCAACATTTGCCACCTCATCAACCTACATGTTGATGTAAAAGCTCAAATTTTTAGGTATAAAAATTTCTTTTACTCTTTATTCATTTTTAGAATATAGGCTTTGATAATTATATCTAATACTACATTATATATATCATATAAGACTTATGCCAGTCTCTCATTCCAATACTAAAAAAAATTTCAAATTTTAGTGGGGGGCCGAGAAAGTGTATTATTTTCCACATGTCATCTCCATGTTATCCTAAGTCATGTCCATGTTATAGGTTTTACTTTGGTAGTAGTCTAATATTTTTCATTAATTTTTAAAATCTTTCTGTATCTATCATACCTATTCATTGAGATTTTTAGGAAGAGATCACCTATACTTGGCATGATTGAAAGGACTAAGAGTTATTGCGAGAACACCTTTAGTTAAAGCCTTGATGTCCTTCATTATTAATGTATCATTATTTTTACACACCAAAAACAAAGGGGTCTTATTAAGCAAAGTGGTAACGGAATACGATATTTTTCAAAAAGATTAGTTTGAAACTTAGAGAAAGAGGGAATCTGCAAAGGAAAGAGGAGCAAAAATTTATCATAGTGGTGAGAGTGGAAGCCAGACATTTTGAAAATGGGGGGACAGTTAAAGAGGTATGAGCCAGTCATTTATAATGTTTTACTCATGGACATTGAAGAAGTTCTACGATTTCATCCTTGTTGATGGCTTGGTTACTTCTTATAATTAATAGAGTTCAATGGAGAAGTGGCAATGGCATTCACGATAATATTTGATGATGGGGAAGCTTCGGTTTGGTGATTAAGAGTAATTTCTACTGAAGAAAGGATAGTAGAATTCACAATATTATCGACAATTGAGGAGCATTATCCAAATGAACATGATGCTAGGTCCTCAAGGGCACAATTTGCCTAGCTAGTTGACCTGCAACTGGACATTACAAAACAAGGACGTAAGAGACTTTCTCTTCCACCACCATATCCAAAGTTAGCAACCCACATTATTAGGTATTTAACCTGTGAAGGTAGGTTTTCAAACTTGCATGCTCATCATTTTAAATTGCTCGGTTGCATAAGACATAACATGCAAGATAATGTTCTCAACTTTCTTTATAATATGTTGTGTATAAGTGATGAGGAAACTCAAAAAAGAAAGGCAATTTTTGTTTCCCATCATGCCCTCATTGAACTTCTAGTTGAAAGATCTCTTAGGGATTCCTCCCCCATTTCATGGGCAAAATTTTTTGAATCCAAGACCTTACAGCCTCAAGCTAACCCTGCTCCTCAAAACTTAGAAAATGAGGAAGATATCATAGAGTCGAGTCAAAAGCTAGCTAAACCCAAAAAAGAACCCTCTCCGAATAAACTAGTTGAACCTATTTTAGAGGATGTTTTAACAAGTTCTTCTATAGAAAAGGGGAAGAGTGAGATTAGTGAAGAAAGCCCTAACCTTGAAAAGGAAGCTCATAACCCCTCGATTAAAGTAACAAAAAAGAAAAGGTATGTTCTTGTAGCAACTATTCTTGCAGCATCTACTCCAGCAACGCCTAAACTAAAATGGACCCGTAAAATGTTTGAAGCTAAAGAGATTCATGTATGTAGTAGCCTTCGTATGTAAGGTTGTTCATACCTAATTTCCATTGGAAATTCAAATGCCCTAATTTCAAAGTCACACAAAATTGGTAGTTGAAAACGTCCCTGATGATTCTCCTGTGCAATTAGAGCCCCAAAATGTAGAAACACGTGAAAATGTGCCTATCAAGGAGATACTACAAGAGAATTATGAAATGTATAAATCAAATCTTACTATTGTTTGAGAAGAAGCCCCCTAACAATGATCAACCTATCATGCCATCAGTCCCTGAATATTCCAATGTTTCTCTTATACCTCATAAATCTTCCTAGTACACCCAACATTTCCAACAAGTTGCTAAAGAACAAAAGATGAAATCTAAAGCTCAAGAATTTTCCTCATCCACAATTCAGTCAATATTGTTTGGTCTATCTAATCATTTTATTTTTCAAAAAACCTTGTGGAAGCAAGAAAGAAATCAAATGCACAAGGTAATATTTGATAGAGATGAGGAAATTGAATCATTAAAGGAGCAACTAGAAAAATAGAAGTAGCAAATGAATAAAGCTTTGAAGTTAGCTAATCAAGTTATGGCATGTAGACCAACCCCAAGGGTGTATGCTATTTGTTTAAAAGAACAGTTTCTATTATTTTAGTTAATGATGATAGTGAGAAATATTGATTGTGAATATAAGAATGCTCGAGATTTTTATAATATGTAACAGACTCTTCCTTCATGGCAAAAGAACTTTTTGTGTGAGCTCTATTTGAATAATTTCATAATTCCACATGAAACAGAGTGGAATCCCCTAGTTTACATAGGGAATGTTCACTTAAGAGGTCTAATGTCATGGATGCACAATGAAATAAATTATGATAGATAGTTGGATACCTATAGGGATCTTGAAAAGTCAAAACCACTGCCACTCTAGGTTGAATCCCATAAGCCTTATGATCTCTTGAGAGATTGGTTCAGATTAATTTGTGGAATGCCAAAACTAGAAATTAGAGAAAAAGTGTTTGAAGAAAGGGAAAAATGTTACAGAGAATATCAGACAGTTCCTAATTTCACACAACAAAGAGCAATTGCAGGGCTTATAAATAAATGGAGCCGACTGCCTGAACCTTTCAAGAAGGTTGAACCACATAGCCTTGTTAATTTTGAGGCAATAGTTAATAGAGTGGCTGAATATATGCAATTGGGAAGGCAAATTAGGAAAGAGCTATGGATGCCACTAACTTTTCAATCTCCTACTCTTCTTTGGCCCATGTATGAAAATAGTGCTACCAGGTTAGATCCATTAGTTGAAGAACACTTAGGTGAGCATTGGAGATGAACCAGGGGATATTTCTACACCTTTAAAAGTGGGAAACAGGGGAAGACTACAGTGGGAGATTTTTAAGCAATGGCAAAGAAGTACAATGTTTGAGGATAAGCATTTACATAGTGGGGGGCAGATGATGAGGCATATTAATGTCTCAAATTTGATATAGTTTTTATATAGTCTAAACTTACTCTTTGAGCCTTGTGAAAAACATTTCCAACATATTTGTCTAATGTTGAATGTAGCTAGAACTTATTAAACCTATGGATAATGGATATGACAAACCTTTCTTAATATTATATATAAAGTGTAGTATTTCATATAAATATTTTAAGCTATGTTTTAATATTTGAATAAGAGTAGAAATGTTTTTATGCATATGTGTTTGAATGTTTCTAATTTTCAGGAAATGGAGAAGTGGTGCAAAGAGTGGTGAACATTGCATTAAAGAAGGAGTAATGAAGATCAATCATAGCATGGGAAGTGTGGGTCAGTTTCAAATATTAAGCCACGTCTGTGAGAAGAGTTATTTCTAGGAGACATGACTTGATAGGCTATTTGTGGACTATTATTCTATTGTTCAATCAATGTTTTAAGAGTCATGGTTGACATTATACCTTTTTCTTCTGACAATATTTGCTCACAGTTTTATGTTATGTAATAAATTACAATCCTCTATATATATAAGGAAAGAAGGAGAAAGTTAGTTAGTCAAAAGGGTTTTGAAGTTGCTCTTTTTTGTTCTCTACGTATTATTCAGTCATGTAGCAAAAGAAGATTTCTAATGAGAAAGTGATTTTGGAATACCTATTGTGTTCTTAGTTAGTTGAAGCCAACCAAGGGGGCCCACTTGGGAGGTGGAATAGATTTAGGTAGAGTAGATTCATTTCTTGTAGTTTTTTTATTTAAGATAGATTTACTGTATTAGTCCTGCAACATAGTTATTGTGAAAGTTTCTACAACACTTGTGGAAAATGATCATGGTGGATGTTTGAGTTGATTAACTAGCTTAGAATTCCTTTTCCAAAGTTTTCTATAGTTATTAGCTATTATTCCAAGCATGTTTACTATTATGTACCAATAGTATAGATTCCTTGCACACATTTTACTCTCTTGCAGCATAGATGTTAAGACTCAAAGGAACTTAGTGCACATACTGTGCTGACCCATTTCAAGTTCTATGTCTTTGGGTTGAAAATTCAAGTGTACCTCATGATGGGAGAGATAATTCTCAAAATAGACACAGTACCCTCGAGAGGAATAATATTGTAATTATCTTTATCTATTGTGGAAGCTCTGCATTTTTGGCACCGTTGCCCAAGATGGTGTCAAACTAGGAACCTTCATGAGTCCTTTATTTTTAGATTAGTGTGTTAGTTAGAAACCACAAGATTGTGCTTGATTAACAAGTCACAAATTCAATTGCATGCATCAAAGAGAAATACAATGAGATGAATATGGAGATTTCTTCCACATGAGTCTATAAACCTAAATCAGGAAATTGAAGAAGAAGTCGAGTTGTCTTTTGAGGATGCAAGCCATTTTTTTCCTATTGAATCATCCTCAAGAGCACAGCCTCTAGATACAAGTGGTCTTTAACCTTTTGCTAAAATTTTAGCCAGTTCCCTTGATAGTACTGATCCAAATCCACCAGTTGTTAACAATCCAATACCTAATGTTCCTTTTTAGCAACAACCTCACTATCAAATACCTCTAGTAATGGTACAACCTACTTTTCCATTTCCTCTCCCAAGCTTGGTAACCAATGCTAATCTTAAAAATATACCTCCAAATGCTCTTCTAAAGTTGTATGGCCTTGCAATTGAAGATCTTGATACTTTCCTATTTGAGTTTGATATACTCTGTCATAGCTTTGACTACAACACTAATGCCCATAAGCTCAAGTTGTTTCCAGCAACACTAAAAGAATCAGGTTTACGATGGTTCATGGGCTTAGGAGCCAATGTAGCAGGTACTTGGGATGAAATGAAAACTCTATTTTTGGATAAATATAAGGAGTATTGAAAAGAAAATGATTCAAGAGGAGATGATATCTTTAGAATATCAAAAAAGGAGGAAGAAACATTGGAAGACTATGTTGCATATTTCTTGTATACACTGCAAAAGAACCCTCAACATGTGTTGTCTAAGGATTCACAAAAGTTAATCTTCTTGAGAAGCATAAATTATAATTGTCTAGAAGCATTAGACTTAATGGTTGGTGGAGATGTATATCAATCTTCTTGGGATGACCTTTAGAAAATCTGTCTTAACTACTCAAGGTCAACAATGAAGAAAGGAAAAGGACACCAGACTACAACTACTAAAGGAATCAATCAGGGTATTTCAAAGTTTGAGATATCTAATTTGCTTTTAGATTTCAAGTAGGACTACACATCTCAATACAATGACTACAAAGAAGAAGCATGTAGAAGTTGAGGTACAATTAGCTAATTACTGGCCACATTGCTAGAAGCAAAAGGAGGATTGCCAATGCAAATTGGTTGCTAGCATAGAAAAATAGCATCTTTTAATTGAGTACATCAAAATAGATGGAGAGGATTAGCAAGTATTCTTTGTTGCTCAACATCAGCCATGGGCCCAACATCAAGTTATGCCTCAGGACCCTTTGCAAAATTCAAATCTATATGGTAATAAATGGCCAAATCTTAATACCCAAGGTCCTTCACAATATAGTCAACCTAATTGGAATAATGCTTGGAAAAATAATCCACAAAAGCCTCAATGGCCTCAGAATCCCCAATCTTCCTGGCTAAACCAACAAAACAATCAATGGTAGAATTAGTAGAACCAATGGAAAAAAACCTCAGGGGAATTAGTAGTCTACAAATCAATGGAGAGGACCTCAACAATGGCCTAACCAGAATACCAGTAATTCACAATTACCACCTCCAATCCAACAACTTGCAATAATGCCACCATTTGCAAGTCCTGGACCTCAAAGTAGACCCAATTACCTACACAACCTCAACCAAATCCAAATAACCAGCAATCACAACAACCAATATATTCTATTCATGCTTAGAAATACCCTATTTATGCTCTAAATGTTGCAAACATATGTTTGAGATCTAGTACAACACTACCAGCACCAAAATTGCCTCTTATAACTGAAATACTAGATACTACTGTAGCATCAAAACCTATAGTTTCTAAAGAGGTTGACCCAACAAATACCACTAGCTCAACTCAAGCTCAGCCATCAGTTGAACCTCCTTTTCTAGAGAAGCTCATATAAAGTAAACCTACACAAATAGAGGAACAATCTTTTCATATTATTGATCAGTTAAAGAACATGCATGTCTAAATACCCCTATTCCAAGCTATTAAAGATGTTCTTATCTATGGCAAATCCATTAGGGAAGCCTGTCTAAAAAGGCCTGGGAGGAAGAAAAAAGACCCAACAACAGTCCATGTTGTAGGAAAATTGGTTGACTTTATGTTAGGAAAATTGATCATTCCTAAATATTCTAATCTAGGAAGTCCAGTTGTGAATGTGATTGTAAATGTTTAGCTTGTTAAAATGTTTTAATTGATCTTGGTGCTGCTATAAATGTCATGACTAAGGATACTATGAAAAATTTGAATATAGAAGGATTAAGGGCTACCCCCATAATTCTACAGCTTACAGATAGTTCTACTATCACTCTTGATGGGATGATAGAAGATATAATAGTAACCATAGACTCTCTAGAGCACCCTATAGATTTCATGGTTTTGTCCCCAAAAGTTAATTTATCTAGTTACCCTGTCATTTTAGGACAACCATGGTTAGTTATAGCTGATGCAAATATAAGTTGTAGATTAGGGAATATGACCATATCTAATGGTCAAGTAACAAGGAAATTTGATCTATATCCTCCAGCACAACCACAACCAGATTTAAGTACATATGTATGGCCAAATTTAGGGGATGGAGAAGAAGAATTAAACTCTATAGCACAACTTATGATGTTACATAGACAATCTTTTCTAAAGATGCAAGAATAGAATTTAGTAATTCAAAGTATGCTTAATAATACTTGTGTGGTAGAAAAAGATGTATCTGAGAGCTTTGTGTTAGAATTAAAAACATATGAGGAATGTAATGAGAGTTGTTCTCTACTCAAGAAGCCAAACATTATCCATCAAATTTTACCATGTGAATCAGATACAAGTCCAATCTCTGAAGCTACTATAATTTATTCTACAACTACTATTGAGTTGTCAAAAGGTCATAATCTCCATGTCAATCCCAAATTATCTTTTACACAGATGAAACAGTTAATAGAGCTTCTTCAAAAACATGAAAAGGCTTTTGCATGTGACTATGGGGATATGAAAGGGTTGAGTCCTACATTATGCACTCATAGAATATACATCAATGAAGGGTGCCTACCACTCTTTCAACCTCAGAGAAGGATTAATCTAGCCCTTAGAGAAATAGTTAAAAGTGAATTGCGAAAATTGCTTGATGTTGATTTTATATATCCAATATCTGATAGTAAATGGGTGTCACCTCTGGTCATAGTGCCTAAAAAGTGAGGGAAATGGTAGATTTGTGTAGATTACAGAGAATTGAATAAGGCAACTAAGAAGGATCACTTTCCTTTACCATTCATTGATCAAGTTCTGGACACTCTCGCTAGAAAGAAGTATATCTCTTTTCTATATGGGTACAATGGTTATAATCAACTAAGTATCACTCCTCAAGATCAAGAAAAAACCAAATTTATATGCCCATGGGATACTTTTGCATATTATGTTTGACCATTTGGCCTGTGTAATGCTCCTGCCACATTTCAACAAGTTGTGATCAGCATTTTTGCTAATATATCAAATGATTGCATGGAAATATATATGGATGATTTCACAACATTTTGAGTCACCTTTGAAGAAGCCTTGATGAATCTTGAAAAGGTTCTTATCCAATGTAAAGAACATAATCTATCACTCAATAGTGAGAAATATTTCATGCTCATGTAGGAAGGAGTGGTGCTCGATCATTTCATATCAACTGTAGGAATACAAGTGGATCCAGCTAACATAGAGGTAATTCTAACACTGCCCATACCTACAAAACCGAAAGAAGTAAGATCTTTTTTAATTCATGCTGGATATTATAGGAATTTCATAAAAGACTTCTATAAAATAGCTAGTCCTCTATATACACTATTGACTAAGGAAGATGAATTCATTTGGCCACCGAAATGTGATGAAGTCTTCCTGCAACTTAAGAAACTCCTCACTACAGCACCAATTTTAAAGGGAACCAATTGGTCAATTCCATTTCATATCCATACGGATGCATCAGATTATGTTCTAGGAGTTGTATTAGGACAAAAGCCTACTAATCTTGAGAATGTCATTTACTATATTAGTAAAAGCCTTCATGGACCCGAGCTAAATTACACAATAACTAAAAAAGAACTTTTAGTTGTAGTCTATGCATTAAAAAATTCAAAAATTATGTAACTGGATATCTCATTTTTGTTCATACTAATCACTCAACTATAAGGTACTTAATGAATGAACCAGCTGTCACTGGTAGACTGGCAAGATGGTTGTTATTGTTACAGGAGTTTGATATTACCATTATTGACAAGATGGGAAAATCCAACATCATTGTTGATTATCTATCCAAATTAAATATTACTGTTGAAGATCCAACTCTAATTGAAGATACCTTTCCAGATGGACACTTGTTCCATATAGCAACTCATACACCATGGTATGCAGACATAGAAAATTATCTTGCTACAAATAGAATGTCCCCACACTTCTCTCACAAAGAAAGGAGGAAGTTAGTAGAAAAAAAATTTCATTACTCCTAGATAGATAACAATCTCTTCTATGTTGGACTAGATCAAGTCATGCGAAGATGTGTTAGGGAAGATCAAATATATGATATACTACATGCTTGTCTTGATGAACCGTGTGGAGGCCATTTTTTAGGGAAAAGAATAGCATTGAAGTTACTTACAACTAGATATTATTGGTCAACCTTACATAAGGATGCAATGACTTATACAACCAATTATGACAAATGCTAGAGGATGGGTTGACCAACCAAAACTAATGAGATGCCACTCACTCCACAGATTGTAGTCACAATTTTTGATAAGTGGGGTATGGACTTCATAGGTCCAACTGACCCACCATCAAGTGGAAAATCCTACATCTTAGTATTTATAGATTATGTAACCAAATGGGTGGAAGTTAGAGCAATGAAACATGCAAGAGATGAGACAGTAGCCAAATTCCTATATGAAGAAATATTCACCCATTATGGAGTCCCGATAGAACTTTTTGCAGATCAAGGAGCCCAATTCACATTAAACCTGATCGCTAAGGTTATGAAAGAATATAGTATAAGACATTATAAGTCTAGTCCCTATCACCCACAAGAAAATGGGCAAGCAGAGGTCACTAATAGAAAAATTGAAGCCATTCTCACTAAGATAGTGCATATACACAAGAAGGATTGGACCAACAAATTAACTAAAGCTATTTGGGCATACAAGACCACATGGAAAATAACAACTAGATTTACTCCATTTGAGCTTGTCTATAGTAAAGCAGCCATGTTACCTATTGAATTTGAGCATAAAACATTACGCACTACTTTAGAGTTGAACATCAATCTTCCTATAGCACAAGAAGAGAGACTTATCCACGTGAATTCATTGGATTAAATAAGAAAGATAGCTTTGGAAAGAACAAAAATTATTCAACAGTAGAGAAAGTAGTGGCACTATGCACATATTAGGAATAAAAAATTCCAAGTGGGAGATTGGGCTCTCCTCTATGATTCTCACTTCAAAGAGAATCCAGGGAAATTGCAGACTTGATGGTTAGGGACTTATGAAATTCAACATGTATTTGACAATGGCGTAGTGCAACAGACAACCATTGATCCTGTCCAATTTAAGTTACTTGTAAATGGCCATAAGTTATGTCTCTATCATAAACTACAAACTAAAGCATAGTTCCTGTAGTAATTCCAACCAACCAGTTCACCAACTCCTATGAACATTGTTCCTATAGCAAAGGGTGAAAACCTTCTTCCTGCAGCCATACCATGACAAAATTTTAGGAGCCTCCATAATAAAACCTCATTTAATATACAATTCATTATTTCATTCACTTTTCTCTTTCTTCATATCAACCCATCTCATTTCTCTATCTACCATCCACCCACACTCCATGTCATCCACACATCCTATTTTACTTCTTTCAATAAATAATTTTGTCAGCTCTTTTTCTACGGTCATCAGCATTTGTCACCTCATCAACCTACATGCTGATGTACATGCTCAAATTTTTAGGTATAAAAATTTCTTTTACTCTTTATTCATTTTTAGAATATAGGCTTCGATATTTATATCTAATACTACATTATATATATCATGTAATACTTACGCTAGTTTCTCATTCCAATACTAAAAAAATTTAAAGTGTGGACACTTGTCAAATTTTAGTGGGGGCCAAGAAAGTGTATTAATTTCCACCAGTCATCTCCATGTTTTCCTAAGTCATGTCCATGTTATACGTTGTACTTTGGCAGTAGTCTAATATTTTTCATTAATTTTTAAAATCTTTTTGTATCTGTCGTACCTTTTCATTGAGATTCTTGGGAAAAGATCACCTATACTTGGCATGATTAAAAGGATTAAGAGTTATTACAAGAACACCTTTAGTTAAGGCCTTGATGTCCTTGATTATTAATGTATCATTATTTTACACACCGAAAAAAAAGGGGTCTTGTTAAGAAAAGTGGTGATGGCATACGACATTTTCCATAAAGATTAGTTTGAAACTCAGAGAAAGAGGGAATTTGTAGAGGAAAGAGGAGCAAAAATTTATCACAATGGTGAGAGTGGAAGCTAGATATTTTGAGAATGGGGGGACAGTTAAAGAGGTATGAGCCAGTCATTCATAATGTTTTACTCACAGACATTGAAGCAATTTGGCGATTTCATGCTTGCAGATGGCTTGGTTAATTCTTATAACTAACAGAGTTCAATAAAGAGGTGGAAATGGAGTTCATGACAACATTTGATGAAGGGGAAGCCTCAGTTTGGGGATTAAGAGTGATTGCTACCAAAAAAAGGATAGTAGAAGTCAGAAGATTACTAGCAATTGGGGAGCATTATCCAAATGAACATGATGCTAGGTCCTCAAGGGCACAGTTCGCTCAGCCAAGTGACCCACAACTGGACATTACAAAACAAGGATGTAAGAGACTTTCTCTTCCACCTCCATATCCAAAGCTATCAACCCACATTTATCAGGTGCTTAACTTGTGAAGGGAAGCTTTCAAACTTGCATGCTCATCATTTTAAATTGCTTAGTTGCATAAGACATAACATGCAAGTTAATGTTCCCAACTTTCTTTATAATATGTTGTGTATAACTGCTAAGGAAACTCAAAAAGGAAAGGCAAATTTTGTTTCCCATCATGCCCTCATTAAACTTCTAGTTGAAAGATCTCTTAGGGATTCCTCCCCTATTTCATGGGCAAAATTTTTTGAATCCAAGACCTTACAGCCTCAAGCTAACCTTGTTCCTCAAAACATTAAAAATAAGGAAGATATCATAGACCTGAGTCAAAATCTAGCTGAACTAAAAAAAGAACCCTCTCTGGATAAACCGATTGAACCTATTTTAGAGGATGTTATACCAAGTTCTTCTATAGAAAATGGTAAGAGTAAGGTTAGTGAAGAAAGCCCTAACCTTGAAAAGGAAGCCCAAAACCCCTCTATTAAAGTAACAAAAAGGAAAAGGTTTATTCCTACAGCATCTATTCTAGCCATGCCTAAACCAAAATGGACCCGTAAAATGGTTGAAGCTAAAGAGATTCTTGTACGTAGAAGCTCTCGTATGTGAGGCTGTTCATTCCCAATTTTCATTGGAAATCCAAATGCCCCAATTTCAAAGTCTCACATAGAACTGGTAGTTGAAAATTTCCCTAATGTTTCGCTTGTGCAATTAGAGCCCCAAAATGTAAAAACACATGAAAATGTGCCTATCAAGGAGATACTGCAAGAGAATCAGGAACTGTGCAAATCAAATCCTACTATTGTTCCAGAATAAGCCCCCTAGCAATGATCAACCTGCCATGCCATCAGTCACTAAATATTCCAATGTTTCTCTTATACCTCGTAAATCTTTTGGTACACCCAACATTTTCAAAAAGTTTCCAAAGAAAAAAAGATGATATCTAAAGCTCAAGAATTTTCATCATTCACAATTTAGTCGATATTGTTTGGTCTATACAATCATTTTATTCTTCAAAAATCCTTGTGGAAGTAAGAAAGAAATCAAATGTAGAAGGAAATATTTGACAGAGATGAGGAAATTGAATCATTAAAGGAGCAACCAGAAAAATAGAAGCAGCAAATGAATAAAGCTTTGAAGTTAGCTGATCAGGTTATAGACCACCCCCAAGGGTGTATGTTGTTTGTTTAAAAGAATAGTTTTTATTATTTTAGTTAACGATGACACTGAGAAATATTGATTGTAAATTTAAGAATGCTCGAGATTTTTATAATGTGTATCAAACTCTTCCTTCATTGCAAAAGAACTTATTGTGTGAGCTCTATTTGCATAATTTCATAATTCCACATGAAACAAAGTGGAATCCCCTACTTTACATAGGGAATGTTCACTTAAGAGCTCTAATGTCATGGATGCATAATGAAATAAATTATGATAGATAGTTGGATACCTATAGGGATCTTGAAAAGTATGAACCACTACCACTCTAGGCTTAATCCCATAAGCCTTATGATCTCTTGAGAAATTGGGTCAGATTAACTTGTGGAATGCCAAAACTAGAAATCAAAGAAAAAGTGTTTGAAGAAAGAGAAAAAGTTTACAAAGAATATCAGACAATTCCTAATTTCACACAACAAAGAGCAATTGCAAGGCTTAAAAATAGATGGAGCCGACTCTATGAATCTTTCAAGAAGGTTGAACCACACAGCCTATTAATTTTGAGGCAACAGTTATTAGAGTGGCTAAATATATGCAATTGGGAAGGCAAATTAGGAAAGAGCTATGGATGCAACTAACTTTACAATGCCTACTCTTCTCTGGCCCCTCTATGAAAATAGTGCTACCAGGTTAAACCCATTAGTTGAAGAACACTTGGGTGAGCATTGGAGATGAACCAGAGGATATTTCTACACCTTCAGAAGTGGGAAATAGGGGAAGACTATAGTGGGAGATTTTAGAGAAATGGCAAAGAAGTACAATGCTTGAGGACAAGCATTTACATAGTGGGGGCAGATGATGAGGCATATTAATGTCTCAAATTTGATATAGTTTTTATATAGTCTGAACTTACTCTTTGAGCCTTGTGAAAAACATTTCCAACATATTTGTCTTATGTTGAATGCAGCTAGAACTTATTAAACCAATAGATAATGGATATGAAAAACGTTTCTTAATATTATATATAAAGTGTGGTATTTCATATAAATATTTTAAGCTATGTTTTAATATTTGAATAAGAGTAGAAATGTTGTTTTGCATATGTGTTTGAATGTTTCTAATTTTCAGGAAATGGAGAACTTGTGCAAAGAGTGGTGAACATTGTATTAAAGGAGTAATGAAAATTGATCATAACATGGGAAGCATAGCTTAGTTTCAAGTATCAAGCCACTTTTGTGAGAAGAGTTATTTCTAGGAGACCCGACTTGCTACGTTATTTGCGGACTATTATTCTGTTGTTCAATCAAGGTTTTAAAATCATGGTTAACATTCCGCCTTTTTCTTTTGACAATGTTTGCTCACAATTTTATGTTATGTAATAAATTTAAATCCTCTATATATATAAGGAAGGAGCGAGAAAGTTAGTTAGTTAGTCAAAAGGATTTCTAAGTTGATCTTTTCTATTCTCTATGTATTATTCAATCATGTAGCAAAATAAGAATTCTAATGAGAAAGTGATTTTGGAACACCTATTGTGTTCTTAGTTAGTAGAAGCCAACCAAGGGGGTCCACTTGGAAGCTAGAACAGATTTAGGTGGAGTAGATTCATTTCTTGTAGTTTTATGTTTTAAGATAGATTTATTGTATTAGTCCTGTAGCATAGTTATTGTGAAAGTTCCTACAGCACTTGTGGAAAATGATCATAGTGGATGTTTGAGTTGATTAACTAGCTTAGAATTCCTTTTCCTAAATTTTTATATAGTTATTAGGTGTTAGTCCAAGAATGTTTACTATTTTGTACTAGTAGTATAGATTTCTTTCACACATTTTACTCTAATGCAGCATAGATGTTAAGACTCAAAGGAACTTAGTACACATACTATGTTGACCCATTTCAAGTTCTACGTCCCTAGGTTGATAATTCAAGTGTAGTTCATGATGGGAGAGATAATTCTCAAAATATACATAGTACCCTCAAGAGGAATAATAGTGTGATTATCTTTATCTATTGTGGAAGCTTTGTAGTTGTTCTCCAATTATCCTCTGCAGGAAATTATCACAATTGAGTGGGAGTCTCATGGTTGAGTATGAGTGATGGAAAATGATGGTAAGCTGAAGGTTGACAAGTTTAATGGGCATAACTTTTAGTTATGGAAAATGTGAATAGAGTACTATATTTATTAGAAGGATTTATGGAAGTCATTGGAAGGAAAAACAAAGAAATAGGGAACTATGATAGATGAGGACTGGAAGATTTTAGACAAAAAAGCACTTGGAAGTATTTGGTTATGCCTAGCACCATCAATGACATTTAACATTACAATAGTGAAGATGATGGAAGAGTTGATGGAAACCCTAGCGAAATTGTTTGAAAATCCCTCCACTTCAAATAAGGTATTTCTCATGAAGCATTTATTTTATATGAATATGGAAGAAGGTGGATCTGTTGCAGATCATTTAAATGGGTTTAATACTATTACCAGTTAGTTATCTTCTGTAGGTATTAATTTTGATCAAGAAATTAGGGCTCTCTTGATTTTGTGTTCTTTTCCTAAAAGTTGGAGTGGCTTGGTAATGGTCGTGAGTAATTATGTTTCTAGATCTAATACCCTAAAATTTGATTATGTGATCTATGTTATTCTGAGTGAGGAAACTTGTAGGAAAACCTCAAGTGGATCTACATCAGGGAGTGCTTTCAACACACAAAGAAGAGACATAACAATTGAGAGAGGAAATAATTATGAAAATCATGGGAAATCAAGAGAAAAGTCAAAGGGAAAGAGGTCTCAATCTAGAGGACCAAGAGATTGATGGTACTATGGTAAACCAGGGCATAAAATAAAATATTGTTGGACTTGAAAGAACAATGAAGGAGATAAACCAGAAGGGAACAAGGAGGAAAATGTGGTAAGTAACAAATCTGAAGAGGATGCTTTGCTTCTCTCTTTAGAAAGTGTTGATGATTCATGGGTTTTAGATTTTGGTGCTTCATTTCGTGCTACACCTCATAGAGATTATTTTATTGATTATGTCCAAGGGGATTTTGACCTTGTTTATTTGGGGGATAATGAACCATTTCAAATTTTTGGAAAGGGAAAAGTTAAGATTAAGTTGCATAATGGGAATCATTGACTACTACATAAGGTAAGACATGTTTCAAGGCTAAGTATGAATTTAATTTTAGTAGGGAAACTCAGTGATGAGGGTTGTGTAGGTGCTTCTAATGATAAAAATTAGAAGGTTGCCTTGTAGTAGAAAAAGGTGTGTAAGTAGGAACCTTATATCTTTGTACAAGTCATATGATTTCTTCTACTTTAATTGCTTCAGAGAAAAATGAATGTTCAATAATAGTTGTTGTAATTGAGCTAGGAGAACAAACAAATACTGTACATTCTAATATAGTACTATGACACCATAGACTTGGGCACATGAGTGAGAAAGGTATGAAATTACTTCATTCAAAGAAAGCTTTACCAGGTTTGAAATGTGTTAATATGGATTTTTGTGAAAGTTGTGTATATGGAAAACAAAAGAGAGTGAGTTTTGTGAAAAGTGGGAAGGAAAAGAAAAGTGAGAGATTAGAGCTTGTGCATATAAATGTATGGGGACCAGCTCAAGTATCTTCCCTTGGTGGCTCTCATTATTATGTTACATTTATTGATGATGCAACTAGAAAAGTATGGATTTATTTCCTTAGACAGAAATCTAATGTATGTCAAACTTTTAAGAAATGGAAATGCTTGGTTAAAAATGAGACTGGTAAGAAATTAAAATGTCCTAGATCTAATAATGGTGGTGAGTATTGAAATCATGAATTTGAAGATTATTTCTCCACTAAAGGTATTCATAGACAGTAAACTATTCCAAGGACTCCATAAGAAAATGGAGTGGTTGAATGCATGAATAAGACTATAATGGAGTGTGCAAGGAGCATGAGGTTGCATGCAAGGTTTCCCTTAAACATGTGGGAAAAGGTCGATAATACTAATGTATATTTGATTAATAGAGGTTCCTCTACTCCTTTGGGATGTGGTATTCTAGAGGAAGCATGGACTGGTAAGAAGGTGAGTTATTCTTTTCTCAAAATCTTTAGTTGTGAAGCATTTTCTAATCTAGATTCTGAAAATAGAACCAAGCTAAAAGCTAAGTCAAAGAAATTTGTATTTGTTGGGTAGGCTCTAGGATTTTGAAAATCATAAAGTGTAAGAAGCAAGGATGTCATATTCAATAAGAAAGTGTTGTACAAAGATCTATTGTAGAAATAGGAGAAGAAAGAAGATAATTATGTAGTGCTAGATGATACTTCAAAAGATGATGTTCCAGCAATTCCTCGTGATCTACTATAACTGCAACAAGAAATACCACACACCCTAGTGAATGTTAGATGGTCAACAAGGCTAAGTAGACCTTTAGAAAAAATTAATCCTTCTTTGGACTCTATTTTACTAACAGATGCTGGTGAATGTGAATGTTATGATGAATTTGTGCAGGTGGATACTAACATTCAGTGGGAGTCTGCAATGGAAAATGAAATGGACTCCTTGCTAGAAAATAAAACTTTAGATTTATGCAAGTTACATGCAGGTAAATGGGTTTTATAGAATAAATGGGTTTAAAGGTTGAAAGAAGAGGATGGAGGTAAGAAAATATTTTAAGCCATGTTATTTGTAAAAGAATTTGCACATAAAAGGGGCATTGATTTTGATGAGATGTTCTCTCTTGTTGTCAAAATGACTTATTTTCATATTGTTTTAAGTATTGTGGCTACTGAAGATTTGCATTTGAAGTAGCTTGATGTTAAAACAACCTTCCTTCATGGTGATTTGGATGAAGAGATATATATGGCACAGCCACAGGAATTTGAGGTCAAAGGTAAGGAGAACTTAGTGTGCAGATTGAAAAAAAGTTTATATGGCTTGAAGCAAGTACTTCGGAAATGGTATCTAAAATTTGATAGTTTTATGCATGAGCATAGATACAATAGGTGTCATTCAGATCGTTGTGTTTATTTTAAGAGGTTGGATGATGTCAGCTACATTATTTTATGTTTTTATGTTGAGGATATGCTTGTAGCTGGGTCTAACATGGATCACATTAATTGGTTAAAAGAATAGTTAGCACATTCATTTTTTATGGATTTGGGTGTAGAAAATCAAATCCTTGGTATGAAGATTTGCAAAGATAGGAAGAATAGGAAACTAACATTATCTTAGGTTGATTATATTGTGAAGGTGTTGCAACATTTCTCTATGGAGAATGCTAAAGCTATCAGCACACCTTTACCTGGTCATTTAAAGTTGACTAAGGAGATGTGTCCAAAGACACAAGAGAGGAGAACAAGATGTCTAAGGTAACTTATGCTTTAGTTGTAGGAATCTTGATGTATGTTATGGTATGTATGCAGCTAGATATTGCACATGCAGTGGGATTCGTTAGAGGGTATATGACTCATCCAAGAATTGAGCATTGGAATGCAGTAAAATAGATTCTCAAATATTTGAGAGGAACGTCAAGTAAGTGTTTACATTTTGGGGGCTCTACTACTAATTTATAGGGCTATGTCAACTCAGATTTGGTAAGGGATATTGATACTAGGCAGAGTGCTATACATCATGCATTTATTATTGGTGGAGCAATAGTGAGTTGGGTTTCTTAGTTGCAGAAGGTTAATGCTTTATCCACTACAAAGACAGAGTATATTGCTGCTATAGAGGCACCCAAGAAGATGATATGGCTTTAGTTCTTATTGGAATAATTGGGACACCTACAAAGGGATAATTATTTGTTTATAGATAGTCATAGTGTCATTCATCTTGTGAAGAATTAAGCTCTACATTCAAATACAAAATACACACAATTACAGTACCATTCATTCGGTCAATTTCGGATGATGGATAATTAAAGCTAGACAAGATACATACAGATGATAATCTAGCAAATATATTTACCAAGGTAGTGACAAGGGAGAAGATGAAATCCTCTTCATCTTTAGTTGGTCTTCTAGATTGAACAGAATAAAAAAGCAACAAAGTCCAGGGTGGTTTGATCCAGTAGGAGCCTCATGTGTAGCAATATTTCTACAAGGATTAGTCTCGAAGTGGGAGATTTTTGTTTAATGTGGAGCCTAATCAGTGTCCAAGTGGGAGATTGTTAGTTTGTGGAGACTAATCAAGGAAGTATTATACATCATAATTCCTAGGACCTATTTAATTGGGGTTTTGGGCCAACATGTTGTAATTAGTTATAACCCTAAGTGGCAAAAATACTTTTATAAAAGAGATTAGGGTTAGTGATTTTCATAATGTGTGATGTGATAATTTTTTCTTTCAATAATATTGATTTTAATTATGTTGTAATCACTGGATTGTAATAATATTGGACTTCTTGTTTGGTGGACATTGCCCAAGGATTGGGTGAACCACTTTAAATCTTGGTGTCTTGTGTTCTCTTTTGTGTGATTAAGTACTTTCTTATATTGTTTATATTTGCATGTAATTGTTATTTCTATATGTGGTTTAATCCTAACAACTAGGTGACTGAGAGGGGGAGGGGGTGAATCAAGAACCAATAAAACTTGTACTTTAATTCACCAATTAAACCTTCAAAATATAATATGATCTAATTGTATGCCTGAAAGACTAAAACAAATAAAACATTCATAGCACTTGACATAATATTGGTAACCCAAAAACCTTCCAAATAGAAAGTAAAACTTGGGTGGGAATGATACCTACAAGCTTTATTATTGCAATATAAAGTTAGCCTATTAAAGCTTACAATTCATCACTTCTCATGATCTGCCCTGTTAGGAGCAATAAGGACTAT
Organism: Cupressus sempervirens; assembly: GCA_028749045.1. Lineage (NCBI taxonomy): Eukaryota > Viridiplantae > Streptophyta > Pinopsida > Cupressales > Cupressaceae > Cupressus > Cupressus sempervirens. The sequence continues at coordinate 789,625,837 of CM053786.1, forward strand.
TAGGTCCACCTTGTGAAAGGATTTACAACATACAATGAAGTATGCACATTGTTAGGAGATTTGGAAAAGACTATTAAGTCCACCTTGTTAGAGGATTTGATTGATGCACCTATCAGAATGAATTAGTGGCTGATCTTTGATCTCCAACTTAGTTTTTTGAATGAGATTCCTTTGAAATCCAATGATCACTTGATTGTGATAGATAAGACTATTTTTTCTTATACTTCTTCTAGCCTTCTTAATTCACACTTGTACTACTTCTTGCTTGATTCATTGAGATGCTTCTTGAATATGATAAGATGTACTACATATATACCAATCCAATAAATTACCTTCTGGAGTCATCTAGAACACCTAATTCAAACCATCTTCACTAAGTTGGCCTACTATTGTAACTTAGGTTCTAAGGACCACTCGGGTGATATTTTGACACTCAACAACACTGTCAACTTGGAAAACTCTAGCATTTGTTTGACACTGGTTCTCAGTCCACATTGATCACTCTAGAGTAGTAGGAACTTGATTAGCATTGGGTGACTCGAAAAATATTGAAGAAGTCGATAGACTTAGTTGACACTGAAACTCAGTCAACACTACCTTCATTCTGCTTCATTAACACATTGTAGCTTAGTAGTCATTGATAGACTTGGTATACACTACAAAGGTTGGTTAATACTAAACCCTTCATCGATTACATTGATGAACTTGGTAGCAATTGATATCTGCTTCTGGAGCTCGGTAGTCTCTTCTTTCTACATATGGAGCTTGGTAGCAATGTAAACAACTGACTAAGTGCTAAGTCACTAATTGACAAATGATTTGACCATAATTTCAATAGATGTTTTGAGTGTATTCATTGTAACTCTATAATTGGTTTGTACTTCTTTATGGTTGAATAGTATAATGAATTATAAATAGTTTTGGAGTCTTATATTTTCCCTTGTGCAAGGATGTTTCAGTATACGTTTTGTGGCTTGTCTAGTTTATCTATGCATAATGGATATTCTATACACTTGTATGAATATTTTTCTATCATGGTTTATGTAATAAATTGATTAAATATAATTGTGTATAAAGCTTTATTTTCTAACAACTGGTATCGGAGATTTCATGGTTAGATTTTGAAGTTATAATACTAGAAAGAGTAGATTAGGTGTAAAGTTGGATTCATGGCCATGCACAAAATATTTGGGACATGAAAAGTTATGAAACACATTTGTAAGTTATTCTATTGTAGATTTAAGGGGTTTATTATTTTTATATTATGATTTTTTTTGCAAACTTTGAGTTAGAAAAATTTTGGATCAAATAGATTTTGTAGTTGTACAAAATTTGCAAATTTGTTGGTTTGTGAAATTTTTTTTTTTTAAATTCTATTTTTTCTTTACTAGAAAATTGTTCTTTGCAAATAGTATCAATCACCCAAAAAAAAAAAAATTTGTGAAGCACTTGTGAATTTTTTGTTGAAAAATAAAATAAAAGCTTAAAGCAAAGTGTGAGACATACTTAGACCCCCATCACACCCCTACCATGACAGTGAACAATACAAAAGGTACCAATAGGTATTGTACCATTGGAGAGCATTGTTAATCACATCAGTAATGTTAATTCCATCGGCCTCTCGATACTATCCACCATTGGTGATTAAACCAAAATATCCACCATTAGATAAATTAAGATTTTCCTAAGAAATTTTTTTAATATGTGGTAAATATTAAATTTCAAATTCTCTCCCATAATAATTTAAACAAATTTTATTGGGGGTTGGGCCTAGGCGACCCACACAACAATTGTTTTTAAATGAAAATTGCCAATTAAATCCACCTAGAGAATATTTGGGGGATAAAAAAATTTCCCTTAACCAATTTGAGCATGTTTTTCAAATGGGTATAATTTTTACCCATGATTTTGGATTTTCAACTTCTATACTAATTGGAAAGTTGGTTTTGAGCACTACCTTGAATTTTTTGTTTTAATATCTTTTGGGGCCTCAACATTAGATGTTCTCATTATCATAATTTGGGTTATAACTTATGTATATGAAGTCAATTTTCTAAATTTGAATAGTTGTTTGAGAGTATGTTTTTTCTATGACACAATGATGTTGTTATAACTTTACTTTGATGAATATTAAATGTGTACTTGTTTGACCACTTGCATGTGCTTGGGATACAAGGTGTGATTCTTTGAGCATCTGGATGAGTCAAGAGGAAAAACCTTGAGGGAGCACATGTAATTATGTGATAATTATGATGCTATCATTGATGATTAGATTTGGTGCTTTTTGTTATACGTTTACATTTAATTTTTAAAAAGTTTCACTTTGATGGTGACAATTACACAGTTTGGCTACAATTGAAGTACAAGTTTGACATAGTTTAAGATTGAAAGTCTTGTGTGGGTGATAGTTGAGTGTTTATTATGGTGTCATGGTTATGCTACAAATTTTGCATTGGCATGACATAACTAGTTTTGGTTTGGTGTTAATAATATTATAATAGCTTAGTTACATTTTATTAGATACACATCTTAGTGGAAGATTTTCAAGTTTATTATTTAGCAATGTAGGATTTATTCGTAAAGATTTTTTGGTTGTTGTATGTTCCTTGTTTGGAAATCTTAGTCTCACTTGTTGTGGACATTTCAGCCATGTTGTGTAGACCTAGATAATCTTCACTTAGAAGATGGTTATCACAATTCTATATGTGACTCAATATCATAGTTTAATTGGAGTTTTTGGTAGTGATTTGGATTTACCATTGGATGGTGGATGATCTTTTTTATTATTTGTCAATGTTTGTAGAAGATATTGATCTTTTTGATACATAAGGGTATTATACATTTGTAGGTCCACTGGAAGATGATGGTTATCTTCATGTTATTGGAGATGTTGACACCTTAGATCCATGGAGGACTCATGGACTATTTGGTTGAGGTGTTGTTTATGCTTTGATAGTATGGAAAGGGATGTGTGGTGTAAATTATGTTTCTTATTATGTCATGGTGGACATTTGATTCCTAGGTTAGAGTTTTTACATGAGAAATTGCTCTTGAGACCATGATATATTCACTTAAAGCATGTGATCTCCTCAAAGGATATGGTTAGATCATGGTGTTTTAATTAAGTTTCTGATTTTTTGGTTAAGAAATTGACATTATGCTTGTTTGTCTCTCTTTTTGAGTATGTGACCATTTTCTTGATTACTTTATGATGGTGGTAAGTAGCATTAGGAATTTGATGTGGATTAATTAGCTATAGATTATCATGGATACATGGAGAAATAGGTTGAGTTGGATTTATCTAGTGTTAAGAGACATGTGTTGAGATGGTTATTTGTTTCAAAATCAAAAAATTAAGCTTTCACTTGGTATGGACTTGAGAGGAGGTTGCTCTTAGGTTAGTCATGGTTACTTGGATATCTTGGATGAGCAATCTCACTCTCCACATTTAATCTAGTTGATGGTTTACTACTTGAGATTTATTTTCTAGTGTTCCTTTTTGGTGCATTTTTTTAATGCATACATTTTATAGATATGATCCTTAAGCTATGGATAGATGGTTAGTTTTGAGGATTAATTTGAGATATTTTTTGCATTGGTTATCTCCTTGAGCATATGTTTTGTTATTATGAAATTGATTACATTAGAATATTAGGAGATGGTTTTTTGGCCTCATTTCCTTTATTATGAATGGTTACTTAAAGTTTGATCTTCTTGATTATGAGGTGTACATACATTTTGATTCAAAAGGATGGCTATTAGTTCAAAGGTTTTCTCTTTTTATTATATGGTTTCTTGCATAAGATTCATGGCTATATGATTTGAGAGCATAGTGACATATTGTGAGAGAGTATGTAGCTATATGGGTTACATGTGGGAATCATTGTGCTTATTATTTTTACTTCTTATTTTGTTTTCTTATTACTAATAGACTTGATATTACCTAAGCTTATTTTTATATTTGACACTACCCATGCAATGGGAGTTCCTACATATGTATGTTCCTTGATAGTAGTTTTACTATAGGAAGCTTGACGCAAGGAAGGATGAAAACTAGGGCAGTAGGCACACCAAGCAATCAATTAACCTTGAAAAGTTAACGCAATGGAAGATATTCACAAGAAAAAATGTAAAAAAGGGAGAGAAAACCATAAACCTTTCACTAATTCATAAAATTTTCATCATACATGCCTAATTGTGAGGCCTTATGGGTTACGACCAATACAAAGATTCAAGTGCACAACAAAATAACCTTCAGCATGTGAGATCCATGGTCTCCCTTTTAGATCCTAACTCCCCCTAAATTTACTGAGGTGCTACTCCTCCTACTACTTGCTAAACCTAGACCAAGACCCTTTATATACTTTCCAAAATGACTTAAATAAGATTCTAGATTATCATATGGAGAAGGTTGACCACATCACAGTCTACATGTTCCTAATGATTGATCCATTAAATTAAATTACAAACACAAATTAACTACACAAGTCAGCTCAAAATTGAGAACCAAACAGACGACTCAGTCAGAGACATCACCAAACAATAACAGCAAAGGTCATTGAGGCAATCGTTGAATATGGAACAGAAACACTCAACAAAAGAATAACCCAAGTCACCTAGTAAATGAAGACATAACACATTCACCAAGCTAATTATCAATGAAGTCACTAAGAAGGTCTGCAATGATAATCAAGCACACATCTACCAAGTAGGATAGTAAAGCAACCTAGGATGTTCCTGCATAGACAATTAGGGTTGAAAGAAATGATTCTCTTGAATCATGAGTGTGCCACAACCTGAGATGAATCCAAATTAGGTTGAGAAATCCATGTAGCATCTTCAACTGCCATGTCCTTCCCCTTTACCAAATATTCAAAATAATCATTTCCTCTTGTACTCTTACCAACTCTCTGATCCATAATCTATTTTATCTCATTGGTTTATTTCTTAGGATAATCACTCAAAATAGTAATCCCATCATCATATTCATAATACTTGTACAAATCAAAAACATTTTATATATATATATATATATATATATATATATATATATATATATATATATATATATATATATATATATATATATATATATATATATATATATCCATGTCATCAAGTAACTCAACTTCATAAGCCTTACCACTATCAAACTTCCTCAAGATTATACAAGGACCAAATTGCTTCATCTTCATCTTAGTATATATTCCAATAGGAAATCTACCTTTCTTCAAATGAGCAATCACCTTATCACCAAAATCAAAACTCACATGTCTCCTTGACTTATCTTCATTCTCCTTGTAACTTTGATTACTCTATTCCAACTTATGCTTTACTACCTCATGTAAAGACTTCATAAATTCAACAAATTCATCACCTTCAACACTTCTGTTTATTTCACTAGCAACATACCTAAAATATGATATACCTCTAGGTTGTATTCTAATAAAAATCTCAAAAGGTATCTTTCTAGTACTCCTTTTTACAGAATTATTATACGCAAATTATGCTTGAGACAATACTAAATCATAGCTACTTGGTTTATCCCCAACTAAGCATCTCAACAAATTACCCAAGCTTCTATTCACAACCTCTGTCTATCCATCAGTCGATGGATGGAATGTAGAATTTAACTTTAACTCGATATCCAACTTCTTCCACAAAGTCTTCAAAAAATAACCAACCAACTTATTGTCTCTGTTAGATATAATACTCCTCTATAATCTAGTCAATCTAATAATATTTTTAAAGAAAGGCTCAGAAATGTGTAGTACATCAAATGTCTTCTTATATGGTATGAAATGTGTTATCTTAGAAAATCTATCAACAACAACAAACATAGAATCATGTCCTCTCCTTGATAAGACAAGAACAAAATCCATAATAATATCACTCCAAGGTCTCTCAAGTACTGAAATAGGTGTATACAATTCAGTATTTTGACTTAGAAAAACTCCATAATTCCTTACAAACTTCTAAACATCCTTATACAACTATGACCAATAATAATTCTCCTTAATCAAACTCAAAGTTTTATCCACACCAAAGTGTCTAGTCAACCCACCACTATGTTTCTCCTTAATCAAATTAACTCTCATAAATCCTTTTGGTATACACAACTCAACTCCTTTAAACAACATACCTTCTTGAATGAAATAATCTTCATATTTAATCTATTGATCAAGTATTGGTGCTCTGCACTCACTCCATACCTCAAAAAAATCAAGGTCAATTTCATACCAATCCTTCATCTCATGTCAAAGCCAAGAACTTCAACCTTCATCTCAATTAACAAAGATATTTTTCTTCTCAATGCATCTACAACTCAATTAGATACTCCACTCTCATGGTTGATCATAAATGTAAAAAAAATCAAGTACTTGAAACCCACTTCATATGTCTTTGATTTAACTTATGTTGGCTTCCCAAATACTGTGAAACCTTATGATCAGTATACAACACAAACTCTTTAGGAATCAAATATTGTCTCCACTTCTTCAAATCTTGAAAAATAGCATAAAACTCTTGATCATACACAGAATACTTCCTTTTGGCATCATTCAACATCTCACTAAAGAAGCAACAAGTTTATCATCCTGACTTAACACAACTCCAATTGCACTACCACTTGCGTCATATTCAATTTGAAATACTTTATTGAAATCATGCAAATCCAACATAGGTAATTAAGAAACTGTTTGTTTCAAAGTCTCAAAACTCTTATCAGCTCCATGCATCCACTTAAAATCCTTTTTATCTCCTCTCGTTATCTCATTCATAGCAGTACAAATCGAACTAAAATTCTTTATAAAATTTATGTAGAAAGTAGCTAAACCATGAAATGATCTTACCTCACTCACATTCTTAGGTGTAGGACACTTAAGAATTTCTTTAACCTTCATAGGATACATCTTTAGGGCATCACCTAAAATCACAAATCCCAAATACACAATCTCCTCCTTTGTGAATGAACACTTCTTCAAGTTAATCAAAAACTTCTCCTCTTTCAATCTCAGTAACACTTGCTTAATATGCTTAAGATGGTTTTCCTTAGTCTTAATGAATATCAAAATATTATCAAGGTGCAAAATAACTAACTTACCCAATAACTTCTTCAAGACTTCATTCATCAACCTCATAAAAGTACTTAGTGCATTAGTCAAACCAAAAGGCATAACTAACCATTCATACAAACCTTCTTTTGTCTTGAAAGTAGTCTTCCACTCATCTCCTTTGATTTTGATATGATTATAGCCACTCTTCAAATCAATTTTGGTAAAATATGTTGCTCCACTCAAATAATCCATTATATCATCCATCCTAGACATAGGAAATTTATACTTCACTGTGATCTTGGTAATAGCTTTGGAACCTATAACACCCCGCCAGGGACCCCAAAAGATATTAACCTAAAGTTTCACTAATTTTTCCAAACATTTTGTTTTGAAAGATAAGAACTTAACAACAAAAGATATAATATAGTAGAAGCAATAACATAAACATAAATACATACCATAAAATAGATTACAATTCTTAAGGGTACAATGACGTTGAATCATATTTAAGTTTAATTAATACTAAAACCAATATATGACACATCCACATTAAAAATAACAAGTATGAATTCATTTAAATAATATGCAATTATCATGAATGCCACTTGACAATAATCAAAATGCAAAATCTTCCACTGTACAGGTCACAGGGTATGAAAAGCTAAAAGAATATACATCATAAAATAGATTACATCATCTCTTAAGATCCATGAAATAAAATAGGTATAACCATCCATCATTGTACACAAGAATAGAATGAAAGGAAATACAAAATAGGGAACTCCAGCCATGGCATCAATTTGTTAGATCTCAATAGTAAAAGTAAAAAGTACTACCACCCAACCTTGTGGTAACCCAAAAGGGTCCACTCTCATCACACTGAGGAGATAGTCCCAAGTCCCAAATAGGATAACAAACTCAAAAGTTAAAACCAACATCTAGGTCAAGGAAATCCTAAAATTACTCTACCTCAAAGGTACCAAGACACAAATGACATCTAAACCTAGAGGCAACAATGACACATAGGAAATCTACTATGTAAGTCAAAAAGTGTTATTGCATGAGCCAACTCTAAGGCTACCCTGGCAGCCTCACTAGACTCTGACCCCCTAGTGACTCTATGCAGCACTAGTATCCTTTTGTACTAACAAGACATACTAACAAAGCATGGCCATAACTAAACATCCTTCCTACTCCCATCCTAGCCTATACTAGCACTAGAGACATGGGCGAGGAAAAATAATGACTCTTATTAATTCATTTAACTCTCATTTAATGAAATGTTATCACTTATTAAAATAACCCACAATGGGTTACCCAAGAAACCTCTTTAGGGCTCCAACCTCCATTGCAAGCCACTTCCTGACATAGCATACAGATAAACTATTGTAAGCTTAATAATAAAAAATGTCTCATACAACCATAAACCACACATCAGTTCTTAAACAAGAAACTAAAAAGTACTAAAATATCACTGATAAAAATTACTGATTTCACCAATATAATCATCCTAACAAGATTGATCCAAAATCAAGTACACATATACCAAACCATGACATAACATGACATCACCATTATGGATAGCTTACATCCTCCTCAGGGTGTTGATCATCAGGAGTCACACCATGTAGGGAATGGGGAAAGGCATAGGTCCATAAGTCCTTAGAGGGACACTCACATTGATAGATAGAGGTCAGTTGTATTTTCTCAGATGAAGGACCTTTAGAGGTCCAATTTCAAAGCTTTTAATGGGCTAGGTTTAGGTTATGTGGTTGAGCAGTGACTTATTGCTCTAGATAGGTGTTCTTGTATATAGGAATTTGACTCTAATGTCGAAGTGAGGTTTTCCATTACCCACCTAGAACTCTTTAGAGACACATAGTGGACTATCAAAGAGAAGAAGTTGGGTATGAAGATGAATACTATCACATGGGAGTTATTTCTAGAGAACTTTTTTGAGCAATTCCTCGCAAAAGAATGGCATCAGTAGAGAGAATTCCACAATTTGAGATAGTTCACTATGAGTTTAAATTCTATGAGCTCATGCCTTAAGTAGGGATCAGCAATAGTTTTCCACAGTTGGCATAGCATTTTATTAGAGGTTTCAATAACTGTCTAGTTCGGGGTGTGTAGGTATTTTAGCCAAAAACCCTCAAGGAAGTGGTTCATCAGGCTATACTGATAGAGCATAGCATTACCTTAGGACATGGTGGTTTTGTGGGAGCACCTACAACATCAGGGACCAAAGGTAACCAGGGATAGGGTAGCAATAGGAAACCTTCTTCTTCAGGAGGAAATTGGCAGCAACATCAAGGAGGATCATATCCTTCAATGCAAAGTGGTGGTGGTGGTCCACATTCTGGGAATTCCCAGTGCAACAGGTGCAACCAATATGTCCAGTTGTCATAGAGTACTCAATCTTTTGCTAGTGGGAGTAGTTTTCAATAGTCTGACACACCTAGAGCGTAGAGGGGTTTCGATGGAGAATGTGTTTCATGTGGACAATGAGGACACAAGTTGTCTCATTTTCCTCAATAGAAATCACAATTCTCAAATAAGAGACCTGGAGCTTCAGAACCCACAGTAAGAGATTTGGGTAGATCATAGGGAGTGTTCTCAATAGAGTTCCTATAGGGGGAAAGGGTCCAATGGGACCCCCATAGTGAGTGCTTTAGTTTCTTCTTTCTTGTAGGCTTCTAGGAGTAATCCTAAGTCTAGGGGGAGTAGATGTAATGCCTACGCCTAGTTTTCTTTTTAGTTATTATTGCCTAACTCTTTTAGGCTAGATTTATGTTTATGTTTGATGATCAGCGACATTTATTTTCTAGATTGTTGGATATTGTTTCATGCTCAATTGATTATATGATGAGTTACTTTGGTACTAGTTAGTTCATGTATGCATGATTGTTCTTTGATGATGATGATAGTATACAATGATTCTAGTTATTTCATGATGATAGTTAGATGGATTATTTATATGTGTTTTCTATGGATAATTACCCCATACTCGCATGTGTATGTTGTACCTATATGTTTTATTTTATGTATGACATTTCTAATAATATTGAGGGAGGGAGTTGTAGTCACCTACTAGTCAGGATCTACACGATGCATTACTTCTCACCATTGCCTCTTTAGTTTAGAATATATGTGTATGTACATGCATGGATTTTATGTAGATTGTAGGTACTGAGTATCAATTTCCCTGAATTGCCAAGATGAGTGTACCCTATCACAGTATCTCAATGGTAAAAGAGGGGAGATAATTCTTGAGTCCAAATCCTAAACTTAAGCCAATTGTCCTAGAAAGTAGGATGAGTATCTAAGTTGTCTATCCTTCCAAATTTGTCAAGTGATGTAAATTCATGAATTTAATTCTTGAGCTTGATCTAACATTTTGTACTTTATAATAGGTTTTCATATTCAGTCTCGTAGGTGTGATGATTTTCTATTATAATTAAATCAATTTAAAAGAATAATTAATGATTTAATTTTGTTAGAGTAAATAATTAATTATTATTACACTTTACTTAAGTTTACTTAGGTTAATGCATTATTTTATTATTTATTAGGTAGATGCCTAGGAGTATGCGTACTCATATGAGTTTTTTGACAACACAAGAGTTAGCATCTCATTTTAGCACATGGTGTCTACAACACGAGAGTTTGCATAATCAAATGAGTTGTCACGTAGACAACACAATTGTTCGCACTCTAGTTCAGCACATGGTTTCTACAACATTTACTTATGTGACACACCTATGTTAAGATTATCCTCTCATCATCATACTAACTTTTGTGCTCAATGGAGGATAATCCACTCTTAGTGGACATGTGCTTAGTTGTGACACTTATCATTGTGATGACTCCTAGTCAATCTAGAGGCCTTATATTCAAGAAATCCTAGTGTATATGTACATCAATTTAATTCTAATATTGTTATTTTCATCGTACTTTATTGGTCCATATTGTGCTAGTGCTTGAGCTTCTTGATCTTAGGTGATTTTTCCCTAAGGAAAATTCTTACATGGTATCAGAGTTGAGGGAGCTTCTCTTCACATAGCCATTGGAGACCTTTTCTTGCTTCACCTCTCAGAGGACCTCAATTCAAATCTAGAGTATCGCAACTATTAGGATCATCTAGAGAAAAAGTGAACCTCACCATTGTGTCTGGAGCATTGATTCGGTGAATTTTGACTATAAATGTGCCTACCTTAGGCCATAGTCAAAATTGAGGCAAAAAAAAATTCGCAAACTGACACCTGTAGGCCTAATTTGCAAAATTGGTATGATCTCTTTAGATCTGTGCAATTAATTTTTTAGATCTGGATATTTTTGCATCTCTACATTTTTTATTTTCAATTTTTCATTTTATTTCCAAAAGTCTATGAAAAAATTGGCCTTTTAGACCAGTAGGAGAGTTTTTTTTCTAAAATGAGATTAGAGCTTGCTGGTGCAAATCAAATATTGGCATCATTTTCAAAAGGTCAAAAAACCCCCAAATTGACTTTTGTTTCATCAAAATTGAACATCTAAGGTGAAATCTAGAGTCAATTGATTTTTGGAGGTGCGATGGTGACGATTAAGGAAAAATAATTGTAGAGGTGATTTTCAAACAGTGATTTTTTTTTGCTTTGGAGTAGAATTTTGTGATCTACACATTGGTGTAGGATGTTTGAGATCTTTGTTACTAAATTTATCTACAAATCACAAATCTCAAAGGCTTAGTTCGAGCTCATCTAGACACATTTTTAGGTTTCACTTTTTTTTGAAGTGTTTAATTGTTCATCTACTTTCTAAATCTGCAATCAGATTATAGGCTTGTGTGGATAGGAATACCACTTTCAGAAATAGGTCCTTTTTTGCATTATATTGCTTTGATAAAACTTCAAAATTGTTGAATATCTGAGCTACATTGCTAAGTACCAGATTTGAACTCCAAAAGGAGGTTGTAAACAGAAAAATCAAAAGCCCACTTATGTTAATTTTGGCAAGTGGCCTATTGTAAATGCACTACATATAAAGTGCCAAAAGCATCATTTTTGGGGGGGGTTCTCTGTTTGAGTGAATAGGGGGGTGTGTCTTATGTTATTGTGTCTCTCTTTCTGTCTTGTGCTCTTTTAAATTTTTGCATCATGGGTTCACCTAAAACACCACTTCTAACTTCACACAATTACACTCCATGGAAAGATATTGTATGGAGTAGGCTAATGGAAAAAAGGTTTAAATCTATATGTTGATGGTACAATTGTAAAATCCATTGATGCTAATGCACAAGTTGATTGGCAAGTTAAAGACAACCAGCCTTTAGGAATTATTAGGAGTTGTGTTCATAGATATCTCTTCTTCCACATTTCCAACTTTAAGGATGCCAAGGGTGCTTGGGAGAAACTTGAAGGTTTTTATGGTGAGGTGGATGAGGAAAAAGGATTCCAAATTGAGGATGATCAACTTCTATTGGATCCTAAAATTTTGGCAGAATTCAAGACAGTCAACAAAGCCAATGAATTGAGAGCACTACTTAAGGATTGTGGTGATCCCATGAAGGATGATAGATTGATTCATCACATCTTGAAGAGGCTACCTTCAAAGTATGCATCTTTTGTTTCGAATTACAACACTCATAGGTTGACCATGGGAAGTTCTTTCACTAAGCCTACATTTGATGCATTTGCAAAAATGTTGATGTTGGAACAATCCAAGTTGATAGATATGGGAATTCTCAAGTCATTCAAGTCTATGGAATTGGTGGCTAGTAATGAGAACCAATCAAATCAAGGTAGAAAAAGTTTCACAAACAGCAAGAAAAAGTAGTGGAAGCAAAAATCACAATCAAAGACACAACAATCTTCCTCCTCGCAATAAGGCAATTCTTCTTCTAACAAGAAGGGAAACAACAACAAGAAGGATAAACTATTTTGTGCATATTGTAAGAAACCAAATCAAGATGAGCATCATTGCAAGACCAAGAGAATATATTGTTATAATTCTTTAGAATAACTGAGATGGGAGGGTGAATCAGTTATCCAAGGTCCAAATACCCTAATAATACTTTTTCTACAAATCCTTAATGGCGCATAACTGAAATTATTATGAATACAATTGAACATTAATCAACTATGAAAAGTAAACATGCATCACACCATAACACTGAGAATTTGATAACCCAGAAACCCTCCTAGAATAAGAAGGTAAAACTAGAGTGGGGATGATACCCACAAAATAACTACGCAATTGATTTCAACCACTTCTGATGGTCTACCCTATTAAAAGCATGCCCTGTTAAAGGCTACAACACATTGTTAAATGTGACCTTGTTAGAGTGTTGGAGTTGATGAAAACCAACTCCGAAGATGCCCAAGATCACTTGCATGTGAAAACCTGTCAAAGGGAAGCCAAGGAGAGAAGAGCATGGAGCAAGGGAAAAACTCTAAATGGACATGAGAGACCACATATGCAAACACAAGAGAAAATGTATTTACAATGAGAAGTGATATGAAAATACAAAGAGGGAGCCTGAATATAAAGAGCTCTAGGAATCTTCTAGAACAAGCTAGAAGATGCTAGGAGATAAGTGTGACAACTAAGCATACATCCACATAAGGTGGAAAGTCCTTGAACAATGTGAGAGGATAAGTATGACTTAGGAGAGAAAAAACTCTCGTATTGTCAACAACTTATAACTAACTCCTAGGCTACAATTAATAAATGAATGCATTTACCTAAGTAAGCTTAAGTAAATAAAATAAATAATTAGTAAATTAATTATTTACTCTAACACCCCCCCTTAAGTGCAACTCAGGGAAATGTCTTAAGCTCACAAAACTAAGATGAATGCAGAATGGGTCCCAGCAACAAGGCCATGTTAGGTACCCATGTAAAATGCAACAAAATGAAACCTCTGAAAATGGGGAAAGAGAGAAAATCGCGTGGGAAAAACCATCTTCCAAAAAGAGGTAAGAACCTAGTAAAGAACTCAAAAAGCCTCCAACTAGGTAAATTGTCCCCTAAAACAAGAACAAGGAGTGATCATGAAGAGCATCACTAAAGCATGAAGAAGCTACAAATCTGTCAAACTGCTAATCTGAAGAACCTCCATGGAAGAAGAAGGCACGAACCGAGCATGTCTATATGGTAGATGATCCATCTCACTGAAATGCATAGGTAACTAGCCACTGCAATCACCTTGTACATAGGATCAACCACTGAATGCATAGTTCACACTAGCAAACCATCGAACCACAGATGCATTAGAACAACAGCATAACCCCCCTCTTAATATAGATGGGGTGTGATGATAGGAAACTGAGAAGGTGGGCCAAAGTCTCCTGCAAATGAACCAAGAACGATGAGAGAGGGAAAGAGGTACAAACACTTATAAAGACACGGTCAAACTGACTCTACATGGGCTAATGTTATGGAAGGGACACTCACTTGACAAAGGGAAAATGCTTAAAATAGCAAACAACTATCCCTCCCATGGTGCTTTATAAAAATAGTGCATGTACAACTGACTCAAAACAATGTTCATGATCCTCGAAATGCAAAAGTGGCACTTTATCTCAGTGTAATACATAAAAGAGCTTCAAAATGATAGCTACAATTATTAGAACAAAAAATAAGCTGATACAAAAGAAAGTATAGCTCAAAACAAAGGAAACCATGCCAGGAAAATGATCCTCAGGCCTAAAACACTCAAGATATCCACCATATAGCAAAAATGCCAAAACTATGATAGAAAGAGCATGGGCCAAAAACTAAGAAAACTGACTACATTTCTGAAAAGGTGATAGAACCAGCTTTCAAAAAATATAAAATTTTCAAAAAATGGGCATGGGACACAAAAGATATGCTTGCCGGAGTCAAAAAAAAACTTTAGACTTTGACTAAAAAAAGGGGCAAATAAAAAGCATCAAAACCTTAAAATACCTACACCAAAGTTTCATTCTCAAAACTAGCTTTCTGGCACTTCTTTCGGATCGAGAAAAGACCTCTGTATGCTCAAGTTATAGCCAAAAAACTGCAAGTAGGTCCAAAATGACTTACAAGGAGAGTGCAAGCAAGGATGATGATGTCATGCTGATCTCAGTATTTTACGGGTTTAAAATTGACAGCCACGTGGCCGTCACCACAAAAAAAAAAAAAAAAGTTCCACGTGGTGCTTGTGCCATGTGTCGCTCATTGGTCGCGTTGACTGTGCCAAACAAGGTGTACACGCTGGCACAGATGTGGCTGAGTTGCACAGAGCTGGCGAGCGGAGCAAATCTGAAGAACCTAGGCGCAGACACTGGCAGAGGCGACAGGATTGACAGAGTCACGGTGGTGGAACAGGCACCTGTCGGAGCAGAGGACTGAGCGGGCGATAGGCTGGAGGCAGATGAGCTACGGATGCTGGTGGTGGAGGTTGTAGCCAGGTGGAGAAGCCATCAGAGGAGCTAGGCAGGGGCGGCCCCACGGTGGCCGCTGGGCAGTGCCGCGGAGGCATGCTCTGCGCGTAAAAAAATTTCTTTTTTTTTTTGGATGTTGAAATTGTCTGTACAGTCCGTACAGAAGGGCTGAAACCAAAAAAAATTGCGTCCTAGAGCTCTGTCTCCAAAATCGAAAAGCTTGATATGAATCCTGACTGCAAATGGCCT
The DNA here is from genome assembly GCA_028749045.1 of Cupressus sempervirens. Lineage (NCBI taxonomy): Eukaryota > Viridiplantae > Streptophyta > Pinopsida > Cupressales > Cupressaceae > Cupressus > Cupressus sempervirens. Next base: position 789,641,528 of record CM053786.1, read on the forward strand.
TCTGAATCCAATGGTGGTCTTCATTTGGACTGAAAGTGCTTAGAAAAATCTTTGATCCCCTGATTTGAAGAAAAAATGCACAAACAAGCTAAGGTTTGTGACTCTAAATCACGACTTCAAAAATCTTCAACCAAGCAGCAGTAGGAAGGCTCTGATTCCATGTTGGAGTTGATGAAAACCAACTTCAAAAATGCCCAAGATCACCTGCATGCGAAAACTTGTCAAAGGGAAGCTAAGGAGAGAAGAGCATGGAGCACGGAAAAAATCCTAAATGGACATGAGAGACCACATATGTAAACACAAGAGAAAATGTATTTACAATGAGAAGTGATATGAAAATACAAAGAGGGAGCCCGAATATAAAGAGCTCCAGGAATCTTCTAGAACAAGTTAGAAGATGTTAGGAGATAAGTTTGACAACTAAGCATACATCCACATAAGGTGGAAATTCCTCGAACAATGTGAGAGGATAAGTATGACTTAAGAGAGAACAAACTCTTGTATTGTCAACAACTTATAACTAACTCCTAGGCTACAATTAATAAATGAATGCATTTACCTAAGTAAGCTTAAGTAAATAGAATAAATAATTAGTAAATTAATTATTTACTCTAGCAAATTTCACCATACTGTTAGGAATGGACCTGGTTAAAAGACTTTGGAACATTCACTTGGAATGTCACCCTGTTAAAGGATTTACAACATGGCTATTAAACCAACCTAAGTCCATAGGATTTATTCTAACTGTTATAATTGCTAGAAAGTAACAATAATGACTTTTGATCTTATACAACTTACAACATATCTTGCAGATTACAGATCACACTTCAATTCAATCCTTTGCTTGGCTTTAATCATTGTAGCTCTGTAAGCTTGTCATCTCAAGCTTCGTCACCTTGAGTCTTTTTACTCATCATACCAATGCAATCATATCTATGGTCACCTATTGAAGTAGAGTATTTGTGCTCTCTTCCACCTTAGCACCTTCTTCAGCACTTCATGCTTTCATGCTCAACCATCTATATTTTCTTCGTGACCTTATGACTCCTTAAATAGAAATCTAGAATACCTTTCCTACTCGATTCTCCCTCTCCAACTTTAGGGTTTCGATAGATTAGGTAAGATACAATGTATCTATCCCATGTCTTGCTCTTATCTAGAAACTTCATCTAGAATCCAATTATATTCGTCAAAAAAATTTTACATAGTGTTATGTGCCACTAGCTCATCATTCTTATCTTCTATCTGATTCATAGAATTCTAGATAACAACCATGTCAGCTTAGATCTAGCGAATCTTTGATTTTCAAAATAATGCAGCAACTCGGCATTATTGATTTACTAATGCTCAAAACTTGAAGAAATTCTGTGAAACTCGGCTCTTGTAATTCACTCGGCACTTTAATATCACTCGACACTTATATCTTGCTCAGCACTTGCAAACTTAATCGGCACCTATTTCCTTTTTGCTACTCAGCACCTAATCTTTGCTCGGCACCTAAAGACTGCTCGGCACATGAAGACCACTTGGCACACACTAAGTTGAACTTTTCTCAGCTTCAACTGAGAATCTGTTCAGCACTAACTAGCTTGCTCGGCTCTTTCTAATGAACTTAGTTAGGCTTTACAAATGACTTAGCTAATCCTTACATCATGTGTCGTAGTGTGTCCATCCTCTATGTCTTGGAGTATGCCATCAATACACTATTTCATCAATAGCTTAGCTAATCCTTATACTTCAACTAGGTACTCTAGTTACATCTTATTGATTGCCACCTCCTTGTCAATCAACCAGCTTATAGTATTGGGATCACTAAAACAATTGTCATTCTTGCAAGTAGCAAGTTTGACATCAATGACAAAACAATGATTGAAAACATTCTTTACCAGTTCCATTACTCTTAATTCATGAGTTTTTCAATCATTTCCAACAATCTCCCTCTTTGGCATTGATGGCAAACCAAACTGGTCACTTGATCAACTTAGTTACCACCAAAATCATATTCATTTTCTGCTACATTTTTCCTCCTTCTTGACTACTGCATCCTCTACTACTAATCTCATATATCTCCATAGCTTTACCTTTCAGTTTCTCATAAATCTCCCTCTTTCATATATATCTTACTTTGTATTTATCATTTTTTTGCATATATCTCCCTCTTTGACATAAATGCCAAAGATGTAGCATCTTTAACATGCGAAATATAAGCTTTACATCTCATATTGTCTCCCTCTATCACCATGCTTGTGACTGATTTGGAGTTCATGCTCCTACTGTCATCCTTTGCATCATTCTTCTGATATTTTAATGATTTGTTCCTGTTGATGCAGGGCATCTTCTTTGCTTTAAACTACTTGAGTTAGGGGCATTACCCCCAACTTGCCTCTAAGATATTCATAAGCATCCTTGGGTAATGGTTTGGTGAAGATATCTATAGTTTGTTCCTTTGCGTGAATGTACTCCATCTTTACTTGTTTGTCTTCTACCAATTCTCTGACATAGTGATCCTTGATTGCAATATGCTTGGTTTTTGCATGCATTACTAGATTCTTGAATATGTTTATAGCACTTGTATTATCACAATACAATATCACAGGTTTGGTTACCTCTTCTTTCATTCCTTTCAATAAATGTGTGAGCCACACAATGTTTGTGCAATTGACTACTACTGCCACATATTCTAATTCTGCAGTGGACTGAGATGTGCATGTTTCCTTCTTGTTAATCCAAGTAACTATTCTTTTACCTAAAAATAATGCTCCTCCACTTGTGCTCTTTTTGTCATCAATGTTGCCTCCCCAATCTGCATCTGTGTATGAATTGAGCTCAAACTTTTCATTCTTTTTATAATATAGACCAAAATCATCAGTTCCTTTGAGATACCTCATTATTCTTTTTACTGCTATGAGATGATTTTCTTTAGGATTAGCAGAGAATCTAGCCACTATTCCAACTGCCAATGCTATGTCTAGTCTACTATGTACAACATATTGTAGTTTTCTAATCATGGATCTATATACTTTTTGATTAACTTCAGCTGATACATCATTTTTGGATAGCTTATGTCCTATTGCCATTGGTGTGCTAACTGGTTTGGAGTCTTCCAATCCAAACGTTTTAAGTATCTCTTTGATGTACTTTGATTGTGTCATAAATATACCATGTTTTAGTTGATGTACTTGCAATCCAACAAAAAATTTGATTTCTCCAAACATAGACATCTCAAACTCATGTTTCATTTTGTCAGCAAAACTTTTGCAAAGCACTTCTTTTCCTCCAAACACTATGTCATCCACAAAGATTTCAGATACAATAATATCCTTAACTTCTTTTGATTTGATGTACATGTTGCTGTTATCATCAATTCTTTCAAATCCTATTTGCACTAGATACTTGTGAAGTCTCTCATACCATGCTCTAGGTGCTTATTTTAGACCATAGAGGGCTTTATGTAGTTTACAAACCATATCCCTATTGTTCTCATCAACAAATCCCTCTAGTTGTTCAATGTAGACTTCCTCTTCCAATATACCATTCAGAAAAGCAGACTTTACAACCATCTGATAGACTTTAAAACCTTTATATGCAGCATATGCAAGTAAAGTTCTTACTCCTTCCATTCTCCCAACAGGGGCAAATGTTTCCCCATAGTCTAATCCTTCTTCTTGAGCATAACCCTTACATACTAGTCTGGCTTTGTTTCTAGTAATCTCACCATTCTCATCTAGCTTGTTTCTGAATACCCACTTGGTGCCAATCACATTCTTGTCAACTGGTCTGGGAACCAAACTCCAGGTTTTGTTCTTCTTTATTTGATCAATCTCTTCTTCCATAGCTTTATATCAGTCACCATCTTGTAATGCATCATATACTATTTTAGGTTCAAATTTTCTTAACAGACATGATTCATTTCTTAGTCTATTCCTTGTCATTGGTCTTGCATCTTTGTCACCAATTATTTGTTCAACAGGGTGATGCCTCTTCACATATTTGGAAAATCTTGGTTATGTCCTTGTTTCCATGTTTGATCTTTCAGATTCAGGATCACTATGCAATTCGTTGTCAGGTATTTCTACATCTCTATCATGTGTACTGACTTCAGACTCAAAATGAGCATTACCTTCATTCTGCAACTCGGCTTCTGAATTTAGTGTGGCATTCACTGGTTGTGACTCGGCTGAGACTGAAACTTGCTGTTGAATCCCAATTTGATTGGTAGTATCCTCATCAATAGGCATTCCTTCATAAGAATACACAAAATTTCTATAATCATTCATTCTCTTTGGTTTTTCAACTTAGACATCTGCATCCTCATCAAAGCTTACATTTGCACTTTCCACAATTTTGTCAGTGTTAGTATTTAAACACTTATACACTTTACTTCTAGTGGAGTAACCAAGGAATATGCCTTCATCACTTTTTGCATCAAATTTTCCATTTCTAGCATCTTTAAGGATAAAGCATTTGCAACCAAATACTTTGAAATGCTTTACATTGGGTGAGTGACCATACCATAATTCAAAAGGTGTTGCATTAGTACCTTTCTTGACTTATACTCGGTTCAGTGTATGAACAGCCACACTTACAGCTTCTCTCCAATATTTTAGAGCAACAGTCTTTTCCATCATTAATGTTTCAGCACAATCAATCATAGATCTATTTCTTCTCTCAGCAATTCCATTTTGTGGGGGAGTTCTAGGAGTTGATGTTTGTCTCTTGATTCCTTTGTCTTTGCAAAATATCTCACATTCATTTGATGTGAATTCACCACCTCTGTCTAATCTCAGGCATTTCAAACTCTTTCTTGTTTCTTTTTCAACTCTAGCCACATACCACTTAAACATTTAAAAAGCATCAGATTTTTTCTTTAAGAACACAACAGTCATCATAATGGAATAGTCATCTACAAACAACATTATATATTTATCTCCTTTGTAGCTCTGTACTTCTATTGGACCACATAAGTCAGTATGGACTAACTCAAGTACTTCTTTAGATGTATAATTTTTACTCTTGAAACTTGACTTGGTCATCTTTCCTAGCTGACATTGTTTGTGCATGATATTGTCAGGTTTCTTTAGTTTAGGTAAACCTTTGACTTTCTTCATTTTACTGATATTGATCAAATTATCAAAGTTCACATGACATAGCCTTCTATGCCATAACCACACATCATCAAATTTTGCAACAAGACAAGAAGTATTTTCCATATCAAGATAAAACAGATTACTTCTTGTTTGATTTCCTTTTCTTATCAATTTACCATTAGTATCATAGATTTTTGCAGTTTTACTTCCAAATTCTACTTTGCACCCTACATTGCCTAATTGTGAGACACTTAGCAAATTGTAGTTTAGTCCTTCAACATAGTATGCATTATCACATGAGATTTTCTCTATAAGCTTAATGGAACCTTTTCCTTTGATTTTACATGGAGCATCATTACCAAATCTAACACTATTTCCATCATACTAAGTAAAGTTAACAAACTTACTTTTATCTCCTGTCATGAGATGTGAGCATCCATTGTCTATGATCCATCTGTCATTCTTGTTCATACATGTTACCAGTGCTGTAGACTCTTCTTCATCAGATTGGTCCTTCATGGCCACATAAACAACTTCATCATTATTATCATCAGAATCTTCTTCAACAATATAGCACTTCTTGCCTTTGTCTTTGTAATCTCTCTTATCATCTTCTCTTCTATTTTTGTACTTGTTTCCTTCCTTGTATTCCATTTTCTGTGTACACCTTGTAGTAATATGTCCTACTTCATTGCAATTGAAACAAATGATAGGCAGCTTGCCTTTGAATTTTCCTTTACCTCTGTGAAATCTTCTAGCTACTAATGCTTCTAATTGTTCCATGTCTTCCTCATCAGTGCTACTGTCACTGGATACATATTTCATCTTTCTTCCCTTCTTTGATTTCACCTGTTCAGCATCTTTCAGTGATAGCTTGGTCTTGAAAGAAGATTCAATATTCTCAAGTCTGTAGTTGTTAAAGTTAGATAACTCAAATGCAGTGAGTCTACCCACTATACCTTCAAAACTTAGATTGTTTCTTGGCACACATCTTAGCTCTTGTATAGTTGATACTCTAATAGCATAGATAGGGAGAAAGGTTCTTAAGAACTTACTATTAACAGTATCATCATCTAATTGATCACTCAAACATCTTATTGCACTTACCACTTCATTTATTCTAGCAGCATACTGAGCAGCATTCTCACTTTCTTCAATTTTCATATCATCGAACTTTCCTCTGAGGCTTTCTCTTTTTTCTCTTTGGACATTTTGATCTCCTCCATAAATTTCTGATAGGGCTTTCCACATCTTGAATGCAGTGTCACATCCTTTGATATCATCAAATTCAGCATAGTTGAGTGCAGAAGCAATTTCCAGCATTGTTTGATTGTGTTCATGTTTGTTTTTCAAATCTTCTGCGTGAGAGTACTAGTTGGATCAACATGTTGGATAACAATTGAATTTTGGGCATAATCTCCTATGGATCCAAGATGTAGCTTCATCAAACTTTGCCATGCAACAAACTTATCTTTGTTGAGCTTGGGAACTTCTCTCTTAGGCATTTTAATCTTTTTTGCTTCTAGTCCCTTTAAACTAAGTCAGCAGCAATGCTCTGATACCAATTGTTATAATTCTTTAGAATAACTGAGAGGGGGAGGGTTGAATCAGTTATCCAAGGTCCAAATGCCCTAATAATACTTTTTCTACAAATTCTTAATGGTGCATAACTGAAATTATTATGCATGCAATTGAACATTAATCAACTATGAAAAGTAAACATGCATCACACCATAACACTGAGAATTTGATAACCCAAAAATCCTCAAGGAATAAGAAGGTAAAACTAGAGTGGGGATGATACCCACAAAATAACTGTGCAATTGATTTCAACCACTTTTGATGGTCTGCCCTATTAAAAGCCTGCCTTGTTAAAGGCTACAACACATTGTTAAATGTGACCTTGTTAGAGGATTTCACCATACTGTTAGGAATGGGCCTAGTTAAAGGACTTTGGAACATTCACTTGGAATGTCACCCTATTAAAGGATTTACAACATGGCTATTAAACCAACCAAGTCCATAGGATTTATTCTAACTATTACAATTGCTAGAAAGTAACAATAATGGCTTTTGATCTTATACAACTTACAACATAGCTTGCAGATTACATATCACACTTCAATTTAATCCTTTTCTTGGCTTTAATCACTACAGCTCTATAAGCTTTTCATCTCAAGCTTTGTCACCTTGAGTCTTTTTACTCATCATACCAATGCAATCATATCTATGGTCACCTATCGAAGTAGAGTATATGTGCTCTCTTCCACCTTAGCACTTTCTTCAGCACTTCATGCTTTCATGCTCGACCACCTCTATTTGCTTCATGACCTTATGACTTCTTAAATAGAAATCTGGAATACCTTTCCTGCTCGATTCTCCCTCTCCAACTTTAGGGTTTTGATAGATTAGGTAAGATACAATGTATCTATCCCATATCTTGCTCTTATCTAGAAACTTCATCTAGAATCCAATTATATTCGTCAAAAACATTTTACATAGTGTTCTATGCCACTAGCTCATTATTCTTATCTTCTATCTAATTCACAGACTTCTAGATAACAACCATGTCAACTCAGATCTGGCAAATCTTCGATTTTCAAAATAATGCAGCAACTCAGCATTATTGATTTACTGATTCTCGGCACCTGAAGAAATTTTGTGAAACTCGACTCTTGTAATTCACTTGGCACTTATATCTTGCTCGGCACTTGAAAACTTACTCAACACCTATTTCTTTTCTGCTACTCGGCACCTAATTTTTACTCAGCACCTGAAGACTGCTCGGAACCTGAAGACCACTCGGCACACACTAAGTTGAACTTTGTTCGACTTCAACTAAGAATCTGTTTGGCACTAACTAGCTTGCTCGGCTCTTTCTAATGAACTTAGTTAGGCTTTACAAATGACTTGGCTAATCCTTACATCATGTGTCTTAGTGTGTCCATCCTCTGTGTCTTGGAGTATGTCATCAATACACTATTTCATCAATGACTTAGCTGATCCTTATACTTCATTACATCATCATAACTTCAACCTTTCTCTAGGTACTCTAGTTACATCTTATTGATTGCCACCTCCTTGTCAATCAACCAGCTTATAGTAGTTGGATCACTAAAGAAATTATCATTCCTGCAAGTAGCAAGTCTGACATCAATGACAAAACAATGATTGAAAACATTCTTTACCAGTTCCATTACTCTTCATTCATGATCTTTTCAATCATTTCCAACAATGAGTTGGAAAAATTACTTAGGAAGAACAAAATCAATGTGCCAAATGCTTCCAAGGATTCAAATCCGTCCACTTCACAAGGCAAAGGGAAAGCATTTATGGAAAGTTCAAGTTCTTCAGGGGAATGGATTCTTGACTTAGGTGCCTCATATCATATGGGTTCTTCAAAAGGACACTTTTCTTCATTGAAGCAGTCTAAGATACCTCACATCTTTGTAGGAAATGATACACAAGTGGAAGTTGAAGGGAAAGGACAAGTTGAGATAGAAAATGGAGAGTTCAAAGACATTCTCTATGTTCCTAACCTTAGCACAAATTTCCTTTCAATTTATCAAATCACTCACTATGGAGGTGGCAATAAAGTTTAGTTCCTTCTTGATTTAGTAATGGTGCACAATCTTAAAGATGATTCATTGGTTGTAGTGGGTAAAGTCAATCATTACACAAGGCTTTATTCCTTCTCCCACTTTGTGCCTAAGTCTCCTTCGCATGCCTTGTTGACACACTCACATTCACAAAGTAAATTATGGCATGAGCGGTATGGACATCTTTCCTTTTGCTATCTTTATCAACTTAGCTCAAAAAATTTGGTCAAAGGTCTACCTACAATCAACTTTTCTACAGGTGAATGTTCAACTTGTTTAATGGATATGAATCTAGAAGAAAAGTATGACAAAGGAAAGTCTTCGAGAGCATCAGTTGTTCTTAAATTGGTTCACACAGTTCTCATAGGCCCTTTTTTGGTCACATCAATTAGCTAGGGTCGCTATGTCATAACTTTCATTGATTACTTTTCATGCTACACATGGGTCTACTTTCTTAATCACAAGAATGAAGTGTTTGATAAGTTTCTATCCTTCAAGAGTCATGTTGAGAAGCAATCAAGTAAAGCCATCAAGGTTCTTTGTATGGATAGTGAAAATAATATGTGAACTCAAGACTTAAAGACTTTTGTGAACTCGAGGGTATTGATCTTCATAATCTAGTAGTATTTAGTCCACAAAAGACAAGTGTTGCAACAATGAGGATTAGTACTCTTAAGTCAATGGCAAGTTGTATGATTTAAGCTAAGTCTTTTGATCCATCACTTGAATTCAAAGCTATAATTAGTGCCAATCACATCCTTAATCAGTCTCCTCATAATGTCTTAGATGGAAAGACTCCTTTTGAGGCATGGTGACGAAGAAAACTAGTTGTGAAACACTTCAAAGTTTTTGGTTGTCTAGCATGCACGCACATATCTTCAATGGAATGCAAGGCACCACCACCATGACCTTGTACTTTCATTGGATATGATCAAAGTTTTAAGGCATATAGAATTATGGATCCTAAGACTCATGAGATATCCATAGAGAGGAATGTTCACTTTGAGGAAAGTTCACCTAGTTTTCTTCTAATCCACTCCATACTTCATACAGTGTGGAAACTGATAGTGACAATAGTGATAGTGATTCAACAAGTTCAGATATGGGGGATCCTATTGATAGATACAAGAAGAGGTCACAACATCAGAAAATTCTACATGCATACATTGCTACAATGATAGGTTTGTGTAATTCAATACAATTGGGTACACCTTGTCTTCTAGTTCTAGAATCAGGGGATGACTACATAACACATATTTCAAGCTTGTTTGCTAAGTCCTACATAGTAGATCTGGGAGACATCAATGATGATATACATCTTCTCTTTGATGAATAAGATCCTTCTTCAGTTGTTATGAGGGCACACTCTAACCCTCTTGTCCATTCTCTACATGATTAGTCTTACCAGGTTGATATGATTGTAGATTCTTATGTATAGAAATTATAGGAGGTCTATTTATCATTTGAGGAGATAGTTGGTTCTTTGGGATATGTTCTACATTCATCCTTGCTAGATTTGAACATGTTCTTTTTAGTAGTGTTAGAAGGGACAATTCTCAGTATCGACACAGGGATAGTTGAGCAGGTTTCATAGGCACCATTCATCTTCGAGATTCTTTCTACAAATTGGGGAAGTGTCTCATATGTACCTATGATATTGTTTCTTCCTAAAGGGAGGAACATTATTCAACATTCATGGATCAGCTTCTACATTCATCTTGGAGTAGCTATCACTAATCAGCATTCTACATTTGGGGGGTGGGGGGGGACTACCTTGTCTCCTTTCTTCTTCTTCTCTCTTATGGGGGGGACTTTTTCCTCTTATGGGGTTTTGTTCTTCTCATAATTCTCTATTGTACATACACGATGTCTGATGGAGGGGTCTTAATTACTCCATCCATCCATGCATCTTGTTTTTTTCATCTCTTTTTTTGGGAGAGGGTTTTTCCCATGAGGTTTTCCCTCTTTCTCCATTTTTAGAGAGATTGCATTGCATTTGTACATGGGTACCTAACATGGCCTAGTAGTCGGGACCCATCATGCATTTTCATCATAGCTTTTGTGAGCTTAAGTGCATTCCCCTAAGTTGCACTTAAGGGGGGATGTTAGTGTAAATAATTAATTACTATTACACTTTACTTAAGTTTACTTAATTTAATGCATTATTCTATTATTTATTAGGTAGACACCTAGGAGTGTGCATACTCATATGAGTTGTCTTGTTGACAACACAAGAGTTGGCATCTTATTTTAGGACATGGTGTCTACAATATCTTTTTATGTGACACACCTATGTTAAGCTTATCCTCTCAACATCACACTAACTTTTGTACTCAATGGAGGATAATCCACTCTTAATGGACATGTGCTTAGTTGTGAGACTTATCACTATTGGATACAATTGTTCAATTGTGTGTTGTCTTTGAGGTTACACAAATGTCATATCAGTTATCAGACAAAGTCTACCGAGCTTAGTTGGTCAGCAAAGCAAAAGACAGAGTCTACCGAGCTCAAATGGTCAGCAAAGTGAATTACAGAGTCTACTGAGCGTTCTTGGTGGTTACTCTATGAAAATAGTTTCTACCGAGCTCACTCGAGCATTGAAGGTTTTTGTGATAGAAGTTAGATTCTACTGAGCTTGCAAGGTTATTGAATGAAAGATAGTGTTTATCAAGTTCACTCGGTCTCCAAAGGATTTTGCAAAATTTGCAGTGTTTACCTAGCTTCAGTTGGTTAACACTGGAAATCATTTCTGGAACAATGTTTACCAAGCAAGGTCGGCCAATGAAGGATTTCATTGTTTTGGGAAATAAAGTTTAATTTTTTCATGTAATGTTTGTAGCCAACTGATGTAATGATTATTGGTAATTGTAACTTGTATATGAGCCGACTGGATAATTTGTAAGGTATAAATAAAAAGTCAAGTTGTGAATTCAAAAGTATGATGGATGGATGAATGAATGAACAAGCATGCAAGTATATTGAGGAAGGTGTGAGTGAATTTTGAAGAAGGATCAGAATATCCTTAAGGAGCAGCAAAGGTGTATTCGATCATAAAGGATCTAGTGAAGCAAAATAGAGATCTGTAATAGCAAAGTTCAATTACATCTCATTCAGGTCACTTCATTGTTATGTTTTCATCATTGTAATAGTGATTCCTAAATCTCTTAACAGAGTTGGTTTAACAACCATTTGTGTAAATCCTCTAACAAGGTGACAGTTCTATTCAGTTGTTCTTAAGACCCCTAACAAGGCCACTCCCAGCAGGGTGATTAAATCCTTTAACAAGGTCACACCTGATAGTGTGTTTTGTAACCTTTAATAGGGTTGGCTCCTAACAGGGCTCACTTTAGAAGAGTGAAAATCAATAGCTAGTTACTTGGTGGTTTTTCCCATATTAGGTTTCCACATTAAATTTGGTGTCTCTTGTGTTGATGTTATTTATTTTTATGCATGCATGTTAAATCTTTGTGAATGCTTAAAGATCAGTTTAAGTTAACATACATCTACCAAGTTACACCATTTTTCTATGTGGCTAACAAGTGATAGTAGTAACTAAATTTATAAGACATCTCAGGGATCTGTGGATTTGTTTTTGTGGTAACTGATTCACCCCCCCACCCCAGTTACTCCATCTATATTTCCAACAATCACTGTGCTGACTCTTAGTCAATCTAGAGGCCTTTATATTTAGGTACTCCTAGTGTGTATGTACATCAATTCAATCCTAATATTGTTATTCTAATCATACTTTATTGGTACATATTGTGCTAGTGCTTGAGCTTATTAATCTTGGGTGATTCATCCCTAAGGCAAATTCTTACAAATTTAATGGAATTTTTATGAAGGAAATTTGATATTTAATTAATTGAGAAATTAATTAAATAAAAGAATTAAATTTAAAGTTTTAGTTAAAGTCTAATTTTGGGCGTAATAACATTTATTTAATTAAATAATAATATATTTAGGAGTTCATTTTTAAATAAATGCTAAAAAAAATTATTTTATTTTTTAATCGATAATTGGCCAAAGCCTTATATTATATTAGATAAACAAAAGAAAATACAAAGTTCTCCATTCAAACGAGCACTAGTAGGAAAGAACAAAGTAAGAAAACCTCCAGTCTTGCCCAGGACTGAAGTCCAATATTATACAGAATATAAAAGGGGTATACCCCAACGTGAATACAAGTTCAAATTAATAGAATAATACACATATGATGAATTAACTAAATGGAGAGTAACATCCAGGAGGAAGGGAACAACGAGCACAAGAAATAAAGAAATGTCAACAGAAAGAATCAAGTGACCAACTGTAGGAAGAGATCAAACCTGCAGCAAAAAAGACTAACATCCAAAGGGGATAAGTAGCATGATTTAGTGAGATAAAACTAAGGAAGGAGAAAATGAATACTGATAATAAACTTTGGAGAGTTATGATCAGAGCCTTAATGATAGTTGCCATTTCCTTATTGAACTGTATTACCATATAATGATGTTCCATCTTAATCTTAAATGTTAGTTAATGATTTATTCAGTATTAAGCCAAAGGGTTAATAATAATATTCTTCTTTATAGTAATAAATATGTTATAAACATTAGCTTATATTAAAGAATATCTAAATTTGAATTTTCTTTGATATATTGTTACCATATTGTTCTTTACTAATTATTAAGATAAAATTGATAAATTCGTTTGTAGCCTATAACTATTATTGGACTTTATGTTTAGAGTACCCAAAATTTGAAAACCCATGCAATCCTCAGAATCCCTAAGTTTGTTTTAAAGCTTAAGATTAAAGATTACATGGTGATTGATGAATTTGGCAATCACAAAATCAATCTTTTGAAAGTGATGTATTAGGATCCTTTGAGATAAATAATCTACTACCTACTCTAATGGAACAAGAATAGAAAATCCAAGATTAAACTAGCTTAGTCAACAAATTACTTGAAGATATAGTAGATTGAGTGATTAATCCTAATATGATCTTAGGACCAATATAGATACCTAAATCTTGCCACAAAAGGATACACCGCCCAAAGGGACCAAGCCCAAAAGCCCACATCAATCAAGAAATTCAAACTGAAAGTAGAGAAAGAAATGATATATTCATGAAACATATGTTTACATTAGTAAGATAGCAATAACCCATCAAGCATTAAAGCTACCCTAATCATAGATATAATCTAATCGTTGCTTAGGGAAAATGTAGCAAGCCTAACAATCGAGAACAAACAAAGCAAGATTCACCATAAGAGTCAAGAGGCCTGACTAGTATATAACCTGAAAAGAAAACATCTAGGACAACACCCAAAAGCCCCTACATGAGAGGGAGAAAGAGCCATCATGCCTAATTAGAGCAACAGTTTCAACAAAAACCCACCATAACCAGGCCCTAGAAATTGATTACTCTCTAGAATCCTCCTTAGCAAAGACCATGATGATTTATGAAGCTTCCCTAATGTTTTTAGCCCGACAACTAGGGGGAAATTTGTAGGAATTTCTAATTCTACTAGACTTTTCAAAATTAGGAAGGAAAAATTTGACAACATCCAAGTTAGAGAAATTCACATTTGAGTGAATATATGCATCAAAGGCCTGCAAGTAAGACAACTGTCACTTTGTCACAGGATCCTCTAAAATGTCTATCCATCATAGTAGAAATTGCACACTCGCTTCCATGTTGGGCCATTCTCGGTAGAAGAGGATATTATCTCGCATGACCAAAGTAGGGCACCTAGGTACAATTGCAGGCTTGAAGCTACCCAGCTAATGTGCCATGTAGGCTTCTGGTAGTGGGATTTTGAGTTTATTATCAATACTAAAGACCACTTGTTCTAGACCTACCAACCAGCTAGGGTCAAATAAGTTATAGCAGAGCCTAATTATGTTCCATTTTTCTACTTTGGCTCTAGCTATGCATCCAATCCAGGTACCAAGAATGTTACTATTAGTATGCTATGAAAAATCATAATTGAAGACACCTTCACCCAATACCCTACTAATGGCAACCCTAATCATGTCATCCATGGGCCTGAGTAAGGGATTCCATCCCTTAGATTTTACTATTCCACAAAAATCCATGGTTCAAACTTCAAAAGCATGACACAGACAGATCTTAGTAACCATGAAGAAAACCACCCTAAAAAATATTCAAACGTAATGAGGAAAAATGTGATGAGAAGGGGACCTAGCTCGCATTTACTCGCATTTATAGAATAATAGTAGAGTAGGCAAGGATCCATAAAACTGGGTGATGACACCATCTCAATGCAACTAGATGATTATTCATACCACTCAAAATCATAATTAAAGTAATGTCAAAGATCACAAGATCTTGGGGTGATAAACTCATATAGACTGAAAAAAGTGAACAGAGATTCGCATCAATTGGGATAATCATGGGACTAAGTGCCAAGGAGATTTCAATAAATATCTAAAACTTATGATTGCCACCACTAACTAACTATGATTAAACAATAGATTATTTTCTTCATCTATTCCTTTATTTAATAAAATTTATACTTCTATATTACCTTCTCTAAATATATGTGTAAATCTTACTTCTTCAAATTTATCCAAAAGTTTGATGGTTTTTTCTAGTCTAGAAATTAGTATCCAATTAGGAGTCCTTCCTTTTCTAAGTGCATTAAGGATGATTTTTTAATCTCCTTTGATTATAAGTTTCCTTATTTTCAAGCTTATGCATTGTTGTAGACCTTCATGTACTACTTCTAATTATGCCATATTATTAGAGACTATTCCCAACGGCTTAGCTCTTTTTATGAGCCAATTTCCAGATTCCTCCCTGATTATGCACCCTAGTCCTACTACTCTTGGATTACCTCTAGAGGCTTTGTCAAAGTTGAGTTGAGCTTCTTCCAACCTTTTAGTGGAGGTTCCCATTTGCATTCTTTTCTGGCCGAGCTAGTGTTACTTTTGTAAATGAGGGGTGGATTAATTAGATGTTTCCAACTCTTTTTAATTTTGGCATCCCAATTTGAGAAGGAGTCTTCTTCTTTTGTTGTTTTCCTAAGTTTGCAGTTATGACCACTATAATGCTAGCTTCAATTTTATTATAGAGAGATGTTAGATCGAGTTCTTCATTCTTGAAGATCCGTCTATTTCTTTCCTTCCATATCTCTCATGCTAGGATTGCTGGATTAATGTTCCAAAGTTTTTCGTATACTTTATTATTTGATTTTTTTGTCCACACTATTAGATGATCTTGCCATTTTTCTAGCAAAGGAACTATCTAGTTCAGTTTGGATTTGAGCCATACCTAGCATTCCTTAGAAAATTTGCATTGGTATAGGAGATGCTCTACAGTTTTTTATTCTTCTTTATAGAGAATGCATCTTGATAAGCCTTCAAATCCCATTTTCCTGATTCTATTTGATGTTAGGATTCTATTTTGGGAAGCTTCCCAAAGAAAGATACTTGCCTTAGGTAGACCTAATGGATCCCAGCAAAGATTTATAGGGATATTTATTGCTTCCCATCTATTTGAATTTATAGTTTGATTGTATCCCTCCTTTACTATGTAGATTCCATCTTTAGCAGCCACCCAAATAAGTTTGTCCTCCCTATTGTAGTAGTTAATTGGGTACTGTCTATGGATAGTTTCTAAGATCTCCTGGTCTGCAAGGTTGAGACCATTGTTTTCTAAGGATTTCCATTTCTAGGGGTTTCTTCATTAGATGGATCAAATTGGATATAATCTTATACATTAGTTTCCCAAATTTTTTGTAATCATTTTTTTGCATTGCAAGTCATGTCAAATTGGTTGAGGGGGGATACCCATTCCAAGAATCTTCTCAGAATAGGGCTTTATCTCCTCTACCTATATCCCATGTAGTGTATTTAGTAATTAGGGGGTGACATTTTAGTAAAAAATTCCATGTTATAAAGCCTCTAAGGGGTTCCTGGTTCTTAATAATGATGTGTTATCTGATGCATTCAGATATTTATTATACAGAATTCTAGCCCATTTGTTATCTTTTTCTTAGTACATTCTCCAAACTTGTTTTGCGCCTAATGCTTCATTTTGCCAATCTAGAATTTGTTTTCCTAGTCCCCCTACTTCTTTAGGCCTGCATATTTTTTCCCATCTTATTAATGCTACCTTCTTCTTGTCTTCTATACCTTTCCAAAAGGAGTTTCTTAATTTCTTTTCTATTTTCTGATTGATATTCTTTGGTAATTGTGAACATGTTAGTTGATAAGTAGGTATAGCTGACAGGACTACTTTGATTTTTGTTGCTTTCCCAGCTTTGGTTAACCATTTTCCTTTCCAAGCTTCTATCTAATTATCTATTTTTTCTAGAGCTTGCTCCCAACCTTGATTCTTTTTAGTCCCTTTATCTAGGTATATTCCTAGATATTTGTAAGGGAATGTACCTTTCTTATATCCTAGTTCATTGCAGATGTATTCTTCTCTATCTAATGTCATATTTAAAAAAAAGATTTTGGATTTTTCTGCATTAATTTTTTGACCTGATGCTTTTGTGTAATTATTTAGGATTGTTTTAATGAATTCTGTCTCTTTTTAGTGTTGGCTCCAACTAGTATTGTGTCATCCATGAATTGTTGATGTGTGGTATTAGCCATATTTTTAGTGACCTTAATTCCTTTAATTTTTCTTTGATGTTGTGTTATCTTAATTGATCTCCCAAAGGTTTCTCCCATGATGATGATTAGGAAGGGTGAGATAGGATCTCCTTGTTGGATCCCCTAGCTATACTGAAGAATCCTTCTCGAGTCCCATTAATAAGGAGCGAGATTTTTGGGGTAGATGTGTACTAAAAAATGATGTTGACCCATTGATATGAAAATCTAAAAGCTTTGAGGGCTTTGCATAGGAATCTCCAGTCTGCTTTATCATATGCTTTTTTTATATCTAGTTTTAGCAACATGCATGCTTCTTTATTCTTTATTATTGAGCATATTGTTTCTTGAATGATTGAGATGCCATCTAAAATAGATTTCCCAGGTACAAACCCTATATGTTCTTCTAATATTAATTTAGGGAGATATTCTTTAAATTGGTTCGCTAAAGCTTTCGAGAAGATTTTATAGATAGTATTGCAGAGAGCAATAGGTCTAAAGTCTCTTGGTTCTTCAGCCTTATTTTTCTTTGGGATTATAGTTAGAAATGTGTGATTGATTTTCGCTAAAAGTGTCCCCCCATTTCTTGATGCTTTGATTGCTTTCCACAAATCTACTCCTATAATTTCCCAACATTTTTGGAAGAATAGAGCTTGAAATCCATTTGGTCTTGGTGATTTGTCCAAATTCATATTAAAGAGAGATACTTTAATCTCTTGCAATGTGAAAGGTTTATTGAGAGATTTATTATCTTTTGATGTGATAAACTTAGGTACTACTTTCAGCATCTTTTCTTGTTCTAATCAGTTAGAAGTTTCATAATTATTAAGGATATCTTTGAAGTAATCTACAAAAGTTTCTACTATTTCAGCTAGATTGTCTATAAAACTACCTTGTGAGTTTTTAATTTTTGATATATTGTTAGAGGCTCTATGTTGTAGTGTACTTGTCTGGAAGTATTTGGTATTGCGATCTCCTTCTGCCAGCCATTTCTCCCTAGACTTTTGCTTCCAAAACACCTCTTCTTTAGCTAAAATTTCCTCTTGTTTTAGTAGGTATTCTTTTTCTTTCAAATAAGTTTCATTATTCATTCCCTTTTTGATAACTTCTTTATTTAACTTTTCCAATTTTTCTTCTATATTAAACTTTTCTTTAAATATATTTTTGAATTGTACTTTATTCCATTTTAGAATCTTTTATTTTATCATTTTTAGTTTGAATACAAAGCAGAACATTTTTGAGCCATGTACTTGTTCTTCTTGCCACCATTTTTTTATATTATTCATGAAGTTTTTGTCAATAAACCACATTTTTTCACATTTAAATGGGTTTCTAGTGGGTTTGGATGATTCCTTAATTTCTATTTTTATCAAGAAATAATTTGAGCCTGCCCTTAGTAAGATTTCTGCCATGATTTCTCTTTCCAGACTGCTTAAATCTCATTTAAAAAAGAATCTGTCGAATCTTTCTATTGTGCAGCTAAAGTCTTTCCTTTTTTTATTCCATGTGTATATTCCATTTTTTGTTGGAATATCTATGACTGAATTTCTCTCTATCCATTCTCTGAAATCTTCTATTGCTCTTGGGATTTTCTAAATCCTCCCATATTTTTCTTCCCTTTCTAATATTGTGTTAAAATCACCTCCAATGATAATGCTCTCATTCTGTAATGTATTTCATAATGTGTTGATCTCGTTCCATACTATTACTTTGTCTGCTGTTAGTGTAGGCCCATAGACATTTATAAATAGGATCTAGAGATTTTTTTTGTTCTTGAAACTCTGCTTCCAATCTAATTAGAATTTGAGGTTCTTATTTCTAGGTTGATTTTTTGGTGATTCCATAATATTCCCAATCTTCTTGAAGCACCATGTGATATATTGAATTCAGATTTCCAAATTCTTAATTTCTATCCTAGCTTTCTTCCTTCTTTGTTTAATTTTTTTTCTTGAATTGATAAGATGTTTGTTTCAAATAGTGTGAGATTATGCTTCAATAAGCGTTTCTTGCTAGGGGCATTTAGACCCCTAGCATTCCATGTTGTAATTCTCATTGGACCTTGGGAAGGTTCTTCCCCTTCCTGCCTTGTAATATTTCTCTTATCTTAGTTTGTTTCTTTGCTTTCCCTGCTGCCTCACTAAGCTCTTTGAGTTATTTTCATCCTTATTTCAATTTTGTTTGTTTCTACAATTAGGTGTTGTCAGCCCTTCCTGATTAATGGATATACCCAAATTTTCCAAATTTAATTGATTTTTGACCTTTACTATGATTTCTAATTCTTTTGTTTCTCGATTACCCTCTACTAAAAGTTCTTTAATCAATTGATCATTTATTGGGTATTCTTTTGCTTCTATCTAGTCTTACCCTCTCCCTCGATTTTGTCTTTTTCTAATCCTTCTTCCCTATTGATTTTTTCCTCTATGAGTTCAAATTCTTCCCATGGTGAATTATCTTCTCTCTGGTAGTCATGTTCTTCTCCTAATTTTCTTATTTGACTATTATCATGTTATGTTTCTTTGATTATA